>OX375873.1:39095136-39592136 GCA_947359465.1 Metellina segmentata | reverse complement strand
TAGTTCCGCCTTTGAAATTTCTACTGCAGATTTGTTCCTCCAAAGAAAGCGAATCTCGTATTATTTGTCGATGTAATACGTTTGGAACTGGAATAAGTTTCCCAACCTCCTTTCCACCAGCTCTTGGAATTGCCATAGGGCGAGTAGCTTTTGAATTACATTTGCTGGTCTGGAGCTACGAGACTCTTTCTGTCATAGCTAAATGTAGGTAAAAATATTGTTCCTGTGGTAGAACGGGTGTTTTCTGTACGTATTTCAAAAGCGACATCATTTGACTTGCTTTTCCAATGCGAACTCAACATTTGTTCAATAACAAATAAAGTTTTCAATTTAATGTACAACAGTTGATTGGTTAACGTAATTAGATTAAATTCCAAATTTCGCCAAAACGACGATAAGTCACATTTTAAAGTAACCCCGATATGTATTCTTGCAAGAGCATTTGGGTAGGAAAAGAAATATCTTCACTTTCTTCTCTGGTATTCTCATACATCAGAGTGATATTTAGAGGCACATTTAGTACTTATTCGCTTTTTGAGGTTACGTCCAACAGTCAATTTCTTAAATCCTTATAGCCTTCGTGACCCATAAGACCCAACCAACCCAAATCCATATACTTTCCTTTGCCTACCGGGCATATATTTCAATAAGTCAATTTCGTTTCCAATGACTCCTCTTGGTATGGTACTTCAATGAATGCACATCACCCGTGACGATTTTGATTGGTGTACCGCAGGCTTTATATAAATATTACACTTTCAATACATACTACAAAATACCAACAGATTTGAACAAAATACTAGAGGTTTTCACCAGACTTGAGTAGAAAGTTTTTCTTCGACAGAAGCAATAACATCACTTCAGTATCACTTGATACTAGTACTGATATCAGGTAACGAAAGATTAAAAAATGGCTTGGAAATAATAAGACAGTAGAATCTATTTAACAACACTGTTTTGTAAAATTTGTCAACTTTTTTAAGCTTATAAAAATTTTCAAAACACAATACACTATAAATAAAACTAAATCATCATATTCATTCCTTAATTTCGCTATTGATCGACGTAAACTCAAAGAATTTAAAAGGAGTTAGGATATTCAAAAATGTAAACCATTCTATAAACAACAAAACCTACTGAATATATTATTGAATAAATTAGGAAAGTACATGCGGGGAGAATAGTAAAGAAAATTGCAAAGAGAATTCCATCAGCCTCTACTAACGTTTAGCCATTTTGTTTAATTCCTTTAATGTGCCTTGCGAGGAACGTTAATTAATCGGAACCCCGTAAAGTAATCATAAAAAATAGCCTTTTTTTTTCTAATCAAACTCTTCAGCGTTGTAGGAAACAATCTATTATGTAATCGCTGTGTGTGTGTGAAAGAAAGCTGATTACTTCTAGTCTCTGTTTGAAGTATGCTCTTCATAGGAGTAAAAGCTTTCTAGACAAACATTCTTCCCTAACATCTCCTTTGGGTGCAATCCAAGACCATTGGCATCTCACCAAATGGTTCAGCTGAACGTCTCCCACGTCTTCGTAAAAATCCATCAGTTTTCACATTAAGTATTAAAACGGTCTTTTCTTCCGAGACATCTTTACTAAAACATTTCCTGACGATGACTCTTAAAGACCTTTCCCAGCTGCTCCCTACCAGCAAAAAGGGAAAAAGTTTCGAACTTTGCCATTTTCATCTGTTTCCTTTGAGCTGCTTGAAGCTGGGAATTATACGTGCTCGAAATACCATCGATATGCAATCGATGGATAGAAAATAACAAAACGAATGAACGCAAAGGATTGTTTTAAATTTTATCTTTGTTTTAGTATGAAGATCCACTTCCGGTTTGGTTGTGAATTACCTCTTATAGCGTTCTTTAACTGCATTCGTAATAATTATTTTTAAGTATTGAGAACTATCAATATTATGGTAGGAAACTTATTTATTATCCATAATTGTTAATATACGTAGCAAATGTGTGAAAGTGATTCAATTACCTAGATGGTATTACATTGAATCACATGTATTAATTATTTAAAGCGTAATGTTAAAATTTTGTGAAAAACAACTATAATAGCTAATATCTAATTTAATATCATCACCTATCTAAATCTAAGTATTATCAGTCCCTAATTTTGAGCTAACTTTAATAAAACAACTTACAAATATTGAAGAAATGATTAAAATATATCAATTTATTGTTGTTCTATTAAGGATAGATTGTTTTACTATAACATGGTCTACAGCTTCCCTGCATGACATCTAACCAGTATTAGACTGTGACTAATTGAATTTTTCCTTGTATTCTTTCAAACAATAGATGTGGTTGCTTAGTCAATTATGCGTGCTGTAAGGAAAAATCAATAGAGCACTATTCAAAAATCTCGTGGCATTCAAAGGGTTAGTTAGATTAGGCATTATGAAAGACAGATTACCTTGTGCTCCTATAGGAGACCAACGTCAGCACGACTTGCACAAAACAGAGAAGTAAGAAATATTACCTCAGAAACTATGAAAGATATTAATTGAAATATAATTAGTGTTTTTGAGCATCCATCTTTTCATCGAAATGTTCGAGTGAATAAAGTTCTACGTTGCATATCACTAACTTTGCAGGAGCTAAAAACATTCAGTGATATCTCTGGTGCAATGTTACATGGAACGTTATTCCATTCACCGTTTTGTAAATTTGGCTACGCTTTCAAGACGATTATCATCACATGTAAAAGTTTCAGCTTTTTTCCTTTTGCTAACGATTGTGATATACAGTATCCATAAAGCCTCCTTACAACTAAAAAAATTTATTACAAAGGCAAATGAAAAGCAGATAAGTGGAAATTATTACAAAAAGAGACGTACCTATAAATTTAAGTTTTTTGTCTAATTTAGTAGACCTCTATGTGAGCACCAATAGTTGCACGAAACGCATCAAGACGGTACTCGATTGCTCGCCATGTTCGCTGTAGCATACCCTGATCAATGGCATCAGTAATTCTCTGCTTTAGATTAATGATGTCTCGTACCTTTGTTCGATACACCACCACATTGGGGACTGCATGTTCGTGGGTTCCTAAATACAACATTTCCATACGGGTGGATTGAAACGAATGGCCCAATTCCCTGGCCAACTGGTTCACCAGATATCACTCCCCTCGGCTTCTTTCTATGGGGTTATGTTAAAGATATCATGTATCCCATTGCCCCCGTTGATGCACCAGAGGTATACTACAGCAAACATGGCAAGAAATCAAGTACCGTATTGATCTGCTTCGTGCAACTAATGGTGCCTATATGGAGGTGCAAATTTATACGTCTAATAATTTCCACTTATCTGTCTTTTCATTTGCTTCCGATAAAATTTTAGTCCTCACGTCGGGTTCGTGTGGAAGTTTGGAGAGTGGGTTGCCAGCTCAGGTGTTGGCACTTCATCTGACAGTGGTTCAAAATTACGTGGTACGTAAGAGTAACTATGTAAGGGGTTGATAAAACATTTCATTGAAACAGATTGCTAATTTAATTGAAATCATTAAAAAATATATCGACCTACAAGAAAGAATTACGCAGTTTAGAAAAATGATTTTTAGAAAAATTGGTAATAGTGTGAAAAATCTTTTTAACAAATTACATTATTTCACTCTATTTCTGATCATGAAACTAAGCATTTAGTGTCTGAAAAAATGACAGTTAATACGTTTTTGTACCAAGCCAAAGAAATATCTGTTTGAATTTTAAAATATATGGAGTGGTTACAATACTTTAGAACTATTCGCTTTTATCAGGGTAAAATTTGGCATTTCTTTGAAAGTATAGCCTGGCTCCCGCGAGAAAAGGCAATTGTGTCAGTGGTTTTGAATGAGTATATTAATTGAATGGAGGGGGGAATGGAGGAGATCTAAACAAATTTTATTCTCAGTTGTTGTCTTTAGTGCTGAATCTGGTACTAAGTTTAATTTTCGATTCCGAAAATTTTTTAGTGGAGTAAATAATCTATGGTGATCACCTCAGATGTTTCGTTTGGCTTCTGCTTATAGCAGGCCTTAACCAAGACAACCTTACTTGGAGAGTGGGGTGCCAGCTCAGGTGCTGCCTCGTCATCTGACCGTGGTTCAAAGTTAGTGGTGTTGTCCTCGGATATTTCCCTTAAGGGATTGATTCCGGACCTTTGTCAATAGCCCTTTGTGTTGCTCTAGTACGACGCTAATTAAAAATTACCAAATTACCGATAAAATTTTGAAATTTTAAAGATACTTTATGAACACTCTTTTCATCTTAATATAAATAAATGGATTGGAGGCCGAACCACAAAAAGCTTGAGGTTTAATAATTCCATAACCTTCCCCGTAAATAAACACGAGTTCCCCAGATTACGCGAAAATGGTTGTTTCTACATAGACCGTTGTTCCACACCCGAGTGCTAGATATTACAGTATTAACCCTCCCAGGGGTTGTTTTGACGAGACACTTCGCCACTAGTACGACTGACTAGATTTTTAAGGACGAGATATCTCTTCATTGGAATGGATCGTCAATAATGGTTTGAACCATTATTCCTCCTCCCCCCTCCGCATTAATATCTCACTTTAAAAAAAATTTAACTTAGATGTATTTAAATGTTTACTTGTAATGGTAGTCTATAATATGATCATAAATCATCCTTTTAGATAAGAAACTCATTAAGCTATATTTTTGAGAGACAAAATGCTTATTTTCATGATGATAAGTAACATTGTCATATGTAAACTGTTTAAAGTGTTAATACCACCTTAAAATACAAATCCTCTTCATTTTATGGTTTTAAACTCTCAAATTTTGGTTAATTAATGTACAGTTTTAAATAACTGCACAGTTTGTAAAACATTTTGTCAGTTGATGAGTTGTTTTTTGTTAGTAATTAGGTTTAAGCTCTAAGCCCACGAAAAATGACTTCTACTTTTAAACACTTAACAATTAAAGCATTATTTAACGATATACTTTGATATCTGCAAGAATATTTGATTCTAGCTCAATATATGTGCATTGTAGCATACCGAGAGAAGTTTTGTCTATGAATTATAGGTTTTTGTCAAGACTCAGTTTAGAATAAAAAATTACACATGAAATAGATTTTGTTCATGTAAATGATACATCCGTTTTTTATTAAAGTACATTGAGTATATGGTATTTAAGCGTCTTAATTTAAATTCATTGCACATCAAAGAGTATTGATTTAACAGCTTAAGTGTTCAGTCATTTCCAAATTATAAACATTTCTGTAATTACATCACCGTGTAACTAAAATTACGCCGCATATGTCATTATCTATTCCCAAATTTGCACTCATTATAATTTTTAAAAACCATTTCACATACCATTAAATCAGAAGCCTAAAAATCAAAGTATTCAACTCCGCATAATTCAAAACTCAACCTTATATTGTGCATTGCAAATTTATAATGATATTATATTTAAAGATCTCATTCTGAGAAACAAAATAAATGGCCCTGATTACAGAAGATAACATGAGATGGATATGTTTAAATGTTTCGAAGACGAATTCTAACTTACGGTTTCGTTGATTGAAAGTGTCTCCTTCCGTCTCACAAGAAGTTAATTTTCCTCTCCAATCAAACTAATTCAAATCTCAAATGCAATTTGAATCTCTAGAGTTTTATTCACAGTGTGTTTAATGTTCAGCCGTTTGGGATCTAACTGCCTTTAATCTCGTTAATTAAACGCTTCAGTGATATTCCAGTGCTTCATTTAAGTAATTAAGTTAATTATCCATGAAGTGATGTGAAGAAGATCTGTGACAGTTTATGCATGTCGTTTACTTTGCTTGTCGAATTCCTGTAATTAAAACATAAAACGAAGAGTTAATGATGCTGAATAGATTCGAGTTAAAAGTTTAAAAAATCGTCTGCTTTTTACTTTAAGAAATTCCTTTAAAAAATAATTTTGTCTGAAAATAAAGAAGATTCTAAGAGGGAAGATTGCTAAATGAGAAAATTCTTAATGATGTTACACTTCAAGTGGTTAAATATTCACCAAAAGTATAGCGAAATAAATAAATCCTCTAAGATCAAACTAATTTTGTTACTTACGAAATATTTTGTCATCATTATACAACAACTGTTTTGATGATGATCATAACTAGATCCGGCCAGTTTTATTAATACCGAAATACTTATCCGAGACAAACACTACGAGAATTACTACAAGCATGTTTCAACCATCTCTTCTAGTATTTAATAAAAATGTTCCTTTACTGTCTAGCCATTTTCATACAAATGTGAGTGAATATATTAAAATCACGTCCTTGGTTAGATTTTTTGTTGTTAAGTTGTAAAAAATGTTTATATTTTAAATTGTTATGGGTTGAAAATATTTAAAATGTTTTGCCTCCTGTTATATTTTCCCAACAAACCAGTTGTTAAAATATTTTGAAACAGTTTCTCTTTCAAAACAACTTTATTTCTAACGTATTCTGTTGTACGTCTTTTCGTCGGTTGTTACTAAACATATCCCAGATGAAATTCGTTTCTTAAATTAAAGATCGCCTGCTTACATTTAACGATTCTTCAAAACTGTCAAATATGAAAACTTGTTAGGCAGTTAGAAACACACATGAAACTAAAACTTGCCACTTCTATAAAATTTAAAACAATAATTTCAAACTCAACTTTGCATTTGTTAGTTAAGTTCTTCCATT
This sequence comes from Metellina segmentata, assembly GCA_947359465.1. Taxonomy (NCBI): domain Eukaryota; kingdom Metazoa; phylum Arthropoda; class Arachnida; order Araneae; family Tetragnathidae; genus Metellina; species Metellina segmentata. The sequence continues at coordinate 39,585,450 of OX375873.1, read as the reverse complement.
CTAGGTCTTTTAGCTTTTGATGTAAAAAGTAGTACTTTTAAAAGGATCGGTGGAATATTCTAACATAGAAATGTCTGTCTAGTTCAAATAATGTGTTACATTAATAATATTTAATAGTTGTACAAGTGTTCTATAAATTTACGTTCTGAGGGCCTCACAAGCATCTATTTTGTAACTCGTCAGAAGTCATGCAGGCTTTCCTGCTTGATTTCTGACCAGTTTCGATCTTCTTGACCAATAGAATCTTCCCAAGGATTCTTTCAACCAATAGATGCGGTTTTCTAGTCAGTATGCGTGTGTTAAGGAAAAGCAATACTACACAACTCTTGAGCAAATAGATAATTCAAACAGTTTATTACTTTGCAAGTAGAAAAGAGTGATAAATATTATCATCGAAACGCTTGGTCTGTGGGATGCATTCTGAAAAAGAGGACTATGGGTAATTGATTAAAGATAATCTAATGGTGTCAGGGTAAGAAAATACTTTATTTATCGACCATATTAACAATAGAAAAGGCAGAATATCTCAAAACGTTGAAGAAGTGGTAACATTACCCTCAAATTTCAACTCTGGCCTCATAGAATAAAAATTTTGTTCGAAACAGTGTTTAACTTGAACAAACGTATAATTTTTAATTTTTGTTTCAAACGTATAAATTTTACTTTTCGTTTCAAAATGTATAATATTTCCTTTTTGTTTCAAACGACTGCAAAACGTTTTGTAGCTAGCACATCTAGGTATAGTATCTGTGAGTGTCTTAATTGCTTGTATACAATATGGAGATAGTGTGGTTACTCACATTTCATACTTCATTTAAATCCACTTATAATGCATGTAAACATCGATATGCACAGTTCATACCTCGAAATGAAATTAAGTTTGTCAAAGATGTAAAATAGTGTTTTGTGTTCTCTTACTGGTGTTCTAGAGTTAATTCTAATATCCATTTTATGTGCAAAAATTGCACACCTCTGTTGTGCTACTACAATTTGCTTCTGTACTACCATTTCAACTCCGTCCTATTCACTTGTTCCAGCGATTGGGTATTTGTCGTCACTTTAACGTTTTCGAGGTTTGCCGACATTTTCTTTTCGAGCTGGTTTTCATCTTCCAGATTTCTGAATGCCTTGATAATGGTTCTGAGACGTTCCTGAACAGTATGCTGGGTGTTCACTTGTAAATAGTAAAATAAGGGGAAAGAGCATTTTCTGACTTCACGGTATAGTAGATGAATGATCACCATACGGTATGGTTTTATATAGATTCATCAGCCGCATTGATTACAGCTATGTTAATGTAAGTTGACAGGATTATGTAAGTATAAATCATGCGGAGAAGATCAAAGACATTTAGATAAGAGCCTGTATAGATAAAGAACACTTTGTTCTGAAGCCCAACCCTCCGAGTAGTGATAAAGAGTACGCAGTTACCTGAATATTTTAAGTATTTAAATCTAAAATGGATGGAATATGATCGTTTCATTTTACAGTCATCCAAGGAATTCATTGGAATTCCACTATGTTAATGTCCGTATAAATTTAATATCACACAAGTGTAAAGATGGTAGTCATTAGTAAGACCATATATTGTAAAGAGAATTCGATCTAAAAGGTACAACGAAATTATTATTACATTTTTGAAGACAAAATATAAATCATTCTGGTATTTATTGAAGTTAATCAATTAATTCTAGCTTTATCAGCACGAAAAAACAGACGAGGAACCTCAAATTATTCTCCTCACACATACGATGGAATTTTTCAGTAGACTATTCCATCCTATCCTCTATTAGTTAAGTACATGTCTGTCCCCTTACATAAACTCTGGTTTATACTATATCTGATGCTATTCTAATCAGTTTTACTGACAATTGTCTTCAATTGTATAGTTATTTTTTAGAAGTTTGAACTTTTTGGTACTCGATTATTTCTTCGACAAAAAGGTAAGCTTTATTTACTTTTCTTATTACCATTTTAATTCTGTTTTATATTTGTAAACACTGCTTTGCTATACATCGTTGACGATTAAATTTGATCAGTTATTAAAATATGCTATGCCTATTTCGTAAAAATGGATGTGTCTATTTATGTCTGTTAGATGAATACTGGGAATTCGATCATAAAAAATAAGTTATTCCATAAAGTGATAAATAGTTCAAATCTATCATTTTTAATGTGAATGATTAATTAATAATAATTATTGTGGCATAATTTCGATACTTTATACATACTATTTTAAGATTTAATTTTATATTTTAAAAACATAAAATTTAAGATTAAGGGTGGCATCAGTACCATTTGCTCCCGTCCCTAAAATGTTCACACTGGATCCACATTATGACATTAAAAGCGTTATGTATGCTGAATAGAGAGAACCATGCAATATTTTATGATCTCTCAAATATAGCATAATATGGGAAATATTCCAATAAAAATCTTATCTCGTTATAGTAAAATGCTGATATAAATTAATATTTTTACAGTCAGGATCTTCCCAAAAAACCATCAGGGATGAAAATTATTCTACCGATAATATTGAAAATATTGTGCATAACAATTTAACTGTTCCAATAACACGCATACATATGTAGTATTAAACTTAACGAATAATTAAGATAATATTTTATCGGGACACTTAATAAGAGATGCACAGACACTTAATACTGAATTGCAGAGACGATCCTTAGGGTTTGTAAATATATAGCAATAAACAGTGAGCAGAGTCAGAATTTGAAGTTTTAGTTAAGTATAATTTATTATAAGTAAAAGATTACTTACAATAAATGGTACTGAAGAATGGATTTATTTCATTGTTTACATAATATAACTATGATTTATTCATATTTTAAGTTGTCAAAAATGAATTCGTAATAAGGTATTTTGATTTATATTTACTTATCCTAAAAATAAGTATTATGTAAATCAAGACAAAGTTTAGGATTAAATAAATAGGAAGAGTCTGATGTAATTGTTGTTACTCTTACTTCAACTTAAATTTTGCAAAATAAAATTTAATACTTGGACTGGTTAAGATGTCATATAATCATGGCTATTCACATCTTTTAAATTGATGCATGCTTAAATACTGAAAGACTTCTCCCAAAATAGCTTCTTCCTTTTCTAATATTCATCACACTTTTTTTCTATAGGTCAAAACTGTAATGTAAGGTAAATAATATTTTGACAAATTCTATGGTACGGTAACTTCTTGAAGGTAAATTGGTTCAAAATGTTAATCCCGGAGCAAAGGAATATTTTTGTGTGGTAAAATTAATCAAAAATTAAAAACAAAAGAACAAGTTGTTTTTGTTTAAAATCTTGTGCAACATGGATTGGTGGATTTGTTTTGTGTTGAGATCTGTTTTCGTCAGATCATGATCTTCAGGTGCAGATTTTTCCCACCACAGGAACCAGTGTCGTGACGTCACAGAAACTGGACCCTGAGTCGTTCACTTCACGATGACCACGATCTAGAACCCATTGGTTTAGACCAATAGGTTCAACATTCATAGGACTTATCAAGCATGAGTATATAGTATGTCCTCACTATGTCTGGCAAGTTACATCAATACCACACAAACCATTGCATCATTAAATTAGCAATGGCTGGATATTTTCCGGACAGACCTCGTTTGGACGACACTGCAAAGGTTTATAAATTATTAGGCACAGAAAATTGACTGCAAATTCGAAGGAAAAAATTTATAGATTATGTTGAGACCACAAACCGTAAATTTTTAGTGAAAACTCGAGCCAGATGATTGTGAAATGAATGAAGAGGTTGTAGGAAGTTTGAGCGATTGCTTATTGTGAGTATTCGACAGTTAATTTACAGTTTTACCGATTAAAGTGCAGTTTGATGTTATTCTTGAAAACAGATATTTGTTGGCTAATATTATTTGCATTGTAGTTTTTGGCAGCTTTCGAATGACACCACTTATGCTGGTGTCCTCACTCCACGCAATCCAAAGTAACACTGGCCCAATGTTCGTCCAGCACCGTAGAATTTTGTCATTTTGTGAGCCCATATCTACGCTCAGTGCACCTGTGTGCTCGGTTTGAAAGTTATATCAGGTACGGACATATTTTCTCTACACGACATTACATTTATCTTCTGGATGTTGCTGTTCCAATTTTAAAGACATATTCACGCGGTTCAAAGAGATTTTTACACACCCATGTCTACCATAGCTCCCAGATTCCGGTAATTTGGAACCGATGACTATTCCCCATGAAGGGATCCAATGGGGTTAAAAAACTAAAAAAAGATCTGATAGACTAGAGAAATGAATGACGTCAGAAGGAATTAAAATTACTTTGTGCTAGCTCCTCATTTATCCATAGAAATGGAAGTAGAACTTCAATTGATGAAGCAGCAGCATCCACCTTAACAAACAGCTTAAGTCAGGACCTATTTGTGAAAAAATCCAAATGAAGGTTTGGAACAGATTTGACGCGAAAGGGTTTTAGGTATTGAAGAGGAAGCGATTTCAGAGAGATTGCTGAGCTGAGTCTGGACTTTTAATTTCAGATTCCACATGTGTCACTTCCTTTGTTATAACGTAAAACCGAACAGCGGATCTTGAGAGGATGTTGATTAATCCCTTCTTCAGTGCATCGAAACAGGCTTCCACGTCTTCTCGCTTTTATTGAAGAATGCGAACGTCTTTTGTTTTAGTGGAATGCTCTAGGACTGGAGACATAATTCAACGATGGTAATCTCGTCCTTTAATGCCCCAATTTAATAAAGTGCTATCGGAAGGCTGGATGAAAGTTAATATCGTGCGTGGTAATTTCGAAGTCTTACATGCGTTATTGAGCCTCTTGTTTAGATTGCTGGATATTCGTAATATAGCCTCGCTTTGCGGAGCTGAGAACTGAGTGCATATTGGATCACGGGCGCTGCTTCTGTAGATGGAAGGATTTTGTTGGAGTTTCATTGGGTTTCTTTTAATATTGACGTTTGTCTACATTAAAGAGAAAAGTGTTTTCTAAACTTTAGTTGAATTGAAAGTACTACTTTATATGCTTTCTGCTATCCATGAGATTGTTTTAGGTAGATCAATTGATGACAAGAAAATATAGAATACAACAGTTTTATTTTAACAGATGCTTACGTTGGTAATTATTGAAAGAATACAATTTATTCTCAAAATCTTGACATTACAATCAAAGAAAGAAGATGTATGACATGTATTATGCTACTTTATATGCTTTTTTGGCTTCCCTTTGTAGAAGAATTAAGCGGAGGAATCGCTGATAAAAATTTATAGTGCAACCATTTTTTTCTCAAGATCCTTACATTGCAATCAGAAATAAAATATGAGACAAGTATCCTCTATATCAACTTAGCTAAAAAAAATCTGATCTCAAATATTGTAAAGTGATCAAAAACTCGGTATATTTTAATATCTCTCAAAATGTATTCTCCATGATGGTATTTTTCGTTCCATCATGCAATTGTGTCAGTGTCTCAAAGAATACTGGAATATGAAAGTTTCTAGTTTTATCTGCAAAAATCGACATTTTATGTGACGTGTATGCGTGTAAATAAATGAGCTACATTTCAATGCGTTATACGTTGGTCAGTAATGCTTTTAATGCTTTATAACAAGTGTGTAGGCGATTGTGCAAAAAAAAAATGGTTGTGAGCGTGTGCAAGAGTTTTGTGAATTGAATTTTTTTAATACGTGTGCAACTGGTATTAATTTACTTATAACCGCTGTTGTTTCTTGATATTATATTTACTGTGCACTCTCCAAACTTATATTCATGAATGTATTTCCAACTATGCCACCACGATAAGGAATGTGATGAAAAAAGAATTTGGAAGAAATAACTGTGGGAGAGTGTAAAAAACAGTTGATTCGTGTTCTTTGTAGTTTTGTATCGCTCTTAATTTGTTATTAGATGTCTAATTTTTTCTAAGTGTTTATCTGCATGTGTGTTGCCTAAAAGCTAATCTAACACAATTTAATGTAATCTTACTGATAATCTGATCACAAGAAAAGTAACCAAATATTCTTCATTTTCAGATGAATTAGTAGCCGACTCGATTACCACGCACATCTCGATAGTGGTTAGTTCAATATATATCATTATACTGAATATTGTAGAACAGAGGAAAAGTTTATCATCAGATGACGCTCCGGAAATAGCATCGCTTACATCTCATTTTAAAAGTCCCTTCGGAAAGAGATAGACTTTCTATTTTACTGCACTTGGCACAAATACTAACAATATTGCAGTAAAAGGCAATTTCAGAGAGTTGTCAGGGATAGTAACACACTTATGACTATCAAAGAACATGGATAACTAAAACTTTTAAAGCGACGTTCTCTCATGCGAACTTATATTTTCATGGAAATAGTTTCAGCAACGGCATGTCTATAATGTTACTGTACAACAAAGGAAGCAATTCTATGAAAAAGGTAATTTTACTCCCTTCGGAAGTTTTATGTAGTCAAAAGTATTGTTGTTGCTAAAAAAAATTTTGTTCAAGGTATAACTTATAGCAAGTCCCAAAGACTATGTTTTACAAGTTACACAGAGACCAGCTTGTATTCTCCAGTGTTCATTCACATGGAATTAGTTCTTCTGTACTGTATAGTTCTTTTTCCAATGACAATCACTAGCAATAAAAATGCACAGTTTAAAAGACGAAAGGAATACAAAATACACCGGTGGTTGTTCTAAGTATATTAAATTAAGTATCTTCTTCAATTTTAAAGTGTAAAATGACGAAATTATCAAGTTAGGGAGGAAGTTGAATTTACGTCCACAATGAGCTATTGGAGACTTAACTGAGATCACTTAAGAGGGAAAAATACGAGGACAACACTTAGTAATTTTGAACCACGAAATTACCAAGAAAAGTGTACCTACATGTTTAGGAAAGGTTACAAAATCGCTGTGAGTTTTGTCATAAGATAGTTGAAAACATTCAACTAAGATATAATCCATAAGCTGGCATTGGAAGATGGGAAAATGCGCAATGATGAATTTCGATTTGAGTTGAAATAGCCACAACTTCTAAAACTAAATACGAATTTAAATTATAGTTTTAGTAATAATTTAAATAGACATTATTTTGAAGGAATAGCAGAGGAGTGATTTATCATTTCTAATTCTCGGACACTTGTAATGAACTGCGTGAATCATTGTACGCCCCCAAATGAAAACAGTTGCCCTCCTAGTGCCTATGATGAATAACATTGCTCTGTAATTTATCTATTGCGTTTAGAGGAAGGAACATCTAAAGTGGAAAAGCGGAACTTAATGATGAAAACAGTTGTATGGACGACATATTCGACTGTGTAGTTTCTTCTCAAGTGATCACACGAATCCCTCGCACTGTCATCAGGATTAATCGACGTTCAAGATCTATCTCGCGAAGGCAGTATACTCCTTCGGTTATATCTCATTTATTTTCACTGAAATTAGTAATTAGTTAACGTTGCAAGAAGTTTCATGCAATTAAATTGTATTAGTGGAATACTGTTCCTTGCAGAGTTAATCAATGAAGATTTTTTTAGAAATACGTACATTGCTGTATTGCAGATACGTGCATTGAAAGAATTTTAAGGAGCATAATTTTAAATATGGCCTTTAAGTGTACTTCTCTTAATGTTTCCTTTTTATCTGCAACAGGTAAAAAAATTTCAGACCTAAAAATAAATAAAAAGTTTGATTCGAAAATAATCTTTGAAAGCAGATTTCTTCGAAAATTATGTTTTAAACCGATTTGACTGCCATTTCGAATAGATAATGCTATTCAACCAATAACTAAACACATAAAATTCCACATTATATTTGCTGCAGTTGAAAGGGAAATATTAATAAATATATTTTTAAATATCTATAGAGAGGGAAAATTCTTAAGCTATTAATTACCAGTAGATTTAAAAAGTTTGTGTTTTAAATTCTTTTTATAACAATTGGGCAGTTATAGTAGGGTGAAGTGAGCCGTATGTCTATGTACGTGCGTCCAATAAATATGTAGCGTGTATCTTATTAAAGTAGTAGAGGCTACCAACTGGAAAGGCTTCAAGAAGTCCTATATATTATTTTATCTGATAGATAACTTCGAATTGTCCCAGACTAAAGAGCATGAATGAAATTATTAGCAGTTGCCTCAATTGCAATACTATCACATCGGAACAAGAAAACAGTCCATGGTATACACTTACTCCACCATATAAAGGAAATGCAGTCTCGTGAAACAGCTATAGAAATTTTTTTAGTTATAGCAATGGTAAACTTAAACAAATAAGAATATATGCATATTAATAAACTGTCTGGGTGAAAACACTAAATTTGTAAAAGTACTGGAACAAAGTAGTAATTCATTCAGCGTAAACTTTGGAGATTTCACACTTGCCCCATATAATAACATAGGCATATATAGGCACATATAATAACACATGCAGTTATTTTTAAGTCCAATGTTCTATTTGTGGTGTATTTGTAAATTAAAAATAATTGAAGTATTTTGACTTGAGAATTGAAAATCACACACACATCTTCGTTTTACATTAATAAAAAATATATCTTGATAGTTTTTTAAAAATCTTACAATAAATAACCTTAAGCAAAATGTTCATATTTATAAATGAGAAAATATTACACTTAAAGGAATATGATCTAGAGATGAAAAAATGCAAAAGCAGTTTCTAACAAATATAAAAAAGGAAGAATATGAAGACATCGCAACTCATAAATATAACAATTAAACTAAAACAATATAAATTAAAATTTTCCATTACCTTGGAAAATAAAAACATTTTTCAGGTTTTTATGTATTTCTAAATTTTACAATTCTCTGGAAATACGAAACTAGAAAATCAAAACTAGTATTTCGTGACTTTAAAAAAGTTGTGAGCACAAAAACATCAAAATAGTTCTGAAATAGAAATTGAATTACCAATTGAAAAAGAATAATAAATTGATTAAAAAATAGTACACACCAAGTAAAAGCATAATAAATTCTTAGAATTCATTCGTGGTTTTCATCAATTACAAAATGTAACACAAGATGCATATTAATTTTACTGATAGCTTCATTTTTTTAACATGGGCTTTTCTTCCTTTCATGAGTGATAATATTTCAAAGTTTTTCAATAAATATTTTACGAACAGAACTACAATGCTTAGAAATTATGACTCATTTAATAAAGGAATATAATCTGAAATTATAAAAATGTGTTTTAATTGCATTAATTATAAGAAATTATTTGTTAAAGTAAAAGGTTAAAACTCGTTTTGAAGTGATGTATTTTTGTAGTATTGTTACAATCATTTATTTGTGAGTTGAAAACTAATAAATCACAATAAAAATAAGAGCAAAATTATTCAGATTTTCACAGATTTTATAATGAATTTAAAAAACAATGTTTTTTAATTGTTAATAGTTGGGGGTAGATTTTTTGCGTTACGTCTGTATTTCATCATAAAATCTTTTTTCAACATAAGAAAACAACTCATCTTTAAAATGTGGAAACATTGAACCTCTATTTAAGACCGATAACAATAAAAGTTTCAATTAATTTTAAAATTTCGCAAAACATTCTAATCATTACATTTAAAGCATTGAATTATCAAAAATTAAAATCACTAAATTAGTTAAACTATTGTTTTAGGAATTTTGTGCTTAAAATTACACTTTTACTATTCAATTCACCTGCAGATCTTATAAATAATGGGTTATTATGATAGCTCTCATTTTGATAATTTCTTAGTATGTAAGAATCGTGCAAGAATTAAATTATTTTGGTTTTGAAAAAGCTCATATTCTAATGTACTGCCTTCATTAGCATTCTTTAGGTGCATTTAACATTTTTTATAAGGAATTGGAACCTTAAATTTTCAAAAGTATTGATTCCGAGGTGTTTACTTTTGGATAATCTGTTTGCAATGTTCTTTCAAATTAAACTTCCTTTTGTTCCAACTCCTGTTAAAAGTTTTCAAACTATTTTTAATTTTTAAAAGTTTAATTTACAAAATAATAAACGAATAATAAACTTAATTCAAATTTTGAACTAAAAATTAATTTTCCTAAAGTAAACATTTTTTTTATCTTCTAAGTATTATAAATTCAACTACCTACCTTCCTGTCGTCTTTTTCTCATAATTGATATCTAACTCTTATGTTATTATTTTACCAGAAAATGAGATACAAGAGATTAAAAAGACACTTTAAGGACTTTAGTATGATTACTCCCCCCCCCCCCCAAAGGGTTTCAGAAAAAAAAAACTTTGATAAAAGTACTTGTAGTAAGTACATCGAGTATACCAGGTTTTCCACTCAAACTTGACCAAATATCCCTCAAAGATATTTGATACATTTAGAAGTCCAATTACGGAATTAATTTTTCTATGTCCCATATTTTGGGGATACTATTTAGGTATAAGTAAATTCTACACCCATATAGGACGCCGTGGTAGTCTGGTTGGAGCAATAGTCGATTAGCAAACGGTGGGTTCTGTGATAGCGTGCAAGCGATTTAAGGATTGAATTATTATTGCTCGCAGGCCAAACAATTCTTGGATTATTTTATTTATTATTCAAGCTCAAACGATAAAATTGAACTGTGATCATGATTGATATGTGATTTAAAAATGAATTTGGAATTGAAAAACAATTGGGTAGACGAGAAAAGGAAAAGAGTGTTAATGAATGTTCTGAATAATTTTGTATCGTCTCCATGTATGCAGCCAAAATTGCCTTCTACAATTATTCAATACAATCGAACTGAGATTCGGATAGTCTAAAAGAACGGAAATATTCGACAATTCCATTGGGTGATATGGTTAGTAACTAGATGAAGCACAAATTACCACATTACGTATCCCGACAGGTTTCTAGTCCGAAACTCGATCCAACCAAAGACCGCCGTGTACGTGAGAGCTCGAGCACGTTAAATCTATCGTGGCCTCAAATGTTATCATGGCATGGGGTGGAATTTTGGAGAGTGGGGTGCCAACCCTCTCTAAAATTCCGACGACTTCAATGCAATCATCTTCTGTCTTATCCTAGTCATTGATAGAGATATTGATCATAAGATCTGGGAGTCTTCTCTAAAACAGTCCGACTTAGCCTCCCGTTCACATACAATATCAAGTAAAAGACACGCACACAATGGAAGTTTTTAGAAACAAAAGAGAGATATATACCCATGATCACTCATCTGATAGGAACCAAACCTACATCTCGAAGGTTGTAAGCTAAGTGGGCATACCCACCGAGCATCGGGAATGTGTCTTTCTGGAAGACTTTGAGGAGGCTGGTCCTCACTTACATTTCGTGTTCCAAAAACCAGAGTGCTTGGGATGGGTTTTATGGCGCAAGGACCACATTTGGCCGAACTGGTTTAAACATTGTCAAGTACGTTTATATGCGTATGTATATGCACATTTCTTTATCATGCTTACGTTTTCCAACATCTTATTTCTATGTTCACTTTATAAATTTTATAATTACTGGTCTCTGAGCTCTTAAGTTGTCCCATGGAAGTGTCCAAGTAACATTACTTTTGTTTCATTTCAATCATTTAGTGCATATTTGTATTTTTTCCTATTTCGTCTAACAGATGTACACGGCTCTTATAATTACGATTGGATCCAGTTTATGTTTTTATTTGATCATAATGAATACTGTTTTGCTTGTATGATATGCCTGAATTAATTATTTTTTTCCAATATCAATTTCTTTCTAGTATATTGTTGATAAGATGCTATTTATGTAGGGAAAGCCTTTTTTTGTTGTAAAATTTCAATAATATTGGCAAAACTGCATGGTACCATATGGTACCACTAGGCTTTTAAGGAAGCAAATTCTAAGTAATGCAATTTCTTATTGATAGTGACGCAATCGGTTTAAATATATTTTTACCAATTTATGATTTGAAATTAATACAAAAATACAAATGTATGGCATAGAAGAATATATTTTGATAAATATATAATAGTGAAAAAATTATCCTAAGAGTAGAAGAGAAAATTTTTACTATCCAGAAAGCACAAGACAAATGGCAATAACAATAATGTTACTAATAATACAGGCATTTTTTTATGAAATATAATCAATAACTTTATTACATGGTCTATTTGCAATGTTATTTTGAGTGAAAGTCTAAAACAAATACAAAGTTTTACTTCACATTTTGCGCACATAGTGTGAATTCGACTAGTGTAGTTTATAGTAGCACGTCTTGAGCCCAACTTCTTTTGACTTTATTTGTACCAGTCTTCTTGATTCTTTTTGCTACTTTTTTTCGTTAGCAGAGTTTGCCAGACCCTCTTTCTTCTGAATCTAATTCTAAATCATCTTTTCTGTGGGTTTTATCCGTGAAGTTTCTACATTTACATTTAACTGACGACCAGATAAATTATCTGTAAGTTCTCCTTCATCTTCTTCTACCGAGTCTTCATCTGTGATACTACTGCAACATCACGAGGTTTAATATAGATAAATATTGTATGAAACTTTCATTTCGATATGTATCAGTAAAAAGAGAACGGTTGTACTTACTTTTTCGATGCGTCATTTTGTCATAGCCCAAAAATGTTCTTGTTTCTCTCTCTCTCAAAGTAAAAAACTGACGTGTTGTTCATTTAAATTATTATCTAGACAGAATTTTTCACTCTCTTGTGGGCTGCCCCATCTACTAACAAACAAACAAAATATTTGTATTATAACGAAGAAAATTTTAATATTTTAAACCTTTATTTCTGGTACCATATGGTACCGCTAGGCTTTTCAGGGTTAAGAGCCCTGTGGACCTTATGGGACCTGACACAGGTCCTCCCGACCACCTCTTGTGTAGTCTTACACACTTTGGGTAAGCTGTGAAGTCAGGGTCTTAAAACCCCAGCGTCAAGTAAATGATGAAACCAGGAAACTTCAAGCAATCATCACGCCTTCGACACAACCGAAATTCGAACTCGTAACTAAGGGCTTCTGTCTTATTTTTCACGTTAAATTTGTCGTCGCCTCAAATGTCCTCACGTTGGCGTGGTGTGGAAGTTTGGAGAGTGGAGTGCCAGCTCAGGTGTTACCGCGTCATATGACCGCGTTTCAAAATTATATGGTGTTGCCCTCGTGTCTTTCTCTTTGATTAATCCAAAACTGTCTCCAATAGCTCGTTCTGTTGTTCCAGTGCGACGTTAATTCACTACTTATTTATCAGTCTTCCAGTTTCTTAAGAGCAAAACCTTAACCACTGAGTCACTCGTTTATATATAATTCATGTATATATGAAATTGAATATAGATTAATTTTTAACATTTTATAATTCATCAATCACTATAAAATCAGAACTATGATTTGACCAGTAATTCACCAACAAACACTTGTTTCTTGTTTAAGTTTGTTAGCATTATTCTCAGTAATGCATCGCTTATTAAAAGACCAAACTGCGATTATTGATAGACTAGATTTTTTTTGCTTTTTTTCTTTTTAAAGAGAAATGCGATAATTTATCGGTAGGTTGACAATGAGTAAACTGTTCATCCTAAAATAATTTCATAACAATGCGCGTTTAAATAAAAATCGGATGATTATGCTAAAGTCTATTTACCGAAGCACAATGAATACGTTAAAGTTTACTTGTTATAAGTTTGTAATATATTTCATTGTAGATAAATGTAAATTTAAAGAGAGTAGAGAATGTTCATCAATCTCAATCCAAGTCAGGAATCTTGAGGTTAAGCAGACAAGGCTACATTAATATTATTGTCTGTCAATCTAGTGAAATCTCTACATAAATATTAAAGCTTTGCGTCTACAAAATTTGCATTTATGACAAAATGCGCTGAATCCACTTTAATTCTAAGGTGTATTATTTGTGAATGTAACGAAGTTTATATTAAACCAGAGTTATCCTACGCGTATGCAGGCTATTCGTATCTCCGTTTTAATATTTTATTTCAGACTTGCTAAAGATAAGAAGCTCAATTGAGGTATTAGATAACAGTGCCTTCCAATTTTTCCCTTTTACAATAAACTAGAATGACTTGTCTTCAAATTTATTTCTATCTTTTTGTTCTCTTTCATACTTTTAAGGGAATCATTAGTCTAATCCCCCGTTTCATGTATTTTTTAAGTTTTAAGCTCCTTGTCTTATTACTTCACATTCATCAAATTTACAATATGCAACAGCATGTGACCAGTCTAATCTTATAATCTCTCGGCTTGGTTAGTCGCTCAACGATAATTTTTTGCTTCACGAAGACTAACCAGTTTTTAGACTGTTTTAACATAGCTCGAAAAAACATTCGATTTTGATTGAGATATATTCATCGCTATCATTTATAACTTGTTCTCATCTTAATTTTTAAATTTTCAATACATTGGCGATAGAAGCTCATGCATTTTTATTCAAATAAATAGAGCTCACTTTATACATTATATCGTCAACTTACAAGTGAAACACTAACTCAACTGGGGGGTGCTACTTTATAAGACCAGAATGTGATGATCTTTAAATTGGTTAAGTCCACTAAATCATTTTTTCCTTGCTTTGATGATGATTAAATTTCTTCTTATGAAACATACTTAGTGAATGAAGTGTAAGGAATGGTACTTCCCCATTCGTTTTCTCAGAATTATGTTTTTGGACTTAGGGAGTTTCACTGATAATCCGACGAGATTCCGAATTCAGAAGTTATCCATTACGGTGGTTTTGAATGCTTCCAAAAAACTTCTTGTAGTGCTGATGGCGTTTCACGGGGCCATGTTGAGAAAATATGGGTCACATTTTCTTAATTTTTGAAGCTTTCTAGTATCGTATGAGATCGTACGTTGACCCGACTTAAAAAAGAAAAACATGCTCTTTCCTTAAGCTATGCTAGTTTGTTTCTATAAATATCTTGCTGTAGAAGGGTCAGTAACAATAAACACGCAATGGCTTGTAATGTATATAACGTTTGATAACCGTGGTAACGTTTATTTTTTCACTCAAACTTCTTGTGTGAAAAGTTTAGATAACACACAATTATTTAGAACTTCTGTAAATTACTATAAACATATACACTAGGGATGCGACATCGACAGCAAAACATCGATGTTTTGAAACATCGAAAAAAAATTCAAAAAAAAACATCTATGTTGATAATACGGGATGCGACATCGACAGCAAAACATCGATGTTTTGAAACATCGAAAAAAAATTCAAAAAAAAACATCTATGTTGATAATACATCGCCCCTAAAACATCGATGTTTTTAAAATTCAGTGTATTTAAACTTTTTCCCCCTTTACTTAAAACTGGTTTAGCAACTAGTGACGCTAGATCGACATCAAAGCATCGATGTTTTGAAACTTTGATGTTCAAAATTAAAACATCGATGTTGATAATACATCGCACCAAAACTATCGATGTTTTTCAAATTCAGTGTATTTAAACTTTTTTGCCCATTTCTTAAAACTGGTTTAGCACCTAGTAATGCAACATTGACAGCAAAACATCGATGTTTTTAAAATTCAGTTTATTTAAACTTTTTCCCCCATTTCTTAAAACTGGTTTAGCAATTAGTGATGCGACATCGGCTCCAAGACATGGATGTTTTTTTATAAAACATCGATGTTTTGAAAACATCGATCATTCAAAAAAAATGGGATTTTTAAAAATCAATTGTTAATTAATGAATAGTTATAAATATAATTATTAATAGGTAGTAATATATATATATATATATATATATATATATATATATATATATTACATTAATATAATTAATTTAATCACATCCCCTTTTGACTGTGGTACAATCCATACTTTTCGGGAGGACCAATCCCTCCATTCAACAACCCTAGTCACGCCTATGCCTGTCAAAGCATGTATTCTTTCCCTTATACCATCACTTCTTGCTGTCCGGTCCATTATCGTAGAGTAGTGCATATAGTACAATTGCGCAGCAACTACAAAACATTATATAATACATTTTGGCCAATAAGAAGGAAAACGTATTATATTTGGGAGGATTTATTAGCATTAAAAAATAGCAGTCATGGGTTCAGGAGAAAAAAGGCAATTTATCATAGTACAATATTATGAACAGGGATTGAATTTACCCAGAGTGAGACGCCCAAACTGAACAGAGAAGTCGAAAGAGTGAGAAAAGCGTGTGCGAAACGGCAAAGAAATAAAAAGTTCGTGTATAATGGGGAAACGTTTTAAAACATTATTGGGAATTTTTAACCACTTGTATGCTAGGCATTTTGTGTTATGCTAAATATAGATGGCGATTGCGTTTCAGTGGTGATCATATGTTCTGCATATTCTGAATGCGAGGGGCTTCTTTATCAAAAACGATTTCTACACTTTTGTCATAAAAATTCCAAAGAATGAATTCAGAATTGATATATGATAGTTTATTGATCAACTCCAAATAGATTAAACACCAACCAGCACAGAACGGTGAGGAACTACATTTTAAGGTAGTCCCAAGTATGTATCGTGAGAAAGCATTTCCTTAATGGAAGTAAATTCTTCAGTTTGTTTCCTTACACACACACACGCTGAACTGAAAATCTCTCATACAATTCAAAAACTTCAAAATTTCTTTGACAATCTCTTAGAAAGGTTGTCACCTAATTCTTCTTATGGAAGTAACCAAAGACGACATAAAGTGTCGAAGCCAAAGCTGGAATTATTGCTTCCTATCAGAACGAAGGGCTTAGCTTTCGGCAACATGTTAGATTGTTTCTCCGTCCATATTGATCGGGTATGAAAGCAAGACATTCTATGGCTTATCTCAATTTCCTGTGATGTGGCGATAGATACCTCCCCTACAAGATCTATATCCTTCAGTCTCGTCATATGCCAACACTTCATAATCCTCTGTATACGAAACTGAGATGGGCATTTCCTGCGGGGAAATGGTATCGAGAACTAATGCCTGAAGAAGCTTGCTTTCGGTCAGCCAGAAAGAGAGCAGCTGGGACAATAAAGCACCACAATACATATTTCTATAAACTGTCTCGTAATAATCGGTGGAATATTACATGACTTACAAAGCATTGTTGATGAACGATTATCTAATATTGCAGAAAACATTTTTGACTTTTCATCTTTTATAGAAATTGCAAGAAAACTTTTTTTAAGTCATCTATTGTTTACATCGAAGAAATTTTACTGTCCTTTCTTGCTTATGTAGATATTTTGACCCGGAATGCTATGAAAGATGCTTCAAACCTTCTAGAACAAACTTCAAGAGGAGCTATGGAACATAAATCGAATCGTATTTTAATAGGGATGTATTTCCGCAAGAGCCACTTTGATTTGCAATAGGGCAACTGTGTAAAAATGGTATCTAGAAATAATGTCTGAATAAACTCGCATTTGATCAATATGAAAGTAAGCAGTAACGCTATTAACTATCTAGTACTGATATTTGGTATATTACATGACTTAAAGTTTGTTGAATAATTGTTGTATCATTTTGCTTGACAATTTTCGCTCTTTTGGAGATATTTCCAAAGAACCTTAACTCTGTCATTGGTTGTTATGCATACATCCGTTCTACAACCAGCTCTTTCCTGCATGAATTTTAACCAGTTTCGACCTCTTTCACCAGTATAATCTTTCCAATCATTCTTTTAACCAATCGATTTAGTTGTATACATTACAGAAATATAATCGTCGCTTGGTGTTTATGTAGATATTGTGAGTGCATACTACACAGAGTGTTTCAAAACTTGCTTTACAAACTTCAAGGATAGTTAAGGGACATAAATTAAACCGTATGCACATAGGGATGTTGTTTTGCAAGTTGCTACCCGATTTTGCATCTTCCTTGCTTCGGTAGCAAGGAAGATGACGAACAGTGTAGGTCATCGCCATCTTATACACTGACTTTGTACTGGTAGTAAGTTATTTCACGAATGCTAAGATGACGAGCATGCCCAGCGTATTGGACAGCTAACGGAAATAGATCGAGGGGATTTATTGTAGAACAACTTCCATCCACGTGACCTGGAGGTCTTCAGACAATTCCTCTAACAAACAGTAAAATTCTTAAAACGAGCAGTTAAAGTAATATTATACTATCGCTTATACACTTTTCGCAAAGAATACTCACAGATTTGTCCAATTCGAGTTCCAAAAATTCTTTGGGGCTTCAAAATGTGATAGGTTGTATGTTTAAGGGTTTTATGGCACAACGGCTATAGTTGGACATGCTGAGCCTGAAACAAGGCGGACAGTGTCATGTAATTAACACACACAAGAAAGTTTAACTGACCCTAAAGAGAGAAATACACCCAAGAAGGAATTAAATCCGACAGTAATCGCTCCTGTGATGCCTAAAACTCGCATGCGGACATATTCTCTAATCCACAACGACCCCCCGCCCAAAAAAAAATATCAGGAAGACATAACTAGATCTAAATACAGTAGCTGTTTATATGCCAAACTTTAAGTACAAGTCCATCTGTTTTAAAAATAAAAATAATGTATAATATATAAAAAAAATTAAAAACAAAACTAACGTTTCATTTTTTTTTGTCTAACTTTAATTAATTTAAAAGCAATTGCTCTTTTTACTTTTTGTTTCATTGATAAATTAGATAATTATGTTCGAATCCTTCGTTTGTTACACTCCTTCGAACAGAAACAACTGTCAAGGTTTGAAGTCCTCACAATTTTTGAAGTTTTTCCATACCTTCATTCAAATTTTATCATTTACCCATGCTTGCCTACTGCTTAGAAGTGAGGGAACAGAAAACTATTCTCTGAACAATGTAATTTGATGAAAATTCACTCAAAAGAAATAGCGTATTCCAAGGTATCAAAAACTACAGAAGCATGAAAGCTTTTTAAACTGGAATGTTTGATAACTTTAGTGATCCTTCCAGTTACAACATCGAACTCGTTAGAATAATTTCGGTACGACTAACTCGCTTTGAGTGAGACTTCTAAAAGATAAGGACAAAATACAAGATCATTAAAAGTGTTCCTTTCGCAAGTCAATACGACTTCATGGAAGATATCTGGAGTGCTGTCGCTGGTCGTTTGAACGATCTCCATAACATCCGAAATAGCTTTTTACAGCGCCCACAGTCGAAGGACCCAATTTCATATTCTATGGATCGTAATTTGAAGTTCCATTACTTTTAAGGCCGCTGAAGGCTCAGTTGGTGGAGTAGTGGATGCGAAACTGGAATGTTGCGAGACCGTCGTGTTCGTGGGTGCAATTGCACAATAAGTCTGTTGTGGCTTTAAGTGTTGTAAGTTGGTGTAGTGTAGAAATTTTGAGGGTGTGGTGTTAGATCAGGTGTTCGCTTCATCAGGTGACTGTGGCTCAAAATGCTATTCCTCGGATCTTTTCTTTCCTTTCGCGAATTGTTCTGCACCGTCCACAGTTACCCGCTATGTTACTTTAGTAGGACGTAAATTCGACTACTTATCTACCATGTGCCAATATTTGAATAATGTCGATTTATTTGCCATGCACGTTAGTGAAATATACACTATATAGGCAAAAGTATTTGGACACTGAACGTTTTTCAGAAGAAGTGCTTTATTATTCTATTTAGAACGGGTAGGTCCTCCTTTTGCTTCTATTACAACTGCAACACGTCGAGGCATAATTTCCACAGATTCTCTGTAAGTCTGGGCAGCAATAGCTCGCCATTACCTCTTGAAGGCTGTGAGAAGAGATTATGTAGATGCGCGTGACTGGCGGTGTCGTACTAGTGTGTTGTGGGGTAGAAGAACTTCTCTATACTGCACGTAAATCTCTAGATAGTGGGTTAATGCATTTGAAAAGGTATTAATCAAACATAAGCGATGAACTGAGATGATGGGGACGTGGATGCTTTCTTCTCTTCATGTTGTCACACAGAGCAAAATTTTGCTGCAAGTCTTGGTGCCCATAAAGAAGTTGATCGGGATTGGTTAGTTTAAAAAATGTCATTAAAACGACAGACGTGAACAATAGTTTTAAAAATAAAAGCATAGTGTTGCTCCGACGAAAATGCAGCCACCCTGGTCAGTTGAATTTTAAAAAGGTTTGAAGAAAAAGATCTTCGGTTAGAGAAGGCTGCCATTTGCAGAAGCATAAATGGCTATTTCAGTGGATAGTTTTCGATAACCGACTCTTAATCAATGCTACAGCTTTCAATGCCGAACGGTAAACTTTTAGAATCCGTGCTATAGACCCCAGTTAAAGAAGCGCTTTGTTTATGCTACCCCCAAATTTAACTCATAGACTCGTTTCAAGCCACATGACTCGACTCTTAACGTGTGAGAGCCTAACTAAAAAAATGCTGATACCGATTGGATTTTTGAGGTTGTTATAAAACACAGTTTCTTTACCCTTTGAAGGTTTCATACGCATATATCCGACCTTAAACCTGAAGTCATCAGTTCCTGACTTCTGATCAGTTTCGACCTTCTTGACTGATAGAACATTTCTCAGAATTCTTTCTGGACCAAGTGGTCGAAATTACTTGGTATTCATGCAGGTGTGACTGAGGTTGGTAATGAACGCATGGAATGTCATTCATATATATTCAAGAATTCGTACATACTTATTGTATTTTACTTACTTGACGTACCATGAACCAAATGATCTGCAACTTGTTATTTTAGGTTATATTTTGATGTGGGTTTGTAATTCGATGTCAAAATTTAATGTTGGTACTGAAAATTTTGTAGTCTAAGCAATTTGATGTGACGACGGTAGCTTGTGCAAATTTTATGCATGCGAAAACATAGAAGAAACTGCGCGAGTCACTGCGAGGTGTAAGCGGTGAAAGTTAAATTCACGTGTCTTAACCTGGTTGTATTTCTATTTTCTGTGTCAGCAAAACTTTCCTTATATGTCTATTACTTAATATTCGTTCAAAACCACATGACTCGGCTATTAACTTGTGAGAGCCTAACTAAAGAAATGCTGATACCAATTGGATCTTTAAGGTTGTTATCAAACACAGTCTATTGGACATTGTTTGTTGTGTGCTTGGCGCCGCTTGGCCAAATATAGCCCTTGCGAAACAAAAAGAAACCATGTTAAAGAGCAATTGATTATCACCAATCATGAAATCTCTCGGCAACTCCAAAAAAATGATAGGAAGAAATAAATGTTCCCTTCACCAAACCTACTCGAGCATGAAAATCGAGATATTTTCTTGACATGAACTCAAACACCTTTGTCGGATTTCCAGAAGTAAAAGTAACTAAAACCCACCCTACTATGGAACCGATAGATACCTTACAAAGTCTGGCGCGAGTAAGAGAAGGAATAAAAAAAAATCTCCAGCGAGTCAATATGCTTTCCTAGGAAAGAAAAAAGCAAAATAATGATAGGGGATGTTTTGAGAACCTGGAGCCGGACTTCCTTCCATGGAGCTTGCGAGAAATTCCTTTGTGCTGGACCGTGTCTTTTGAGACCCACACAAGTGTCCTCCCCAGTGAAAAAGAAGATCAGGGTCAACCCTTGAAAAGATTTCTTCCTATAATGTTCTTTTAGATGGGACAACATGGTACGGAATGGAAAATGTTCAATGGCACAGCAAACACGAGGGGGGAGAAAATAGTGATATATCTTTTCCTGTTCTTCTGGAGAAAGATAAGAAAGAGATCTTCGGAGACGCGAATGTATTGTTTCTTGAAACAGTGGGCAGGGCTATTGAAACTGAACAGAAAAGAACCCATATGAAAGTTTATAGTATACAAACCCATAGAAATAAATAAGAATATATCAGTACGAAGCGGCCTTTTGAAGTTGAGCAGAATATTTTCGAACCCTTAATAACCCTTAAGTTGAGTTTAATAATCGTTAAGTTAAGTCTAATAATCCTTAACACTTGAGTATAATATTTTCAAACCTTTAATAATCCTTAACACTTGAGTATAATATTTTCAAACCTTTAATAACCCTTAAGTTAAGTTTAATAACCCTTAACACTTCAGTAGAATATTTTCAATTCCTTGTAAATTTGCACAACACGTTAAGAGTATTCTCTCTCTCTCCCTCTCTCTCTCTCTCTCTCTTATTAAACAGTTAGAGTCTTTTACTAAACAGTGTGTTTTACCATGACATCAAGTTACCTAATTGAAAATAGAGCTAGGCATGGTGCCCATAACCTTCTAATGAAATAGATCGTGTGCCCGCAATTTCATATTATTTCTGTCAATCGCAGGGTTTGGTCACGTTTTTGTAGGGGAAACCATGAATTCTAATGTGGTAAAAATTATAGATCGGTTAAAGGGATTATCCACCTTGATTAAGAAATCTTGTCTGCACTTTGATAGCCAATTACCAAGCCTATTCGTAAGAGTTTCTTCTGTCAACTCGTTACCAACGCATTGAACGGTGAACATAGAACCATAATCACGCTCCAAATAACTCTAGCGACACCAGTTGTGGAAGGAATTTGTATACGTTACCTAAGAATCTTCAGACGTTCAACTGCTCAAAATTGCTTGAGAGTCATGCAGGTGTGACTGAGATTGGTAATGGACGCATGGATTTTCAGACATGCTCAAAAATTCGCATATATTTACTGTATTTCATTTACTTGATGTACCAAGAACCAAATGATCTGTAACCTGCTATTTTAGGTTACATTTTAATGAAGGATTGTAATTCGATTCCGAAATTTAGTATTAATACTGAAAACTATGCAGTCTGTGAGCAATTTGATATGACGACAGTAGCTTGTGTAAATTTTGTACATACGAACACATTGAAGACGTTATTTTCTATCGAATGGTACCTTTGGAATTGGTAGACTGTGAACTATGCACGGAAGAGGTTTTTCCTGAAGTCCCTATTAAATTTCTAATTTTTGTCTCATTTACAATGAGGTCCAAAAATTTCCAATTTTTCTTTTTGATATTTTTTATTGTTTTTGAATTCAAAAAATGAGGAAATCTAATTAATTGTAAACAGAACTACGAACTATTATACCGAAACCCGGACAATTTGTTTGAAGTGCTTTAATCATGGTATTACAAGGATCGAATTGTGAACCACTTGTCGTTACCCCGAAGAGTAAGGATTACGTTGAACCTCACCTATATACCATGAATTTAAGACAACCTGTGCATAGAGAGACCACGCATTCTCTCCAGAAGCACAGACATCAATCCCTTACCCCGGGTTCGAACTAGGAATTTTTCAATCTAGCAACCAGCACCCGGACTACCAACACCCGATTGGTTGGCAATGGGAAAGTAGATGGGTTAATTAAGCTGGAGCAACAGAACGGGCTATTGGCTAAGGTTGGCAATGGGTGAGAAACCTATAAAATTTGTATGTTTCTAATTATCTCCAGCGTTTAAAAAAACGCGTATGCAATTAACTAAAAGAACGAAGACGTTTTGCCCATCAGTGTTCTAATACGTGCTTCAGAATATTTTGACCAATATACATCTACCAAGTGTTTCGACAATATATCGCGTCGAAGATCTGATCAATTTTGCTAAGGACGATATATTTCGTCGAGACAAAACTGCCCTATTCCTCCAAAGGAAAATGAAGATCCATGTTGGAAAAACAACTATCCTTTGCCCATAACTGCACCATTTTGAACTGGTTTTTGCATCAGAAACTGGCCAGTACAGAGCAGTTTTCTGTACCGATATAAACCTCCAAGGGGGGTTAGAAATAAAAGGCACTACATACACATCCTATGTTATGAATGCACTAAATCAAAAACTGAAAAAATTTAAATAGATGTTCAGTAAATTAGTTCCTTCACAAAGCAACCTGATTCGAGGTAATGAATGAATCACCGTCTTGGTGTTAATCTTCCGAGACACCTTATACAATGAATCATGATCTAGGACGCAAAATTGGTAATTGAATATCCCCGATTTATCCGGCCAAGCGTTGAACTGAAATGAACGTTATTAAACAGAGTGTTTACAGGAGGAAAATTAATAACTTGCCCTCTCTGAATGTCATTTAGCTCCTTCGCGGGGTTTTATCCCAGGAAGGCACACTTTGTTATTTCTAAAACTAAAGGTAATGGTCGGGTAACGGGTGTCGCGGCCACCTGTTGCATTTATCGGGTTTAATTAATTGCTCTGTTGATTGGGGGCCGTGCATGCGACAGCAATTGTTTCAGAACAGTGCTAATTAGGCTCTTGCTTGGAACGACTACAATGAATGCGGAGTAATATTGTGTATATTTATCGTGAATCGTTTGAGCTTTTAGAAATTATGTGAGTTGGTAATGATATTTTCATTGGAATATTTTCATTCAATGTGCTCCCTAAAACTAATTTATTAGTCAGCATTAATTTCGAAAGGTGGATATTCAATACCAACAGACAAATTTCTATCCGTTTTATTCAATTTTACAAAAGTCACTTCGATGATTTTCCGAAAAGATTGTCTTAATATGTGTAAACCTAATTCATTAAATCTATGTATTTCCAATTTATTCTTTGTTGACCTTCAAAGTGTTTCTACGAGATCAGTAAAATTTCACAAAGGACGAGATATCTCATCAAGACGAAACTGTCCTATTACTCCAATGGGAATCCAAAACCAAATTTTAAAAAAAATTGTCCCTTCCGCAGAACTAATGACTGTTTGGAACAGGTTTGGAGTCCAAAGACTGGACTCTGTAGAGCAGTTTTCGACGCGAAGACGAAACACCAAGAGAATTAAGACCTGTTGCAACAACAGTTTTTTTAAACTGAATGCTTGATGGTCACCTGAATGTAAGAACTAGCTAACTCAAAAATGGGTTTTCGTTATTTAAATTAGTAAAGCAGAGAAATAATGCAGAATCTAATGCAAGAACTAGCTAACACTTTTGACTACTTAAGCTCTATCATCTAATGAAAAAAGTAGAAGCGTATGAAACACGCATTAACGTGGAACTGTTTCTCCCTTTATCTATAAAGCCAAAAAAATGGAGTTATTTAGCTCTTGCAGTCAGATGACGGTTTAGTGCAACGAATTTTTTCACCTTGATACACCTCGGCATTTGATATGTGCAACAGTAATATAACCTTTTAAACTCTCTAATGCTTCTAAATTCTCTTTTAAATCTCTGGTTCTTTCAGTTTTATTGAAATTAATGCTTGATGGTCACCTGATTATAAGAACTAGGTAACTCGAAAATGGATATTTTTAGTTACATATTAAAATTAGTAAAGCTGAAATAATACAGAATCTAATGCAAGAACTAGATAACTCTTTTGACCACTTAAGCTCAATCGTCTTATGAAAAATGTAGATACATATGAAACACGCATTGCCGTGGAACGTGTTTTCCCTTTACCTCTAAAGCCAAAAAATGGAGTTAGATAGTTCTTGCATTCAGATGACGATATAGACCAACGAACTTTTTCACTTTGATGCATCATGACAACTGATATGTTTTTGTGCAACTAACATAACCTTTCAAATTCTTTAAAGTTATTAAAGCATAAATTGTGAAGCAAGTTTAAGAATAATTCGATGACTATACATAGTATGTAGTTTCACCAGTAAGGTTATAAAACTTTTTAATGATATATTTAATCTAAATTTAAACATAGAATCATATTAAACCTTAAAAAATATGATCTTGTCATAAGTGAAAATATTTTGTAGTGATGAAAAACATGGCATCTTCCACATTTTATTGATTTTCATGCATTCTGAACATACGATCGATAGCCCATCTGTTGAACATTTAAAAACATTAAACAGAAGTGCTCTTAATAGATTCTTAAAGATGTTCTTTTTATAGGCTAGTGATGCTTAAAGGCGCATCTTCAGATAAAGAGTTAGCAAACAAAAAATAATTTTCTTCCGCAGTTTCTTAACAGAAAAGTAGCATCTGCTATCACTACCCATCCATCTTTTCTGGTCTGGACGGTATATCCTTTACTCCCGTCAATCAATCTATAAACAAAAGAACTCCCGCTGTCTACAGTTTATAATCTCCATCACTTACAAGATAAAATATTCCCTTTTCAGCTCTGATTTTACTTCACTACAGGGCAATGAATTCGTCATTACACAAAACCCTTATTTCATTTATTTCCACCGCGTGCCATAAAAATACTTTCTTCTTTAACACAGGGTCAATGTTTTAATAGAAACATATCTTAAAGACCAACGCAATCTTGTATTGAAAACAAAATGGCCTATCTCTCATTTTATCAATTGTTTTTTGTATTCTTAACAAATGATCATAAGCATATCTGTTACAAATCTAGGAATACTAAACACAAGTGCTCTAATAGATACTTAAAAATCCCTCATTTTCATAGGCCAGTGATACTGCAGAGAGCATCTCTAGTTAAAGAGTTAACTAAACAGAAAATAAACATCCGCAGTTTTTTAACAGTAAAGCAGCATCTGTTACCACTCTCGTCCATCTTCTCTGGTATTCCCTTTACTCCGGTCAATGAATTCCCATGCAAAAGAACTCCAGCAGTCTACAGTTTATAATTTCCTTCACTTTAGCACTGAAATATTCCCCTTTCAGCTCTGATTTTACTTCCCTATAGGGCAATGAATTCGTCATTACGCATGAATTGCACCGAACTCTTATCCGTTCTCTTTTCCTCCGTGCGCCATAGAAAAATCTTTTCTTTGGCAGAGCATCGCGGAAAGCGGATGCTCTTACGTCGAGCAAACGACTGTTCGTCGTTGCCATCCACATCTAGCAGTTTATAGACCGCTCTTCCGTCCTTCGGCCCCTGGAGCTATAACGAAATGGGAGATCGTCTGCCTTAACTACCTATAACAATGCAAAATAAGTGGCCATTTGGAACAGGAGTCCACCCTCACAGTGGTATGAGTCCTCCTGCGAAGTGTAGTTGCGGAGTTAGTGATCAGGTCTTTGTGAGGAACGATTTGCCTCGTTTCAAACTTCATAAAAAGTTAACTGTAACTGTACCGGACGATACGCATTGATGATACATTCTTTGTTTTTGGAGTATTGAAAAAGAAGTACCGATTGATTTATGCCATTTGTGGAATATAATTGGATACATGTTGGAATATTTTTGATCTGTTGCAATTTTATATCAGATAGAGGATTCTATTAATATTTCTTCAGATTTGCTGTCGTTAGTTTTCAAGAAGAATATAATAACCTGGAAGAGACATTTAATTGGGTTCCCTGTAACTTTTGTAAGAACACACATTTATCTACTTTTGTAAAAAAAAAAATAGGTGTATTTACAGTTAGCATCATAATTGGTAAAGTTCCTTTCTTGAGAATTCTCATAAAAATAATCAGTTTAACAAGCATAAGATCCAAAATATAAGACCAATTATAGAAGATTATTATCCCGCTAAAAGTAAAACCGACTTTACATAAGATGTAGTTACAGTTACGTTGGTATAACTACTTTTTGTTGCACTAAAATACGCTGCAATAGATATTATCATTTTGATAGGTTCAAAATCGATGATTTATTTAAATTCACTTTCCATGGTATATACAATGTAACTGTTCGACATTATAAAATTCTAATTTCAATAAAATATTTCTGTAACTTAATAAAATTCATGCAACAAAACAGCAAACGAACAACAGCGTCCAACCGGTCTGGTGGTTAAGGTGTTGGCTTCTAGATCGTAAGTTTCCTGGTTCGAATCCAGGTCAGCGCATGGATATTTGTAAGCGTATGGTGTAGAGGTGGCCAGTGCACCTTAAATATGTCGTGGCTGAAAGTCCTCATGTTGGGTTGGTGTGGAAGTTTGGAGAGTGGGGTGCCTGCTCAGTGCTCAGGTGTTGCCTCGTCATCTCACCATGGCTCAAAATTACGTCGTTGTCCTCGGATCTTTCCCTCAGATGATTGTTCCTGGACCTTCGTCAATAGCCCGTTGGGTTGCTCCACAACGACATAAATTAAAAATTACCAAATTACCTAAGCGAGACTGTCTATTTTCTATAAGGATTCTTAAAGTGCACTTAGCTACAGTTCGCTCTTTAGATGTTTGTGAAATAAGAGAATACACGGTTTCAAAACCTTTCATTCGAAACGTTGCCAAACCATCCATCGCCAAAAAGACTCATCCCTACTTAACTTTTCAACTACGGCTATAGACATAACAAGAGCGATTCTTTCTTGGCGCGATTCTTATAACTTTCAAGGTACAACTGTTGTAATGGCCGTAGTCTAAATTGTTTCTTGACGCGATAATGGTAAAACTGCCGTTGTTGTTGCACATCCCCCTGGTGTAGGAAAGCCTACACCAGGTCCAGAAGGCCCCGTCGTGCCAGATCCCCATATACCTGCAAAAAGTCCTGATCAACCAACAGCTGCTTATACGAAGCGCCAAGACAGAGAAGAAGGTGATCAGGACTGGCAGGTAGGGAACAGGAACAAGGAGGGAAAATTCTCTCCCCGTTCTGAAATTTGATACTTTTAAGATGGCCACTTCGAAATTTGGCCATGGCCGATTGAAAAGGCCGAGGGCCACAGCATGTGATTGAGAGTCCAGGGTGATTGCCAGCATACCAATGGTGGGATGGCGTACGGCGCCACAAGGAAAGCAAACGTTGTTTTCCCAGGGAGTGGACCTCAGTGGGAGTGAGGCGATTCAAACAGTCCATAGGGAGATCACAGCCATTCTTGGCGAGTACATCGGCTGTCTCGTTTCCATACACCCCGATATGCGATGGAATCCATTGGAGGCTTATTGGTGTTTTCAGGCCAATCTCGCAGAGAAGCTTCAGAATATCCTGGTCTGGGATGTCAAAAATTTGTGGCCAATTTTTGAAATACTGTATAGCACTCCTACTATCAGTCAAAATCCAAACACAATTTTTATCAGTGGACTGTGCATAATTAAGGGCTGCACCAATTGCTATGATCTCCGATCTAAAGACTGAACAATGGTCAGGGTTTCGGATGCTGCATTTGACCTCGTCCTCAGCGCTGTTGATGAAAACACCACTCCCGGTTCTACCGTCTTCAAGTTTGCTACCGTCCGTATAGATGACCAATGCATCAGAAGGGATGCTATTGACAACCTCCAGGGCCAACTGTTTCAAAAGGTCTGGGTGATCCGTCTGTTTATTGGCATGAGTCTTCAGTTCATCATTAAAACTGACATTCTCAAGGGACACCGTCGGAGGCAAGCAGTTAAAAGTGGTCGAAGGAATAACCTCAAAATCAATAAAACCCTTCTTCCTCACAAATTCCATCGGGGTGTCTCTCTTTAAACGCTGATTACTCCTCCACTTCAAAGTGAATTCAGCAGTCCTGTTAAAATCACCAAGACTTGACAATTTATTAAAATATTTAAAAGAACCAATCCTATATCTCGTAGTCAGAGGTAAAATGTCAGCTTCGTATAGGACCACTTCACTAGGGCAGCTATTCCTTAACCCAGTGATTATTCTTGCTGCACTCAATTGTACTCTGTCCAAGATCTTTAAGTTAGAAGCAGAAGCCGTTTGAAATACCTGGTAACCATACTCAAGAATGGGACGCACGAGGGAACAAAAAGTAAGTCTGAGAGTGGAAGCATCAGCTCCCCAGTCTCTACCTGAAATATACTTCAAAATCTGTAGACGCTTTCTAGCTTTATCTGCTATTTTCTCTATATGTTTCCTACAGTTTATCTCAGGATCCAATGTAAAACCCAAGTAAATTGGATATTTGTCACAGTCCAGTAACTGATTAGAAAAGTACACTGCAGGAGAATAATTGTAGAGGTGTCTATTAGTGGTGAAGAAGCTACTAACTGATTTTGAGGGATTGAAGTTTAACCTGTGAGAGTTTGAGAAATCACGGACAGCTTCTAAGGATCCGTTTAGATTAGATTCCAGTTTTCCTATGTCTGAACCACTAGACCACAACACAATGTCATCTGCAAAGATGCCAATCTGGCATGGTGATACAATTTTTTCAATTCCTGCAATAAACATGGAAAACAGGGTAGGACTGAGTACGGAACCCTGAGGGATTCCCTGATACAACCTGTAAAATCCTGATTGCTTATTTTGAAAGTTTACGCAAAAATTTCTGTGATTTAGAAAGTTTGAGATCCATGGGAGAGCTCTACCTTTGATGTTAAAGTCATTGTAACACTTGTTAAGTAATTTATACTTCCAAACCCTGTCAAATGCCTTAGATAGATCTAGAAAAACCGCCAAAGTATGTTTTGTGGGTTTGCAATTTTGGGCATCTCTAACACTTTGACTGAAGAACAGAATCTGGTCCATTGTGCCATGGTCTCTTCTAAACGCATATTGCTCTGGTGGAATCAAGTTATTTGACAAAAGGTGGTGTGTCAATCTTCTCAAAATTATCCTTTCTATAAGTTTACATATAATACAGGTGAGAGAGATTGGACGGTAACTGTCAACAGAACTGGCTTTCTTGTTGGGTTTACGAATGGGGATGACTATGGCCGATTTCCATTGCCTTGGAAGTTTCCCAGTTGACCAAGACAAATTGAAAAGATGAAGCAGCCTACTTTTGCCTAGAAAACCCAGATGGCTTAGGAATTGACCATGAATTCCATCCGGACCTGGTGACTTGGTCAGATTTTGGTGTTGAAGAGCGTAAGATAGTTCATCTGCTGTGAAATCATCATCAAATAAAGGGTTCTCTGTCCTCAAATCTCGGCAGGATTTCACTAGGTTTCTTGTAATTCTGGACAGCCTTTTGTCCGATCTACTGAATGTCACTCTGCTCGCCTTAGCATAATGCTTGGCCAAAGTCTCGGCTGCCTCTTGGTCGTTTACAGCAGTTGAACCGTCATCCCCAACGATAGTGTTGGTATCTTCATTATTGACCGGCATTTTATCAAGACATTTTGTCAATTTCCACAGCCTTGAATCTGGGGTTCTGTGGTCTAAGTTTCTACATGTGTCCTGCCAGTTAGTACGCTTTATCTCAACATAGCGTCTTTTGATTTCAGCATTTAATTTGTTTAGTTCAATCTTTTTGTCCATACGAGAACTCAGAGCTACCTCCCCATGAAGTTCCGATCTCCTTTGGATGAGCGATTGGACGGGGTCGCTCGCGTGAATAAATAAACGCTTCTTCCCTTTACACTTTACACGAGGAATGGAGGCCTTTGCGACTTTTTTCATTATGAACTTAAGGCCAGACCATTCTCTCTCCAGGTCCTCTGATGGAGAGCTCTGAGCGAACATCTCCTCTGACAATTTTTCAAATAAAGACCAATCGGCTCTACGAAAGTTCCAGGTATCTCCATGGTAGTTCACTTTAAAGTCGATTTCTATAAGTATTGGAAGGTGGTCACTTCCCACCTCGGCTAGAACTCTCCATGATGAATAAGGAAACAAGCCGGGACTGATCATAGAGATATCTAGAGCGTCAGTCGAATTATAACTATGCGAGTGATAGGTATGGCATCCATCATTTAGAAAAAGAAAAGCTTTGTCATTTGCCAAATTTACAAGCTCAGTCCCTCTATTGTTAGTGGTAGGGGATCCCCACTCAGCATGTTTTGCATTTAGGTCTCCGAGAACAAGTGTGTTGTCTCCAAGAAAACCTTCAATCATATCAGTCGGAAGTCCTAAATTATTGGGAGGGTGGTAGGTATTTATAATGTCTATATTACGATCCTTGGAGAGAATCCTCAATCCCTGATATTCCAAGGCACCTGATGGCTCGATGGAGTCGGGAATGGTTTTAAAATGCACATTTCTCGCAAGGAACATAAGTCCACCACCTCCCGAAGTTCTATTTTTTCGTAGTACACTATATCCCTTAACACTGAACTGCCGCGTCTCTCCGAGCTTAGTTTCTTGGAGTGCTATTACATCTACTCGGTATTTGTCTGCCAAATCTAAAATCTGATCAAGTTTAAGCCTAGTTTCAGGAGTACTAAGACCATTGATATTACACTGGATGATACGAAGATTCTTTGTAGAGTTATTATAATTGTGGGGAGACTGTAACCTACTTTTCGGACGAGACCCTCTGCCTAAATCCCGAACGCGTCCCGGATTATCCTGCGAGACGGACGATGCAGTATGAGAATCATAATACGACTGGTCCATCTGGCTAAGGGTGATTTGCAGCTTCTTTTTGTTTAGAGGAACCACTAGGGCAGAAGACTGACTTGACCTCTGAGTACGCCTGCAGCCGTTAGCTGAGCATAATGGAACGGCCTTCACGCCTTGGGTGACCCTACCAGGAGAAAATTCTCCCGACGTACTTCGCCCGTTCCGCCCAGGGGCACCCCCTCGCCACTATGAGGCCGACTGCAGGACTTGAGGGGGAAAAAACTGCCGTACCGTCCGTAATCTAAAGTTAAAATGTACGTGTTTGTATTGGGACAGACACTTCTTTTGCAATGTGCCTGGAGCAGTTCTTCTGACACACGGACAGTACTTTTTATGGACTAACGTTGCATAGTCATGTCAAATTCTGCTTCCAATCCATAACCTCGTAAGTTGTACGTCCCAAACCAAATAATCATCAAACATTTCTTCTCTTTGTTATCTGTCTAACTAACTTATATCTCCCAACTCAAATAAAAATATTTAAACAACACCTTGCTTAATAAACCAGTAAAACAGATCAATACCATTCCCTGATTTTATCCGAAGTGAATTAATGCCAAATGGGACCGTTCAATTAAAATTACGGGACATGGACATAAAAATACAAACGGGATATTCACAAAGGAGTGCATTGATGCGACTTAATTCGTAAGCTAAACACTTTAGGCGAAAGTATCGCGAACAAATATTACCTCACCATCGTCCTCTTAACAGCCTGGGGGACAGCCCTTATTATGGAAGGACTTAACTGCTCTGCGAAAGTTCCTCGTGCGCCTTGTCTTCAAACTTGTGGCCCGGGGTGGCAAAGCAAACACCCACAACACCCGAGCCCTGCCTAATGATTATTGGGGCTCGGATCCATTATGGAATATTCAGTTCACGTGGCTTCTCATAGATTTCCAGCATTCAAGATCTTTCGATCGAAATTGGCTGTTTAATTTTTGCAGGTCTTATCGACTTATTCGCAACACTTTTAATCGCACAGAAGAAAAAACTAATAATCCGTGGGATTTATTTCGTGCTAGATTAACATAAATTAACTACTAACGTACGAGGCTGATAAATAAGTGCTTTTGTATACTGACGAATGGAAACAAACAGATTTAAGAAATATAAAATCAACAACAACTTAATTCATTTGACACTATTGCTTCGTTGTTTAAATATGTTTTTTAACCTTCCAGATGGTTATCTCGACGAGATATCTCGTCAAAATCAAAACTGGCCACATTATGGACGAAATATCTTGTCATCAGTAAAATCTAACCTAATCTTGATCTTGTCATCATTACAAAACGGCAATATCTAGCAGAAAAGCATTCATTCTTGATGACGATGCATCGCGTAATTATCAATATTGGTTGGATCTTGATGACCGAGATATCTCGTCGAAGAAAAGAGGATAAGCTCAGGAGTAGCATAATTTTGATACAAGTAGTAAGATCTCGCCGATGCATAGTGGAAACATAAACACAATACCTTGATCAAATGGGTTTTATAAAGTTTTAATAGCATATACGAGGGACGTTCGGAAATTAATACCCGTTTTTAAATAAAATACAGACCAATTAAAATTTTTCTAGCTACACTTTTTACTTTACATTTTCATATACCTTGTATTACTTATTTACATTATTCCCTTGCAAATGTAAACATTTGTCGTATCCTGCGACGAGCTTTTGAATACCATTGTCATTTTCCGCTGCCGCCAGTTCATTGAAATATACAGTAATAACGTCTTTAAGGTCCTCATCGTTCGCCAAATGTTTCCCACCCAGAATCTCTTTAAATTTTGCGAACAAATGAAAGTCACTGGGGGCTAAGTCCAGGCTATAGGGTGGTCAAGAATTTTCCAATGAAACTTGTTGATCAACTGTTGCGTTTTCGCAGCTGCGTGAGGCCATGCGGTTCCATGCAACAGGATCACTCCGCTAGACAATATGCTTCGTCTTCGATTCTGAATTGCACGTCGTAGCTTCTTTAATATCTCAGAGTATGCATCAGCGCTTATGCAGCCTTCCCGTGGCATAAACTCAATAAGCAAAATTCCGCGACGGTCCCAAAAGACGGTAGTCATGAGTTTGCTAGTAGAGGTTCCTTTTTTTTTTTTTTTTTTTTTAATTTTTTTTGGCCTAGATGGTGAACGAGCATGATGCCACTTCATAGACAGACGTTTGGTTTCAGGTGTAGCATTAGAAACCCAAGTTTCATCTCCTGTAACAATATGAGATAGAAACTTTATCTTCTTCATTTTAGTAGCATTCCAAAAAGCTTAACGCTACAGCATTCCAAAAAGCTTAACGCTACAGCATTCGCTTGATTTTGTGGTCGTCATTGAGCATGCGTGGCACCAAGCGTGCACAAATTCTTCTGAATTTGATCTGTTATCATTTTGTAAATGATAGTGCGAAACGTGTGAAATTTATCATGAATTTCATCCAAAATCACACGACGATCTTGTTTGATGAATTTGTCGACAGATTTGAAAAGCTCGTCCGTTCGACACTTGGGCGGCAGACCGTTCCTCATCATGAACGTTCTCTCTTCCCTCATTAAACTTTCGACACCAACGACGTACACATGAGTCCATCTATCACATCACCATATACTAGTTTAATTTTCTCTATAAATTTCGCTTGATCGCAAATTTTTTTGCGTTTAGAAATCGGATCACCAATCTCACTTCACATTGGGCGGCAAGATCGAAATTCTTGGACATTTTATTTGCTTGCCAAAACAACAATAACCGTTATAGTGCGATGTAATTCAGTAAACAGCTGTCAGACGAGTCCATAAAACTGATTGACCTTGACCGGTGCACCTTTCACTTCCACAGTGCAACGAATGCTCAAACGTGTATTACTTTCCGAACAACCCTCGTAATAAAAGATTGCTGTTAAATCCCCATTTTGTGTTCCCTTTTAAAACTTAATCATCAATTTGATTACCTGCAATTAATTAAATCACGATTCTGTTTTAGCGTAAATGATTTTTAAAATATCCTATGTCCTAACAGAGTACGAAATGCTCTTCCAAAATAAGTCATTAATTTTCACTTTCACAATTTCTTGTTCTCTGACCAAGCGAATGATGAAAAGCCTATATTTTTCTTGTTTAATTTCTGGCATGAAGGTTTTGATTTGAAATATCTTTTTCCTTCCACCTATTTAAAGTCTAATTCATTAATGCAAGTTTACTACATGCCTAAATAATTATCCTGAAAAATTAGCTCCTACTTTGAAATTCCTTGGGGTATTGAACCTTACGTTTGAAATGTATATACTAAGTTATATCCGAGAATCAACTAATACATTCATTAACACATTGAAATAATCTAATATGACGATACTTGCAATTATATATTTAAATAAATTATTTTGGTGCTCTTTAAAATATTTGTATGTACTGTTATAGTGATATTTGGAGGAAATTCTTCCAGATCGTGCCCTATAATTGCCTGCTGGCAATCACCACTCTGATTTCAAATGTCGTTACATATCGTTATGATAAAATTTAAAAAATTTCTAAATAAAATAAAGTAATATTTTAAATAAAATAATATTCTAAATAAAATAAAATAATATTCTAAATAAAATAAAATAATATTATAAACAAAATAAAATAATATACAAATAAAATAGAATAATATACAAATAAAATAATATTCCAAATAAAATAAAATAATATTCCAAATAAAATAAAATAATATTCCAAATGAAATAAAATATTAAAGTAGAAGAAATGGGAAATTTTATCGAATGTTTTGATCTCATGTTTAATATATTAAGTAAAATTATCGTTTCATTTAAGTTTTTACATACAAAAGAAACTAAACTATTGCTCAACTTTTTGTTTCATGCATTTACGAACGAGTCGCCATTTTACATTTTAAGTAGGCCCCTGTTCTTCTAATGAAAGAGCTCTTCTATGACTAGGTATGAATAGAGGTAATGCATGTTAAATTCCGATGTGCAAATTATATTTTTAATTTAGCATTTTACTTCATAAAATTTAGTACTTACTCCAAATGTGGAGGAAAAACAAAGGATCCTATGCTATGCTAGTGTGAGGAGCAGACATTCACGTTCGTAAAACTCCTCAACTGAGAAACATTAACTTTGAAATAAAAATCAGGACAACATTCAATTTTAGAAAGAAACAACATTGATATTGCAAGAAGTCGTGTATCGAATGTCAAATGTTAGAACGTAAGTCAATTGAGCTAGTTATTCTAAACTAGCTCATAAAAGTTACACATAAAATGCTGCTCACAATGGTTTATGAAAAGTTCTGTATTACTGCGAACCCTAAAAAAAATTAAGTTATAGGAGAGAAAATAATTCAAAAGAAACATGGGTCTTATAATTAATTAGATTCGTCTAGAAGGCTCAAATAGAAAAACTACTGACGTAAACTCTACGCCTCTTAAAGACTTACAAAAATTTAGCCAAACTTGCGAATTAATGAAAATCTTATAAACAGCTTTGAAACTAAATTACTTCTCATGACTTTAGTATTCAATATATATATATATATATATATATATATATATATATATATATATATATATATATATATATATATATATATATATATATATTGCATAGACACTCATAAACTTTATGTAAATAAATATTACTAGTTTTACATGCAGGTATCGGTTCATAAGATACTGCTGCACATATTCTCTATTGTACTGTATATTACTGCCGATTGGATAATTATCTGAAGTAATTTAAGAAGCAAATACAAGGATTTAAAGCATTTTAAAAGTTTTTCCAGGAAAATGTCCATGGAAACAATAAATGATGATTTTACACCTCCTCTTCGCATCTTTATATCCTTTTATTGGCAGTTCACGCATCCCACTAATAAAAGATACGGATTCCCTTTCTAATGAAGGAAGAGTCAACTGTTGAAAAAGACAAAATTTTAATAATCTCAATTGAAAGATGTCAGTTTTGATATAAATAACAATTCGACATCTTCAGTGAAGTACAAAGTGATTATGATGCAACAATAATTAATTAATTTTTAATGAACTATTGTAGGTATGTATGGTTAATTAAACATTATTAGTCATAATGCTTAAAAATAATTTTCAATGCATCATGATTTAATTTATTTTTGGATTTTGATCACGTTTCGACCCATTGTGTGCCAACATGAAATTATTTAGTTCTCTGATTATATAAAAAAGACTTCACAAACACTAAGATATCAAACAATATCCCATCGGTTTCAAACAAGTAAATGTAATTCAATTGAAGTGGACGATCAGAGGCTAATTCTCTGGTAACAAGACGGAGATGTGATCGTTTTGAGAAGGGGAGGAGTTACACGTATCATAATTTTTCGACCAGATAGGAACTTATAAAATGTGGAAAGTTTGCGTTCTGCAATATACACAATATTGACAAAAGTATTTGTGCACTTCAGAAATTCGGAGGAGGATCCATATCATACTGCAAAACGTGTGCTTCATTGGTTTCTTGAAAATGAGGACTTGCTTGATTGACCTGTTTAGAGCCTCGATCTCAATCCAATCGAACACTTGTGGCACACACTGGAACGACGAGTACGACATCTCCAAGCACACCTGTCTTTACACCAATCTCTTCTCACAGCCTTGCAAGAGGCATGGCAAGGTATTCCTCCCCAGACTTACAGAGAACTTGTGGGAAGTATGCCTCGACGTGTTGGAGCTTTAATACAAGCAAAAGGAGGGCCTACCCGTTACTAAATAGAATAAAGATTAATAAAGCACTTTTTCCGAAAAACATGCAATGTTCTAATACTTTTGTCCATATAATGTATGAGAGGCCTTTTCTGCCAAGCTAAATGTAAGTGAAAGTAGTGTTTTTGTAGTTGAACGTGCTTCCTGTACGTATCCCGGACGTTCACGTACGCCACTTTACAGTCTTTCCTGCATGACTTTTTATCAGTATTGACCTTCTTGACCCCATATAGCCTTACCTGCGCGATTCTTTCAACCAATATCTTGTTACTTAATCATCACATGTTTTGTGAAGAGAGAACAATTCACTACTTGGAAATCTCTGTAGGCTAAAAACTAGCAAATATTTGTAGTTAATAAGCACACACATTGTGTGCTACTCTTGAAAACAAATATAAATAGTTTTAAATTGCAGAGAAAAATAACTAAATTGACAGCAATATTTTTAAGAATTATTTGAGCAAGATTTTATTACACTTAAAATCAATCTGTCATAAGTTCATATTTAAAATAAGCGTGAAAGGGGGGAATATACAAGTACTTAGGTAATCAAACTATTTTTATTTAAAGAATATTATCGAGCTTTTAACTAACCAGATTTAAAAGTATAGTAACGAGGCAAAAGTAATCAAACAAAAATCAATTAAAAATTAAGAGTATAAATTTATTTCATACTATTTTGAAATGACTTTTATGAAGACTTAGCACCAGCTATTAATGAATAAGCATACGTCAAAATAAAGCATGTATAACCCCCCCCCAAAAAAAAAAAAAAAATTAATAATAATAATAATAATAAATAAATAAACGAAAGAAAAGTTGTAAACGTTTTAAAGAGAATATTTGTTCAAGAAAAAATAAACTTTAAGCTATGAATACTGTCTTTACTGGAAACTGAGCTGTGCAAAAGGTTTTCAAAATATTAATGGTTTTAGCGGATTCAAGTTTGATAAGGTGTCATGAAAATTATTGAATTAAATAAGTGTTTGAGGCATTGATATGCAAATACACAGACATTTTTGAACGTCCAATCTAATTCTCAGAAAAAATGGACTCCTTTATTTAATGTATTCTTACGTTTTTAGTGTATTTTTACGGGTTTTTTTTTTTATTGTTTGTGTGTCACTTTAAATCTTAAATTTATTGATTTTACTTATCCTTCCAGCAATGAGGGTTCTTCAGAATTCATATTTTATAATCGTAACACATTCAGAATCAACACTTTTCCGCAGTCTGTAAAATGCTTTACACATTATATAATTACAGCATACCTAACCTAATTAGAGCATTGTAAGAAAAACTCAATACCATGCCGACCACTCAGCATATTGGTGCAAAAAATTTGTCACCAAACGTATATTTGGATAGTTCTACGAGTAGTTATATTCAAAAAAGTGTCGTCAGTTGGCGGTAGTATCGGATTCTTGAGTCTAATAATATTACATTTAAACACAGAAATAGTAATTTTATAACGGAAACTAATGTTAATAATTTTATAAAGATCAAAGGGTCTTATAAATAGTTACAAGAGGAACAACAACGGTTACTTTGGGTCAAAACATAACAAATCTATATATATAATTCTCTTACGTGGCACGCAAAAAAGACGTTATTTGTAATCGCGTTTTGGCAACACTGTACGATTGTTTGTTTATCGCGAAGTCTCGCGCATCGATTGAATTTATAGCGTTATCGGATGAAATTTTATTGAAAAAAAAAAGGAAATTTTAATGAGCTGTTGCAGTTAGTTTATAATATAAATCAAAGAAAGCGGAGGATCTTTTCAGGGCCATTTAAAAAACGGTCCTTTTCAGGGCCAACAATTATAGTTCAACAAGACGCTTGCACAACAACTTTCGGCAACAAACTCAATGAAAAAGTGTGGGTCGTTTGAGTGTTGGGAAAATGTACACACAAACAATATGCTGGGTATTCAATTTCCAAAGCAACGCTCACATTTCGAGTCAAAATTTGCACAGTTTTCATTTGAATTCTGATTTTAGAGATACTGTATATATTTTTTCTGTTATTCAGCAAATTTAGATTTGAAAAACATTTTTTTGGTAACATATTTTGTAAACAATTCTTTCTGCTAGGACACATGTCTTCATTGAGGCGAGCGAAGCGAGCATAGGTTCGCGCAGCGAACCAATGAGGATTGCGAAGCAATCCTCCGGGGGTTGGCGAGCGTTAGCGAGCAGGGGGCAGGCCCCCTAGTATACACATTATTCCTTTTGTGTTTTCAACACTTTAATGAACAACAAAGCAAGCACTTTTCAGTCATGTTACAGCAATTAAATTTTGAACATCACCTGAATTTCATCCCATTCCCCTGTTAAATTAAATGGTGTTGTTAACCTGACCCCGTCACCAATTGCCCGGTGTGTTGCTCCATTGCGACGTTAATTAACTGCAAACCTACCCATTCGCTTGTCTGAATGCTAAGCCTTTTTCACTCATACTTGCTTTTCTCTATTATATTGCTATGTTTATTTATGTTTCGTGAAAAAAATTGGACATGAGTCTTGGATCAATAGATCTGTTTTATACTGGAAAACGACAATGGACAAATTGTTTGGAAACGTCTGTCTTCATAGACAAAGGCCGACCAACCGGTATAGTGGTTAAGGTGTTAGCCTCTAGATCGGAAGGTTCCTGGTTCGAATCCGGGTCCGGGCATGGACGTTTGTAAACGTAAGGTGTAGAGGCGGCTGGTGCACCTTAAATCTGTCGTGGCCGAAAGTCCTCACGTTGGGTTGGCGTGGAAGTTTGGAGAGTGGGGTGCCAGCTCAGGTGTTGCTTCGTCATCTGACCGTGGTTCAAAATTACGAGGTGTTGTCCTCGAATCTTTCCCTTAAAGGACTGATTCCGGACCGTCGTCAATAGCCCGTTGTGTTGCTCTAGTACCATGTTAACTAAAATTACCATTACCATTACCATAGACAAAGAAGAATAGAAGATAATAAAATACTAACTGTGCCAGGGTATTTGGGACTGTATTTACTATTGTTATTGTAATGTGTACAATAACAGCTTAGTACAGTTCCAGTTAGAAAATACATTTGAACAAGCTACTAATGAAGAAATTGTATGTTAGGTATTAAAGGCTTTTAAACCTCTGGAAGGGCTCGCACGCATATATCCGTTCAGTTTTCCCTACATGACTTCTAACCAGCTTTGACCTTCTTGATCAATAGAATCGTTGCTAGGATTCCTCCAACCCACATCGATCTGGTTACTTCGTCATCATGCGTGTTGTGCAGGTAAAGCAACTCTGTAATCTCACTGCGTTTCCCATATGTTGAGGATTGTACCCATTATGAGTACTAGATGCAATCAGCAGATAATGCTCATGATGTCCATGATGCCCATAACCAAAATTCCATGCTAAAGAGCTATGTGATGCTGATAAACAATCGCGCCAATGATTACTCCTTCTTCAGACCCTTAGACGTGTTCCTCAACGCTCAGACAATGGCGAAACCAGCTACTGAACACGATGCAGTTTCATTCTCCGCATGATAGATCCTAGTACAATAACAATAGTAGCAATGCGTCAGGTAAAAGACAGATGTATTGCAAACGCTCCACAGCAAATCTATAAGGAACAGCCAGTGCTGATATCAAGCATTCAAATCAAGGCATTGTTAAAACTTCGGTAACGGTTGATAAAGGTGCTTTGTTAATCAAACGTTGTTATTAACGCGTTCTGACGTTGATCTATACGCTCCAGTCCTTTTACAATAATTTACATATAATTCTAATACCGTCTCAAATTCAAATCACAGTTAGGTTTCTGTAGTGAAACATATTAGAGACCAACATGATGTATTAAGGTATATAATGGAACCTTTGAATGTATGATTGAGTTAAAGGATATCGTCGATCACAAGGTTAACTTTTTAACCACTTAAATTTTTTTTTGGCTATGCATGTACTACAGAATTGGTGACACTCTAATTATACTAATTTTCTGTTTAATTGGATGTTACTTTTTATCTTTTCTGTCTCTCAACCTTTTGATAAACCAACAGATCCATTTCTCTTAAAAAATGGCAAACACAATACAAAAATAAAAATTCTTATTCCGCGAGTAAATTGATGCCAACGAATCAACTAGGCATTTCCTATTCAGTATGAGTGCTGTCTTCGGATCTTTCCCGTTGGGATTGATCCCAGACAGTCGTCAATAGCCCGTTCTGTTGCTCTACTACGACGTAAATTAAAATTACCTTAACATACCTATTCGGCATGAAATACTACTTGTGTACATGAGAGAGCAAAGTTCAAAATTCCAACTTAACAAGATAAATTCTCTTGTCTTATTTCTCCCATCGTGCGATTGTGGTTCAAAATGACGAGTTGTTGCACTTGAAACTTTTCCTTCGGGATTGATCTCGGACCATAGTCTATAGCCCGTTGTGTTGTTCCAGTGCGACGTTAATTAAAATACTTATCTTCCCATTATACAGTCTAATTGAAACTACATAATTCACCTCGTGATTAAAAGATATTAGAATTTCAGAGTAAACAAATGTACAAGGAACTTTTTTTTTCGAATTTCAATAAAATTTAACAATTTCTTTATTTTACTTTTCGAACCAGAACTCTAATACAAAACATACTGTATGCACTTCAATCGCAAACAAAATGTACAAAATTCGAATTTTAATAAATATTTTATGCCTTTTTGGCAGCGTTTCAGCTTTTCTCTTAGTAGTTCGATTCAACTTTTAATAATAGCTGATTCAGGCCGTATGAAAATCAAAATATTGAGCACACGAAGTAATGTATGTACAAAAGGAATAGTAAATCTCTCGAAATCAATACGAAGATCTCTGCAAATAGAAGTCTGTCATATACTATTTTGAGTGCCAGTTAAAAATGCGTTATAGAAAATGAAGAATGCTTTTTCTTAAGTCGGAGCAGGAAATAAGTATGAATAACAGGCTGTTTTAATGGGGGTGAATAGTTGTTCGATAAAATATAAGTTTGAAAATATTTTTATTCTGCAATTAATCGTCAAATACGTTTCTTTGTGAATGTTCAAACATACGTGTGTGTTATAATCTTTATTCTCTAAGTTCAAAATTATTTATCTGAGATTTTCCGTTGAAGCACGAATGCATGCAATACTTGATAATTTCGAATGCATTTCCCATACTAAGGAATAGAATATAGAATACTAGCAGAAATATCCGGCTTTGCTCGGGTTGAATTAATAATACCTTGAATGAAAAATCATCAATTATTTTTCATAAAAGAATGTTAGCATCATTTAAGCGTACGGGGAATAAAATTAATATCCATTTGAACTTCTTCATAGCTTCTACAATTTACATCGGAGACAAATATACATACATGTTGTATTCATCCATATAAACCATTTCATATTCGTCGCACTTCTGTTGAAAGTTTTTTTTTTCTAATGTGATTGCTACAGAAGTTTATTTTGAGTTTTCGAGTGAATCATACGAATATTCTCGTCTATTCATTTTCAGTAAAAATAGCAAATTTTTGGCGGATAATGTTGCACTTAATTTTCCTATGAATAGGTTTTACTTGTGCCATTCGTGCACCTAGTATGCGATATTTGCGAATTTTATCATCTATATGAGAGGATGGTAAATTAAATTGTTACGGCATTCGTGGCTAATTTAGTTTAAGCGGACGCAATTTTTCTTGAAAATTCCATTCAGCGTCAGGTGGAATAACGGAATGTGTGAGTTATTTAGTTTGATGCAAAAACACTTATTCCTATATATTAAATTAAGTGGCATGTGGAATAACGGAGCTTGCTATAGAAATAAATGTCATCAGTGTAGACAAATTAAACTCAATCGATAACAATTTTTTAATGAACAGAAGATTGATTTTACAGCGCAGTTGGGTAAGAACAGCTTTAATATGTAGAGTAAGCAACTTCGACTTTCTGTCATTTAAGACAAAACATTTCAATATTTCTAAATTTACTAACTGTGATATTATTCCAGTCTTGTTTAAATTCCCTTTTTTCCAACATACAGTTGTAAATTGAACTGTAATTGATTATGGTATTTTTTTAAATTCACAGAAATTCGGTTTCTAAATGGAAAGCAAGTACCTATTTAGAATGATAGATGTAGTTACTTGACTATGAAGTACAGCTTCCGATAACACCCGATGAAACACGAAAAACAAATGAAATTTAATTAATTTTAATCGTTTTTCAATGAAAAGTTATATCAAAATTTTGAAACATATTTGAACTACAAAATATGACTACCCGTTTCAATTTAACGTAACCCACCTGATTTTCAAGTTATTTTTTAAAAATTTACTTGTTATTTTGAA
This sequence comes from Metellina segmentata, assembly GCA_947359465.1. Classification (NCBI taxonomy): domain Eukaryota; kingdom Metazoa; phylum Arthropoda; class Arachnida; order Araneae; family Tetragnathidae; genus Metellina; species Metellina segmentata. Next base: position 39,541,420 of record OX375873.1, on the reverse strand, counting down.
ATAATAAATTACAAGCTTTAAAAGTAGTTTTTTGTGTATATTTTATTTATTTTATGACCCAGTAATCTACACACCATTACGTATTAAACCAGAGATTTAAAGAAAGTTGGTCAAAATATACATATACCACCAAGGAATTTTCCATGTCTAGTGATATTTTGCAGGAAATAAATAAATCATTAAAATCAAACTCCTGAATAATATTTCTGCAAAAAGTAATACACCGGAACACATAAATGCAAACAGAAACAAAATTCTAATCCTTGAAAAAAATGCAGAACTCTGAAAAAAAATTTATGTTCTAACTTCGACTTCCTGAATATATTCTGAAATAAACCAATTCGATAAAAGACGAACAATACTGATAAAAACAATAGTAATTTATAAGCAAAAAAAAAACCTCAAATATAACCGCAACATCTCGCTGTCAACTCAAATACACAAACAAAGAATTCTAAATTAAAATAAAATTAATTAATACTGATTTTTTCTTTTAGGCCTTTCGTGTTCCATTACAAAAAGTAAGTAATTCCATGGTTAAAACATGAATATTATTTACTTTCTTTTAAAAATTGTGTTTTGATCAACACTGGTAAAGCAATCTGATCTGCGTATAGCAATCGTTTTATGCTCAATGTTATTTCTATGGCGATTTAGAATTTTGGTTAAGGCCTTATGTCAATTTTAAGCATCTTCCGAGTCGAATTTTTCTAAATCTTTTCTTAGTGCAACCCTACGGTATAAGAAGAATCACCCTCCAAATTTTCAGCTTCCTAGGACTTATAGTTCTTGAGATACAGTGATGAGTGAGTTAGTGAGTCAGTCAGTGAGTGAGTGATATTTGAATTTTATCTATATAGATATCTTTATTTTATGCTATGGTATATATGAACTGGTTTTTAGGATTAAAAAATTAACTACTCAGTGTTTTGCTCCGTTATTCTGAGTTGAATTTGTCTCGAACACCATTGCTATGGAAATTTCAAAATATGTTTTCATTAGTTCCTTCTGTGAATTCTACCACCATAGCCTTTTATTAATATGTTTTACCGTATATTATGCGATTATTAGAATATTGTGTCGTATCAATAAACATTCCAATTATAACAAACTGTAATATAATAAAAGTAAATTTAAAATTATGAAAGATATTTATTTATTTGTATTTCATTATTTAAGATCTAAATTCCTATACAATTTCGGTATTAAAGCACAGATTTGTGTGTTTGCAACAAAGTGTTAGATTCCTTATTAGTAGATACCGGATTCCTATGCAATTGCATATGTTGTTTAGCACCACATACTAGTCAGGAGATCAATTTTCTATACGGCTCATGCTTTAAGGATACTGTAGGTGAAATTTTATGTTGCATATTTTTGCATATTTGAGGGGTTACTGCATAAAATTGACTAAATGAAGGGTCATTGCATATATTGCATATTTCACCCAAAATATCAATATTTCAAATGTTATAGCGCTTTTTTTTTTTTTTTTGCAATGAAAAAAGAGCATTTTGGGACGAGACACTGCATTTCTTTTTAGCAGAATAGAATCTGAAAATAGTACCGCACACACACAAAAATGAATTATAGGAATAAACCAAATGATCACATCGCCGGCTGAGCAATTATAATTACGTAACATAGGAAATATGAAAATGAAAAGAAAGCACATTGCAGAACCCGATCAATCATTGGATTCTCACAGAGATGTATAATCACGGGCAGATACAGGTGGAGGACAAAATAATACGAACACCTGTGAAATAATGGAAAATCTTTATTAATAGGTGGTTGCCCTTTGACTGAAGTACAGATTTAATGCGACGTGGGATAGATGCATAAAGGTCATGGACAATATTTAAAGGAATATTAAGCCATTCCTCCTGCAGAACGGTCTCTAATTCCGAAAGTCTGGATGGAGGTGGAAATCGTAAACGAAGTCTGGACTCCAAATATTCCCATAAATTTTCAATAATATTCAAGTTCGGAGACTGAGGGAACCAGGCGAGATGTTCAACTTCATCTTCATGCTCTTTGAACCACTCTTGAACACACCTAACAGTGTGTATAGTGGCGTTGTCGTCTTGAAAAAGCGGTCGCTCTCCAGGGAATGCAGTCTGGACAAAAGGATGGACACGATCCCCTAGAATGCTTAGATAGTGATTGGATGTGATCCTCCCATGCAGAATAACAAGTGGCCCAAGACCGCGCCAAGATATCGCACCACATATCATAATGGAGCCACCCCCATGCTTCACAGTCGGCAAGAGGCATTCAGGATTAAACGCTTCTCTGGACGTTCTCCAGACATAAACGCGTCCGGTCGTCTGAAATAGGGTGAATGACGATTCATCTGACCATATTACCTGTTGCCACTGCTATGGGGACCAGTTTTTGTGATCTCTGCACCATTGGCGTCGCTTGACAGCATTAGTTGATGCCACCAAGGGCTTACGAATTGCCCCTCTGCCATAAATGTTTGCAACATGAAGTTCCCTTTTGACAGTTTTTGTTGAAACGGGTTCCTGGAGATGACTGTTCATTTCGGATGTTATCTCGGATAACGATTGCTTGTGCTTTCGGGCTACTATGCGCTTCAAGACCCGTCTATCCCTATCAGCAAGCTTTGACTTTCGACCACTGTTGTGCTTTGAAGACTTCGTCTTACCCTCTTTCGTTTACGCTGTCATAACGGCTGATACCGTACTCCTTGCAAACCCCAAAAGGTTTGCTGTTTCCGTAACCGATGCTCCACCTAAACGCGCTCCAACAATCATTCCTCTTTGGAACTCTGACAGGTCTGACATTTCAACTTATCACAGACGCATGCAACGCAGGTGACTGCTGTTGAGAGACTGATACCTTCCTCTTCACGCCCACTAGGTGGCAGACTTCTGTTTCAGGTGGCGTGGCTGTACTGCAGGTGTGAAATACGTCATACTTTTTCACAAGTGTTCGTATTATTTTGTCCTCCATTTGTAGACTAAACAAGCAATAAACTATTTAAAGAATCTATTCTAAGGGTGTGCGAAAACTATTAAGTTACTTTCGGAGGAAGTGTTTTAAAAAATAAAGAAAATTAACACATGAGGATAAACATTCAGGCTCTAAAGCTGAATAGGCCGTAAAGACAGGAAGTTATTCTATGAACATAAAATGAAAAGGATAAAAAATCACAAATCAGCAATCCATTCATTTTTAATTTAATTCAGTTGTGCGTTGCCTGCTGTTCAGAAACATGCCTAAAATTTCACAATCTTTTTCGTTCAAAGTCAAAAGGGTCTTCACATGGTGTTTCTCAGGGTTGTAATTCCAGTGTTACGGGAGGCCCAAGTGTATTTACCTTTAAAATTTACATTCAAATTTAGGCTTGATTAAGCTCGTGCATTGATTTCAATTTTTCTTTGTAGGATCACATTCTTCCGCCGAACAAAAATTTTCTAAGCGTCAAGTGTTGCTTTGTCAATCACAATCAACCTCAAAAAGGACGACAGTTTTTGCGAAGATTTATGTCTGGCATTAATTTCGGCCGACATTCCTTTCTTTAAACTGAAGAATTCCGTCCTCAATGAATTTCTTTCGAAATACACGAACCGAAATATCCTCGATGTGAGCACTCTCCGAAATAATTATTTAGATCTTTGCTATCAAGAAACGTTACAAAAACTTAGGGAACACATAGGCGAGAATTACGTGTACCTTGTCGTCGATGAAACCACTGATGTTAGGGGTAATTATGTGGTAATCTTTTAATAGCAAAATTGAATTCCCACGAAGCTGGCCACCGATTTCTTTTGACTTCAAAAATCCTCGATAAAACTAACCTTTTTATTAATTCTAGCCTTAAAATCTTTCCCAGTGATAGCGAAATAGAAAATCGAGTTTTGTTACTTTTAACAGATGCGGCTTCGTATATGATTAAGGCTGGAAAATTGTTACAAATGTTTTATAAAAACCTAGTACACGTCACATGTATTGCCCATGCACTTAACCTTATTGTTGAAAAAGTTAAAGATTCCTTTCAGGAATTCAATTTTTTTTATTGGACAAGGAAAAAAAATATTTCTAAAAGCACCCTCCCGTGTGGTAGTTTACAAGGAATTGATGAAATTCTCGTTACCTCCGACACATGTGCTCACAAGGTGGGGCACATGGCTGTCTGTTGCTCTGGCTGTGTTCATGTGCTGTGGCTGTGTGTCATGGCTGTGTTCTACGCCAAGCATTGGAACCAATATTCGGAAATTATTCGAAAATTAAAAAAAAAACAATGCTGATTCCGCACAAAGTTTAGATAAAGTAGCTATATTAATAGAAAACGTAAACCTCGTTAAATCATTAACATTTGTAAAAACGTATTGCTCCTTTTTAGTAGATTGAATCCAAAAACTCGAAAAAAAAAGGATTAACATTAAATGAAAGCCTTTCAATCCTTGAAGATGCGGTAATAAAAATCAATTCGATTCCAGGCGAAACTGGTAACATACTTAAAAGAAAAAAATAGACGATTACTTTAAAAAAATCTCGTTTTAACAAAATTAATAATTATTAATAAAATCCTTCAAGGCGTGGAAGGGACCAAACTAAATAAAAATGACATGTGGGACCCTAAAATTTTAAGTTCCTTCAAATTCGACCCCATAACGTCTGTGATAGTGGAACGCTCCTTTTCACAGTATAAAATAATTTTTAGTGACCGTAAACATAATTTTTCGGAAGATAATTTAGGAAAATACTTGTTTATTAACTTAAATTATTCGCAAGTACAATAAAGTTATAACTACTCCCATAATAATCATAGTATTTTTAAATATTTTTTACATAATTTTTTTAATATGTCGATAAAATTTTTGCATACATTATTTCTTTGATTTTAAAGACTTTTTTAATCTATTAGTAGTTTATTAATAAAACTGTAATGAGGATTCTGTGCATTGTAAAAGCAATAAATGTGCATCTGTATTTGAAACTTGGTGTCTATAGTTAGCATTATCATTTTGTTCCTTTCCTATAGGGCTCCTTCAAATATAGTCTTTTTCATTTCCGATTTGTAATTTGTAGTGCATAAAAATGCATATTTTGACACGTTTTACTGCATATTTTGCGTATTTCGTCATTTTTTACTGCATATTGCTTGTTAACTTCATATTTTATGGCATATTTTGGCTGTTTTTACTGCATAAAAATCTGGTCTCTACTACTTAGGTAACACTATTTCAAATAATCAATTTTGATTTTTTTTTAAACTTTTATTCGAAAGTTTTTCAGATCTGATAATATAAATAAAAATAAGCCAGTTAAAAAATAAACAATAAAATAAGCTAGTAATGACATTAATGTCTAAAATTCCTGAGCTCTAACATTTTTGGCTACCTCGAGCGCATACCTTAAAGAGAATTCAATCTCGATTCCTAGATTCTATTGTATTCATATTTTGAAAGCACAAAAATAACACCAAATTTGGAGGTATCTTCCCCGTTTTCGGATTTGTTTGAAACAAATGACTGCAGAATGCTAAATCAAACCCACAAACCTTGATGAGAACAAAATTGCATAAAAGAACTTTCCATCATTCGAAACGAGTAAACTTTTATCAATTCAAATTGTTGGGAAGCGCACTGTGTAGTCATTGTGCTGCCATCTGTGGGATATTATGCTAGTGTAAAATGTGAGAGCAGAACTCGAGATATGACTCACAAATTGGATTCTAATAAATAACTACATTTATTGATCCGTTAAGAAACATGCAAAGAGATTTGAAATTTTATAATTTCGGTTCCAAATTTCTTCATCTGCTTTCTCGCATATCATAAATAAAAGAATATTTGAGGCCGCAAGCTATAGTTAAAATTACATTGCAATATTTAATACATAGTCACAAATTCAAGTTTAGCCTAACATCGAATTTAGTACTTCCTAATAGTATGCCCGAATAAATATTGGAACCAATCAGTCAGGAAAATTATTTTTACAAAAGTTCGAATCAGTTAAAAGTAAAATCTATTTCTACTAGAATTATTTCCGAATATTTGAAACATACGATATTTTTCAACGAATGAGAATGCAACGGAAACTCGTGTTGGTTGATTACGATACGTTGATATTTACTGTTTTTTTTTTTTTTTTTCTTTTTCGCTCTGAATTAATTTTGCATTTTTAAATTTCGTGCACTTTTTAGTTGTAAGTTTGGCAACTACGAGATAAAGAGATAAAATGAAATCACAAATTAATATCTCTAGAATACCTCTTTCCCAACATCTTTTATTTTGTTTTATTTCGCTGTTTTCTGTTTTAAGTATTTATTATTTTAATAAATGTATTTTCCTTCTCATTACACGCAATACCACCACAAAGTATTCGACTTAAAGTGGCATGTAAATCAGATTAAAGCTAATTTTAAGCGTAACTATGCCATTATTGGAAGAATAACAAGCGAAATTCAAAATGTCGCTTGTCTGATGCAAGAGTGCCACAAGTAAAAAAATATTGTTTTGTTGACTGCGAGTACGATAGCACTCGCCGTAAATTCGTCATATTTATTAATTGAGTTGAGCATGATAAGAACTTAAGAAAGGGAATTCCAAATATCCCTCAAAATCGTCTTTTGTAGTAGTGACCTTTGTGTCGCCTTTTGTAGCTTTCTTAAACAACAAAGAGTGCGATGTACGTGAAATATATTACATGAATGGATATGCATGTGTAGGATTTGTTTCCAAAGTCGTAGAAATTATAAAGATGTCGAAAGATGTTCAAATATTATTTCATTCTAAGAAAGACATAAGTGAGTATATATTTCGATCATCTCTTCAATCTAGAGTTAACCAATTCAAACCGAGTAGGGTCGGGTATTTTGCTAGTCATAAATAAAAAAATATTTGAGGCCACAAACTATAGTTAAAATTCTATTGCAATTTTTAATACATAGTCACAAATGCAAGTTTAGCTTAATATCGTAATATTAGTACCTCCTAATAAGTAATATGCCCGAATAAATATCGGAACCGATCAGTGGGGAAATGTATCAAAAAAACTTCAAATCAGTTAAAAGGAAAACCTACTGCTACTAAAATTCTAAAAAAGGTCTTCTAAAAGTACTATTTATAAATTTCCACAACTAATCACTTATAAGATCAAACTTTGACAAGTATAGTTCTGACAACTTTAAGGTATACAAATACGTTGAAAATATCATTTTTGACCAAAACTTCCATAAAAAGTTTTTTTTCTTATTTTATAGAGTATTTATTTGACTTTCCAAAGTATATTTAATTTTTTCTCTAAGTTAATTAGTTACAGAGTTATTAAGTTTTTAATCAAGGCAGAAAAACCGGCAGTAGGTATGAAAAACACCGGAAGTCGCCGTTAAAAGACCATAAACCTGTCAAAATTTAATTGTAAAACTTACTTTTTGTTTGCAAATATAATTTTTGAAATGATTTTCAAATATTTAAATGGTTTTCTCTTTTGGAAATATTGTTAACATTTTTAAAGACAGTGAAGAACAAAAATGTTTACACAAACAGTAGATGCAAGAACTATTTTTACTCTAAATTAATATTTATGCATTTTTTCCTCAATTAAGGTATCTGCATACGTTAAAAAGCCAATTTTGACGAAAATTTGCAATTTTTTTAAATTTATTCTATTAACAAATTTCCTGTACTTCTGTTCTTTTAAAACAGTTTAAACTTTCAATGTGCGACTAATAGAAAAAATAGTTAGGTCAATTTAAAATTTGAACGAAATATTTAATTTTACTGGAAGTAGCATAACGAAACTGGAACTAATATTCAGAATATTCTATTTTTACCATAATTTCTACCTTTTATCTGTTATAGTAAGTTAAAACATATAATAATTATGTTTCTATAAATTGACCCCTACAATTTTTTAATTAAATTCACTTATTTGTTAGAAGAATTTCGCATTATCTTTACTCTCTTGGATTTTGTTTACGAGCATTTTTTTCAGAATTACATTTTAGACATCAACATTGAATTCCAGAAATGATAACTCTAAAAGTTATTGATGTAAATTCATAACATTTTTTATGCTCAGTCGAAATAGTGTTTGCTAGTGCATGCACTAGAATCAAATTGATATCTTTATTTTTTTCTTATTTATGAACTTGCATTTGAGCATCAACGTTGCAAAATGGCCAAAAATCTTTTAACAGTTTCTCAATGAGTCATAAAACATTTTTTTTTAAATATATTTCTACTTCTAGTAGAAACACTATATAACATCATGAAGTTTACTCTGATCGTGTTATTTTGCTGCTAATTTAAATTGTATGCCCTGTATCATTTTACAAAATTTCGAAAAAAAACAACTTCAAATTTACACACAAAATTTCACTTTTTGTTAAATATATTTTTTGAATTTTAATTATTGACAGTGTAGAATTAATTTTGAACCCAAACAATTATAAAAATAATATTAAATTGCCTCTGAATATAATTTTTTTTTAAAGTGCTCGGAGCGTATGCAGATACCTGAAAATGTTATATTTACAAAAGGTTATTGATGGATTCTCGTAATATTTTGAGAACTTGTTCTTTATAATGTTGTCTAGGGAATGAACTAGAAAAATTAATTATGCTGAGTTGAAAAGTTTTTAAATTATGGCCATTTATTTAAAAAATAGGACTGTAAAACTATCAAAACTCTTGTATGCATATTTCGATCGCTTGTAAAATTTTTGTTTGTTTAAATATTCATTTGATTCTAGTTCGCTGCTAAGAAAAATAAATGCATTATTCATACACATTATTGCATATTTTTACAAAATTATTTACATATATTTTAAATATTTATAGCTCAATGCTATTGTTTAATAACACTAAATATTAAAATATCATTAAAATGTATATCTATACCACATTTTTAAAAAAAATGGTCTCGAATGTGTCTGAATACCTTAAAAGAAAATCATTTCTTTCCTATGGACGAATTGATAACTACCAAAACTTATTTTGAGTTATATTGTGTATTACAATTACCAGTAGAGATGTGCTGTCTTCCAAAATGTACAGTGAATGTTTTTTAACTCGTTCATATCAGTAAAAGGTTTAGATTTAATTTTGAAAAATTGGTTTTTATTAGTAGCAAAGAAATATTTTTATTTACTTTTTAAGAGATTATTTCAATTAGTCGTTTTTATTATCAAATACTTATTATAATGAGTTAATTTCTGCATCTTTTATTTATTCAATTCATTGTGTGTGTGTTTGTGTGGTTTTCAATATTTTGTATTACTAATAATGGGACAATAGTAGGCCAGATCGACAAAAATAAAACAATCAAATCCCTCCTTTTCTCAATGTTTTGGATTTATTGAAAAATGATTTGGATTTATAAATTTTTTGTCAGTTTTCAAGTGTACTGGCCTTTGATAAATTTTCCATATAGCCAGTCTGACCAAGATTATAATAAAAGTTTAAGTGTATCAGTGGACAAAATTCCACCCGAATAGCAAAAATATTACACCTTTGATATTATTCGTTAACTAGGATACCTTATAGGATACACAAAAACCATTGAACCACCAAGAAATGAACGGTCTACCTAATGAACTTTGTCTACATTAATTTGTTTAATCTCATGAACTTCGCAACCACAAAAAAATTAAGAACTACGTTTTAAATACATTGAAAAAAATAGTATACTTGAAGTCTCCAAAGTTTTACTCCCGCTTGAAAATTTAAAGGTAGATTTTTATCAAGCATATAACATTTTAAAGTTTAACTATAACACAAAAAAGGTTTTCGATTATGCTTATAATCTGTTGAATATATCTAAGTGTCAAATGAGAACTATAATTTGAGGATTCCATAATTGTGTTATGTTGAAACTTTATAGAGAAATGACTGAAATGTATTAATATTTCTACTTTTAAGTATTGTTTACATGATAAGTTCAAACAAGATTAATTTCTGGGGCGAAAATAGCACATAAATAACTAAGTGTGGGAACAATTTTCGCAATAATTGTTTACAATAAATGCATAATAGCATACAATGCCACGATGCTGTGTAATTTAATTTGTAATAAAAATGCATTATTAGAATTTTATGTCCATTCTCTACAGCTTATCATCCTCTTAAGGGAACAGTAGACTTTGAAGTTCACCAAAAATTAATCAAAAAATTTATTTTTTAACTTTAGCGTTAAAAATTAATGGATATCAAATTCTGTGAATGGCAAACAGTTTTTCAATTACGATAATTTTATAAGAGTTCTATGTACAACAAAATCAAAGGGAATAATAGGTAGCTATAGTACAACAAAATCAAAGATATAGTATAGGTAACAATAGTACAAAAAAAAAGCTAGTTTTTCTCTATTTGAGAATTTTTGACATTCTTTAGATTTCAAGAAGTTTGAGTATTAGGGATTTATACACACACACCCAACACCTCCCCCCCCCTATTTTTTGATTCACCCTCTTTAATGAAATCTGATCACACCCCCCCCCCCCTCCCTGAATTGATGAAATAGGAAAAAGATCATTGTGACTGGCGTCTTGCATTGCACATTTAAATTTTCAGAATAAATCTTGAAATTCCAATGAAAATCAGCCATACGTTATCCAAAATCACTTGAGCTAGTTAGATATCACTAAATATAGTTTTAAATAGTGCTATTTGGCATTAAAAAGGCTGAATTGGGGACGACAGTTTGGATGCTTTTTGCGCTCTTTTTCTCTTAAATAGGAGCGTTTTCAACTTTTCAAATTCTACCATCTGGCAACCCTGTAAAAGAAGGGTCTTTGTAAGGTAGATATGTTAATTGTCTGTTGTCACCGTAAGCAGTGGGCCGACCAACCGGTATAGTGGTTAAGGTGTTAGCCTCTAGATCGGAAGGTTCCTGGTTCGAATCCGGGTTCGGGCATGGATGTTTGTAAAAGTATGGTGTAGAGGCGGCTGGTGCACCTTAAATCTGTCGTGGCCGAAAGTCCTCACGTTGGGTTGGTGTGGAAGTTTGGAGAGTGGGGTGCCAGCTCAGGTGTTGCTTCGTCATCTGACCGTGGTTCAAAATTACGAGGTGTTGTCCTTGGATCTTTCCCTTAAGGGACTGATCCCGGGCCGTCGTCAATAGCCCGTTGTGTTGCTCTAGTACGACGTTAACTAAAATTACCATTACCATTACCGTAAGCAGTGGGCCTCATAAAAGAATGTATCCTGATCTCTGTCAGCGTTACTCACTCGTAGTGGTGAATCTAAATAGCACTAGTGTTTATTGTTACTTGCGTCTAGAACAAATGGATAAGTGATTGACGAAGTTGAAAAGAGAGGAGAGAAACACAAATATGGTGCAGAATAATGAAAATGTAAGTTGGACTTTTGTTGCTAATGAGAAAGAAGTCAACGGTATTCATCCTTGTGGTTCTTGATGAACTGCTGACGTCTCTAGCTTGGTTAAGCAAATCACTCCAATTATCCAAAGGGAACCTCCAATCATCCTGGATAAACCCCTGTTCAGTATTCATTTTTTTTTAATTCCTTAAAACGTTTTTTGAATAATCTTTATAATCTGATGTACATATATAAGAGCAAATGAGAAATTCGTCGACCTTCCTAGCTTTGAAATTTTTATTTAAAATGTTGCTTAACATGCGTTTTTGCAAAAAAATGTTTGTGATTTATTATTTTTTTAGCTTTGCAATTGAGTGATACACTTTCCAAATGGAGTTCGTTGGATTTATACGCATAAAAATTATTATGTTGATGAAAATAATTCCAATACATGGAAAAACTAATCATGTGAAATCTATCAATTTTTGCTAATTTTTAAAAACATTTTGCTACATATTGCGTAGATATTACGTACATATATTACTTGATAAATTCAAGCCAAACTTGATATTTAAGCATTTTTATAGAAAGCAATGTTCTAAAAATAATAAATTTTATAAAAACTGTATCATAATTTCAAAATTTTGTGAAGACAGGGTCCCCATCTCTCAAAGATTCAAAAAATTCTGTTTGTGTGAAATGTATTGATATACTTGATATACAGCGATAGATCTTCAGCCATAAAGTTTATGTTTATACTTTCAGTATAGTGCCCTTCGAAGAGCTAAATCCGTAAGTTACTGCTCTGATCCTCTAAATGTGATTGTATCGCCCTCTCAGCAAGCATTGATTTACATTGAAAAACAAATGTTAATCCGCACAGATAGAAGGTAGATTTACTAACAGCATTGGATGTTTCTCGAGTCTTTTCTCCCCTTTTTTAAAATCCCCTTCGATCATAAATCCCGACGTGGCCCCATCATTTCATCACAGGAGATAAAACGGTAAAAGAATGAGACAGCTTTCAAGAAATGTGTGGTAGACAGTACAGTAAAAAATCCCACCACACGACCCGGTATACTTTATGGCACATTCCGAGGTGTCACCGGAGACTGTCGCTTAAACTATCCGTGCTTCCATCAAGCAATGGTAAGTCATGCTTAAAAAACGAAATCTCTCCTCACGTCAGCCGATAGCTTTGATGTCAAGAAAACGCACCACAGCCTCTTAAGCCCTCTGAAAAACGTCCTTCCCCCACTGTAACATTTCATATTCGCAGACACTTTTACGCTGTCCACTGTGAATATATCTGAGATGGAAGTTCCCTGAGATCACTTTCTGAAAGGAAGAAAGGAGTACGTTCTGAAAGGGAGGTCGGGCATATATGGGGACAAATGGGATAAAAGTAGGTTTAAAGGAAAGCTATTACCCACAGTCATCTGCCCGAATGTTACCCGGACCGGAGAAATTCAATCTGTCTGCGGATCGACTCTTTTTAGAACCAAAGAATAAATGACGCATTGCAGTGGTCCAAGTCTTGTGCACGACACGTGAGGGTGGAATTTAAATCTTTGTGCCAGCCGTTCTAAGAAATTCTTGAAGGAGATGCTCCAAGTTAATTTTGAGGATGTATGAGAGCTCTGAAAACCAGTCATAAACAAAAAAACAAGTCAGTTCGAAAAACAGAAAACAAGTCATCGCTTCCAAAAAAGCGTTGGTTTCTTATTTTCAAGTTTTTACAAACACAATATGTAAAATGCAGAACATGCGTTGCTGCTCAATTTAAAAAAAAAAACAGTTTTTAGATTAAATAATAGCTTGATTATTAGTAGATTAGCAGCAGTGGCATAGTCAGAATGTGTATTTAAGACAATGAACAGTGGTAACGAAACTTCCCAAAAAATACGAAAAACTTGTCTTTTTTCATATATATATATATATAATATCAAGGGTGTCTATATAATTAAAGCGCACCAATTCTAAGCACTACACAGCTAAAAGTAATTATCGTAATGTCCCAAAGACATAGCAAAATAAAAATTAATTCAGAAATTCACCACCAGGAGCATTTGTCAACTTTTATAAAATCATAAATGCAAATATTCTTTAGCGCGTCATTCCTCTTATCACTATTTAAACAACACCTCCCACAATCTTATTCATTCTCATTTTGTCTTCAACTTAAAATGACGTTAATTTTACGAGATGTTGCTTTACTGTTGAAATATTTTTATCCAAAATGCGAATTCAGAATCAGAAGCCTAAAGGGGATTTAATTTTGTTGAAAGGTCTTGTTTCGAACAGGTTCACTTTCCGCGAATTTGTTACGAAAAATGATTCTAAAATATGCATGAACAGGGTCGTTGGAAATGAAACGTAGAAGCAGGACGAAATGCTACGGTCACACGGGTGGTTGAAGATGTAACGGCCAAAATGGAAAAGGACAGGATGTCAAATTCCAAATCGCCGTATGTCCACTGTACTGATCAAAGCAAAACTGTTTTCCCTTGGGGGATTGATCCCGTACCGTCGTCAATAGACCGTTGGATGTTTCTCACGGTCTATCTTCGTTGCTCCAGTACGATTTTAATTAAATACCTACCTAACACTTTGTGCTGATTGTTTGAACTAATGGTTTTTGCTTTAAACTCTTTTAGACTCGTTAAGACGTACTAAAAATTTGAAGACATTCCGAAAAGTAGTTTTTACTGGCTCTGACGAGTTGGCAGTTGAATCGCGTGGTTTGAACGAGTCAAATCATTCCATTAGGAGAGCAGGTTCAACTTGAATATGCTGTCACAATTAGTGCCTGCTATTAGGATGTGTATTATGGTTCCGAATTTATCGTTCTTTGCAAGAAGAGATTATAAGTTAACCAAGCAAAACTATGGTGATTGTCACATGTGTTTATGAGCATGGCAGTTTCTTTACCCTAACAAGCTTATACAATTTGTACATAAGAACTCTCATACGGAATTTTTCTATCTCACCGGATACTGCCGACCAACCGGTATAGTGGTTAAGGTGCTAGCCTCTGTATCGTAAGGTTCTGGTTCGAATCCGGGTCAGAGCATGGATGTTTGTAACCGTATGTTGTGGAGGCGGCTGGTGCACCTTAAATCTGTCATGACCGAAAGTCCTCAAGTTGGGTTGGTGTGGAAGTTTGGAGAGTGGTGTACCAACTCAGATGTTACCTCGTCATCTGACCATGGTTCAAAATTACGTGGCAATACACCGAATGGCTTAGGTTGGGACGACGGTAACTAGTTGAATCTCAGCAGATGCTCCATGGTTGTAACTAGCTCTCGAATTTCTAATAATCGGTACCATACTGATACAAATAAGGCAATGAATGACGAATCAAAAATCAGACAGCTAAATTTTGAATCACAGAAAATTTTCTTTCATTAATCTAATAGTTTTTTATCGCAGGGGAAGACGGGGTAAAATGTAACAAAATTTACTAATTATTTTTTTCTATCCAGAATTTTGCATGCACAAAAATATAATTAATGCATACTTTTAATCTTGTATTTTCCCCGTCTAAATAAATTTTTATTAGGTTCTAAACAATATTTTTATGCTTGAAAAATAACAAAAAGTAAATGTCTCACAGTGTGGGTGCTGTGCACAGTATGTCTCACATATACTGGGGTACAATGAAACACTCCTAATTATGCAAGCAATTTTCACCCTGTATAGTTCATTTTAGTCACATTCGACTTCATTTAAATTTATGATTTCTCCAACAGAATATATTTAATTACGTTTCAGTTCAACTTCCTTGATTGAAACAAACATTTATTCAGATACTGCTTGTGTCACTCATGTTATGTGTGGATATCTCATTCTTAGTACTTCGGTGATCAGCTGGAGCTGGAAAATAATCTGGATCATTGTCATCTTCAGAGTTTGTAGGAGGTAGTTTGTTTTGAAAACAATACCTTCTTAGATTTTTTTCCTCTTTTTACTTTCTAATTGCTTAACAAGAGCATTTTTTAATGACGTGGTTAGAACAAAACTCTTTATTTTTTTTTTCCTACTCTTACTTCTTTTTTTTTGGACCAGCCTTGGGGTAAGGTTTTATCTCTTGAGGAGAAATGTATTTCCTCACAGGTTTAGAGCTAGTGCATGGTGTATGAACAGTTGCTGAACAACCTGCATTAGGTGTTTCTGATCTACTAATGGCAAGATCCACCACTTCTGATTCTTGGATTTGTCTGTCTGGTCTTCAGTTTCATTGATCTGACCATGGAAATACTTTTCAGTAGGACAAGGCCTATCTGACACGTACGAACACAAATAATCTTCTTCACAAAACATTTCTCTATTGAAAGGCCGAATTCCAGTTGCTGAAAAACCTTTTGTAATATTTTGTGTAGTGAAAGACTTACAATAAGCAGTATCATGCAAAGAAGACATCTAACAGATAGAGATTGTACGACCTAGATTACACAGCATTCAATCATTTGCAGCTAGATTGAAGAAATTTTTAAGTGACTTGAACACAGTTTTGTCTAAAGGCTGCATTTTGTTACTGGTATGTGGGGGGCAGGGTTACAACAACAATTCTGTTATCTTTCGTAAAATTTAGACTGGAAATCGTAATATGTGATTCATGATTGTCCATTATTAGTACAGCTGGATTTTCTTTAGAACAGTGTGTATGTGCCTGCAAATGTGTTAGAACATTAACAAAAATATCTCCATTCATCCATCCCGATTTTGTTGCATCACCCGCAGTCCCAGGTGGAGCTCCATTCAACATGCAAAACTTGAAATTTACTCTAGGAAATACTAAATAATGGGTATAGAATTTTCAGAACCATTAATAAATCCACACATCGTAACAAGAACACCCCTTTCACCAGAAGTTAATTGACCTATTTGTTTTTGGCCTCTTTGACTGAGAACTTTAGGAGGATTAGGAGGAACTGTAGTAAGTGCAGTTTAGGCCTATGAAATAAATAAATTATTCTTAAATGTTTTTGAATATGAAAAAACTAACTTGCTACTGAAATCTGTACTTTTTTTGAAGAAAAAATAAACAGCTTACTTTTGCATGCTTTCAAAATTACTGTTTTGATTTGGTGTTGCCTTTTCTTATTAATGTTAGGTGTTGCCATTTCCTTAGTAAAAGGGTCTTATTTATATTAGTGACAACCAGTAATATGTTATTTTATATCAGTGATATTATATTTACCATTGATATATTACTTCAAGTAAATGCATTCACCCGGGGCACAATACAACATGTTTCATTGTACCCCATACTGAGGTTACTAAATAATAAAAAAATTCCAACTTCGAATTTTTTTTTTTTCTAAATTTTGATTTTGGAGGTATGAAGACAACAACACAATGATAACAATGTTTTGAAAAAATAAATATTACACTTAAGAAAGAGGAAAAAGAAACATAGTTACTTTTAGTAAAGAAACTTACTTTCAATGGTGAAAAACCAATAATCTTCTATTGCTAATGTCGTAGAAGTGCAAATGTATCCAAATCACATCAGTAATTGGAACATATAGTTGCATAACATATATATAAATTGCAACTTTCTGTGACAAATTTTATTGATTTTAGAAGTAATGTTTCATTGTACCCCTTGTTTCATTGTACCCCGTCTTCCCCAACAATATTCTTATTGCCTCATTTTTCTTCAAATTACCTCTGGAGATGTATGCACCACATTGAGAATCGAGTGTATAAAATCATACGTTACGAGTTCACTTCAAAATAATCTCTTTGTTTCAGCCGTTAATTCAATCAAAATAATTTTCAAAAGGTGAGAAGAGTTCTATAGTGTGAGAAACTTCCTAAAACGAAACAATAATTCAATTGAACATTATAATTAAGTACGTAGTTATGTTTCTATAAATTTTAGTTTTTACTAAGCTTTCTTTTTTTATTTCTCTAACTCACACTAGGCACGAGGGTATTCTTATTCTATTCCAGAAAGCTCGTGAGATAGTCATTCGTCGTTTGAGGTACTTCGCGCAGGATTCGTCTCGTTTTCCTTAATTTGTGGATGCGAGTGTATTTTTAAAACTTCAAACTTTTCAACAAAATTCACTTACGCTTAATTAAAAATTCTTAATTCAAAGACAGTCCTGTGGCAATTGAAATCACTCACATCTTAAGATCAATGAACCAGATTTTTCGATTTTCCGTATTTTTTTACTGATTTACTTCAAACTTCTAAATCCCAACAAGTGCTTGTTATGTTCACTTTTTTCAGTTCAATCCAAATACTAAGGAGCGTTTAAATGAACAAAGTCCGTCCAATCTTCAAACGCGCACGCTACAAACTTTCTATAACCTTCTTTATCCTCTACCATATTTCTCCAGCCCAACATTTTAAAAGGTTCTGTAAGAGATAATGAGCCTTGTTCGCGTAGGAAGACAAAAGATTTGTACATTTAAGAAGAAACTATTCATACTGTTGGGAACAGTTCCCCGTCATGTGGAATGAACAACTGGAACAGAATTGTTCTTCCGACTACTGGGGATAACATAGAGATCGTTATGTACCCAGATTTCTACTTTCATTAAATTGGGCAGCTATTTTTCTCTAGTTATGGCTCTACAGAGACCTAATAAGGTGGGTAAATTAGTTCCATCCTCCAAGTTTTCTTTCAATCGGCAAAGATGCAAGAAGTTTCGAAAGTCTGTCGTTGTCATTTACATTGCAAGTTGATAGTCCATTTCGTAAGAGAATTAAACATTATTTTATCTTATAACTAGTTACAGCTTCTTTAGAGTTATTAAAGGTCCTTCTAAAGACTGAGGCCGCGGTGACCCGGTGGGAAGAGTAACGGATTAGTAACCGGAGAGTTCCGAGTTCGAATCCAACAAACACCGTCTTGTACAAAGGGGGCTGGTGTATGTTAAATCTGCCGTTCCCTCAAATATCTTCACGCTGGAGTAGGTGTGGAAGCTTGGAGAGTGGAGTTCCAACACAGGTGTTGTCTCGTCATCTGACAGCAGTTAAAAGTTACGTGGTATTGTCCTCTAATTTTTCCCTTGGGGATTGAACCCGGACAGTCGTCAATAGTCCGTTGTTCTGCTCCACTACGAAGCTATTTAATTACCTACCCTCTAAAGGCTACAATAATAGTCCGTGTATGTTCGGTTGAAAAGTTTATTAACCTTATTGAGGGTATTATTATAAGAGCCAATTTCGCAAATGACGAGATATCTCGTTATCAAGAGGTTTTGATGATGACAAGATCAGGGTCTGGTCAGTTTTTTCTGATGACAAGACATCTTATCCGCCAAAATCTGGTCAGTTTTGCTAATGACGAGATACAATCACCAGATAGCACACACACGCCTAGCATCTTAACTTTTTCTTAATTCTTTATACAGGAGGTTTCAGACAGGATTCTAACTT
Source organism: Metellina segmentata (assembly GCA_947359465.1). Classification (NCBI taxonomy): domain Eukaryota; kingdom Metazoa; phylum Arthropoda; class Arachnida; order Araneae; family Tetragnathidae; genus Metellina; species Metellina segmentata. The sequence continues at coordinate 39,522,724 of OX375873.1, read as the reverse complement.
TGAAATGAAATAACTACGAAACAATGTAGGTAGAAATATGAAACAAGTGGTACGTTTCACGAGCAGGCGAATTTGAAATAGATCAGTTTACAAAATAAGTTACAGCTTTTGTTAATAGATGGCGCTGCAATCTTAATTCTTTTCCCATTTAAATCGTGTGTGAATACCCATTCGTAAACAGGCGACAAATAACATTACATGGATTTGAAAGGGCCACCTTGAACAGCAATCACTTGACGCTAGCGAAAGGAGAAGCTTGAAGCCACCTGCTGTAATGTGTGCACTGAAATGGGTACACATGCCTCACAGATGAACTGTTCAAGTTATTCTATCGTTTAAGGATTCTTACTGTAAACAATGTCTTTCAAATAGCCCCCCCCCCAAAAAAAAAGCGCATGGATTGAGAACCGGGGAGTATGGAGGCCAATCTATTCCGTTGCCGGGATCTTTGGAATAATTTAGACCAATAATTGTCACTGAAGTATTCGTCAAGGAAGGGGAACACTGCAGAAGTACGATTTGGTCAGGCACCATATTGCATAAACCACGAAGTGTCTGGTGCATCCTCATCGTTCCAATGAACACATGACTCGAATTTCCATCTTCAAGAAGTTACTACAAAATTCCCTGCCACTTTTGTTCATTGGAAAAGACAATTTTGAAAAATAGATACTTCTCAGCTGTATTTCATGCTTTTCCGACTGTAGCGCTATCTATTAGCCAAATTTGTAACTAATTTTTTAACCCGTCTATTTCAAATTCAGACCTGTCCATTAAATGTACCACTTGTTTCTTATTTCTATCTATCACGGTTTCGTAGCTATGTCCTTTCAAAGTTAAAGAGTTCTCTCTGAACACTTTGTACCTATTGATGACCTGTTGATGTATCGTTAGGTACTTATGCTTTATATCTTTGTTAATCAATTTACAGTGAACATAAACAGAGATATGCATATTTAATCCTCAGCATTTCGCGTGTATTTTTTCCAATTATAATTTTTATTTCCAATAAGGTACAAAGCAAGAAATTCCCCTATCAAAGTTACCACAATCGTCTTCTGAACCTCTACCTCAATTATATATATATATATATATATATATATATATATATATATATATATATATATATATATATATATATATATATATATATATATATATATATATATATATATATATATATATATACATCATATTCTCTTCTTCAATAAGGAGTTGATATTGCTTGAATTTTTTTTCTAAATCTATATTTGCGATAACTCACATTTTGTTTAATGTCTCAATTTCTGTGATTCGGAGATGTCATTGCTTCTTGTCATCAGACTGCTGAAGAATTTTAATTATTAATAAATAAAGACGACCTGTTCCGTGTAGTTTTAGAAATATCAAGCATATTCACTAGCGAAATCAAGCCTTATTAAATCAAGTTGAAGAATGAATCCCCGTAGCAGCTCATTTTATATTATTTGCTAGCATAATTATCCGGCTTTTCCTCTGGTTGAATTGGTTAACTATAGACTGTAAAAGTGACCGGAAAAATCTTTTTTCTCTATCGTACAAATATTTGTAAATCACTTAAGTGTGAGTAAAATAATCTGTAACACTTTTTCGACATTTTTATAATTTTTACAGCTTACTTTTAACATTAATCCTATACATGCATATCCATCCATGAAATACATTTCACATAAATGCCGCACACCTGCTAAAGCTACATAATGAAGAAAGGTGACACTAAAGTTAACTACGACAAAAGGCGATTTTGTGGGAGGATTAGGAATTCGCTTTCTTAATTTTTTCCCTGTAAAATCACTCAACTCAATTCATAAAAATGTTTAATCTGAAGCAAATACACACACACTCATAGTTAACCTATCAATATTTTTTTACTTATGTCACTAACGAAACATCCATTCCATTTTGTGGCACGTTTTTTCAATAGTAAAATTAATTTGTAAGAATTCAATGTCTTCAGTGCAGATAAATCAAAGGTAACTTATTGCCATTTTCTAAAAAATGGTAAATCGATTTATCAGCATTTTTTTTGTAATAAAATCATTGTTTTTAACAAACTTTTATTACACATAATAAGTTACTTAAAGATAGTTTCAACTCGTAAAATAAGCCACTTTGACTTCCTGCCACTTTTACAAAGAAATTTTAATATTTCAAAAGTTCTAGTTAGGATTTTTTAACATTAATATTCTTCCAAACACAAAAAACAAAATTACATTTAGAATTTGCTTAAATTTTTTTTTTAATTCTGTAGAGTTAATTTTTGGAAAATAATTGCTTTTTATCAGTACTGGTAAAACAATTCATACAAGTAATCGAAATGTTCAATATACATTCAAGATTCTCCCAAATTATGGCTGATTATTGAAATATTACTCAAATGTTTTAACATGCAACTATCATGTGAGCAAAGAAAATATAAATAATCTGATTATTAGACTAAAATATGATTTATGAAACATAGAACATTGTATTAAAATATTTTGAATAAATTTTAAGTGACATTTTCAGAATTACACAGACCCAAAATCAGACATAGAACGGGAAGGCGGATAGACAAACCAACGCAACCAAGTTACGTCTTTAACTGAATGTAATTACTAACATGGTACAAAAGTTTCATGAAAATATACACTGTCGTTTTGACTTAGTATGAACACTAGGGTGGTCAAAAGGTATATGGGGAATATTTTTTTTCGACCATTCTTCCAAGGCACCCTCTAAAAGTTGCGAATAGGCTAGAAACTGTGATTGCCAAAGTTTGAGCTCAATCTGATAATATTAACCCGTGCCTCATTGAGGTTCAAGTTAAGAAAAACAGCGATTTTTAGCAAAAAATCGTAGTTTTTAGTCCTTAAAATCGAAACTATTCGTCCTAGAAACCTAGTTCTTATCGAATTTCAGAGGAAATTTTATTGACTTAAAATTTGATCGTATCCACTTTTTTTGCTAAAACTGATCGAATGGTATTTAGCATTTTTCAGGTAAGGTCGTAGTGGATATTCTCAGAAGTGAATTTTCATGCAAAGCCCTAAAAACATTACAATATTCAATTATATCTGCTTTCCAGATTTTGCATTTTTCATTTTGTACACTAAAAAGGCTTTTGTTAGAAGTATTTTCAGAAGTAAATTCATCAACACTCAAATTCAAAATGAAGGAATTAGGGGTAGAGAAGAGGAAGCAAGGAGTAAAAATGACAACAAATAGTGTTCTAATGTATTTTATTAATTATATAGTTGAATTATACATTATTATATTATAATTATTTAAATATACAAATGAAGTGGTAATTGCAAATTAAGGTGGTAATGTCTTAGATATTGTATCTTTTGAAGAGACCGGAAAAAATTTGCCTAAAGGAACTGCCATTGTTCTTTGTCTTTCGTCAAAGAGGAAAGTCTTTAATTTTACTCCTCTCTCAGTAAAGTCTTTAACAACCCTTAAACCGTTCTCTATTTTTTTAACTTTTAAATAATGGTGATTTCCATACCATACATCGGGATCAGTATTTAAAAAATCTGTATGGATTTCAAATCTCTTAAAAATATTTTTAGTTCGAGGAGAAACAAAATAATCAACTTCTTTGTCCAATAAATGAATAGCTTGTTGGAGATTGAGTTTTGGTTTTACAACCCTATCATCACAGTCATCTTCATCGTTTTCTATTTTGGACCTTAATTTTTCAACCATGCTTGTTTTGACATTTTTTTCCCAAAGTATCATCGAAAAATGAAAACGCAACTTGCTCCGAGTTGCGATACCACAGATGGTTTATTATTTTAGACAGGGCCTTGTCTGCAACCTCTTTATGAATTTTCCTGTGTTGAACTAGAGATTTTAATAAATGTAGGTCTAGGTTGAGGGCCAAAGTAGGTTTGTGGGCATTGAAACATGCTTTTACATAAATATTGATTGTAAATAAACAAATATCTTCAATACCATTTCTCTCTAAATCAGTTAACGAAAATTGATCCCTGAAAATATACATTTTTAGAGAATAAGTGGCCTTTGTCATCCATCTGGCGTGATGAATAGCACCAGGTACTCTTTCAGGAAGACGCCCTAAATGAATTAAGCAAAGGTGGATGAATTCGTTATAATTATCCCTGGGCTGTCGGTTTTTTAATTGTTCAAAAAGAAAACTTAAAATTTGGTCTGCATTACTTATTTTATTTCTAATATTTTCATTTTCTATACCTGTTTTGTATTTCTTCTTGTCTAGCTTAGACCACACAGTCTGAAATTTTCGAAAAATATTTGGTTGAGGACCAGTGGATGCGCCCATTTTGCTTTTAAAGCAACTCCTAAAACATGGTAGCGACATACTAAATTCAGAAGGTTTTTCTCAAATAACTGGTCTAGCAAAACGCAGGTTCCCCTAAGGCGACCAGTATTTACTACCTGGATTTATCCAACTGCTGATAATACAGCTTTTGCCTGAATTATCCCCGTACTATTTTCAAGGATTGGAACGCCTATCAACTGTTCTTCATCGCCACAAGTAATCAAATTCGTAAATCAATTCGCTCCACATTTTCTTTATTCAACAAGTCTGGAAGCAATTTCCCATACCAGTTCACAACAGCTCACTTTAAATCGGAATTTCTAAATCTATTTTTGATGAGATCAGTTGTTTGTTGTCGGAATTGCTGTCTGCTGAGTCGTAGGACACTTCTACCTAGAATTAAATTCTTGGGGCCATGACCGAATGCCTGAAAAATGCTAAATACCACTCACAAGTTGTATCTGAAGTACTTTTACAAGTATCTGAATGTAGCCACATTTTTCAAGACTCTTCAAGAGCTACAATATCTAAGACATTACCACATTAATTTGTAATTACCACCTAATTTGTATATTTAAATAATAATAATAATGTAATGATGTATAATTCTACAATATAATTAATAAAATACATATGAACACTATTTGTTTTCATTTTTACTACTCTCTTACTCTTCTTTACCCCTAATTCCTTCATTTTAAATTTGAATGTTTGAATTTACTTTTGTAAATACCTCTAACAAAAGCCTTTTTAATGTTCAAAATGAAAAATACAAAAAGCAAAATCTGGAAAGCAGATGTAATTGAATATTGTAGGGCTTTGCATGAAAATTCACTTTTAAGAATATCCACAACGACCTTACCTGAAAAATGCTAAATACCATTCGATCAGTTTTAGCAAAAAAAGTGGATACAATCAAACTTCAAGCCAATAAAATTTCCTATGAAATAAGATAAGAACAAGGTTTCTAGGACGAATAGTTTCGATTTTAAGGACTAAAAACTATGATTTTTTGCTAAAAATCATAGTTTTTCTTAACTTTAACCTCAATTAGGCACGGGTTAATATTATCAGATTGAGCTCAAACTTTGGCAATCACATTTTCTAGCCTATTGGCAACTTTTAGGGGGGTGCCACGGTAGAAATTCGAAAATTGATTTTTTGTGACCACCCTAATGAACACACACACAGATAGACAGACACCATACGTGAAGACGTCGATTCTGCACTACAAGGGTGCAAAACGGATAAATGAGTCGAAAATATTCAGTGTACAAACACTCCATTTTTATTTATATAGATATTGCTTTGTTACCATTCGTCACTTAACAAATACCACCAATTTCTCTTCCACGTTCGTTAGTGAAATATATAAATTGATTAATACATAGCACGTATTTAAATATAGCACAGATAGCTTATATATAAAGCAAACGTGCTTTTATCCAGTATTTTTCACTCATTCCCTAAAAACTTCACGCTCTCCCCAAAAAGAGAGTGTTCTGCAATTGAATCCTTCGTAAAGTGCTTTACTGTATCAGTAATGACCCTTTTTTATATGCTACAAGTTTTTCATTTTCAAAATTAGAAAGCCTTTCAGCAGTTGCTTCAGAAAGAGCAACAAATCTCTCTATTTTTCTTATTTTACCGTGAAATAAAATTTCTTAAAAAGCTTCCTTCACTTTTTAACCTCATGAACTCTTTATGTATCGAAATTCAATGATAAATAAATCCAAGGCTGAAATATTTAGCATGATGTGGAATATTTAGATTGATGGGTTTCCGAATACGCATATGTTTCATCCTGCGTCGAGAGTTTCTTGCGATTAGAAGCAAACTGTTACACGCAGTCTAGGTTTGATTTTTAGTTAGATTGTAAATAAATACGACTTAGTTTTCTACAATCCTATAGCTACGATTCTCAAATTGTAGTTTTTTTGTAGACGATAACGTTATTTGGGATTGTGTGGGGGAATTCGAACTGTACCTTCGATTTTGAAACTTCGAAGCACAAAATAAAATCCCGTCATTCTCTAGAATTTAGAAATATTCTGTTCTTTTTGTTACTTGGCATAAATGAATTAAACTTTCATTAGCCCTTGATAGTTGAGACTCTTAAAAACCAGCTCAGAATGTAAATAAGCTGCAATGTGGACATCCAAGACAGGAGATAGAACGAAGCCTGAGCTGAATTAGATTTAGCGCACAGAGGAAAATGCTAGCAACCCAATTCAATCTTCACTTGTTTCAAGTACCCACTGTGAAGTATGGAGTCTTTTCCACTGCTCACTTTACTCAGAAAGGCACTGAGCAACTGTAAGAGTGCCGGTCATAATTCGGAGAAGTCTTCCAGACTCTGCTCATCCACACTGTAATTTTGAAAGCTATTTCTTCATAGAATGGTCTGCCCTAGGATGTTAAATCGTCTAGACTTCCCTGTTCAGTCGAAAGGTTGGCCATTTCTAGTAAATATTCTAATAATTATATAGTTGCTTCCTTTTCAGCGCAAATAGGCAAAATAGATGAAGTGTGAAGATTTTACTTCCATTATCCAAGTACTATCGCATGATACATATCGGGGGGGGGGGTGCCTTAAAATGTAGTTTATTGCCGTTAAGCTTTGGTTTCCTAAGAAAGTGGAGCCGTTATCTAACAGCCGTGATACGTCATGATGCCGCGGGCATAACTAGACGGCCGTCTAAACAAGAATCCAAGGTGTCAACTTAGGCGGGTAGAATACGTTGGAGAATGGGCAACACAGACGGCTGTCGTGGTTTATTTTATTCGAGAAACAAAACAAAGTGGTTTTTTATTCTCTAGTTCAAAGTTCCTAACTTCGGGATCGTTGAAGGTAGAGTGAAAATGTCAACAGATTTCAAATCAGCGTAAATTTCTACGCCAGATCGATATAAAAAACAGTTTTATTGTTCAATTATTTACCATTTGATTATTTAATTATGTATTAAATAATTAATTATTTATTCAAAGAAAATCACATTTAAGGTATCGATTTGGTGTCAAATTTTCCACAGATTTCGAATCCGTTGAAATTTTTATTCCGTGTTTAACGATCCCGATTTTACAAAAACGAATTATTCAATGGCAGTCAAAAATGTTTATTTATATTGCTCTTCTTGGCTCGAATCGCTTGGAGCAGGAAATGAAATGTGGCCGCTACAAGAGAAAAAACGTTCTCCAACTGTTTGAGACCGCTATGACGACAGTCATGGAAATGGCGGCTCCGATAAATTTCGTTACGCTCACAAACACCGCTCTCTAGGAAACCAACACCATGTGTTAGTATAAACAACGTTTTAGTGACGTCACCCACCGATACATCACGGCCGCTAGATCACGGCTACGCTTTCTTAGGAAACCGAAGCTTTACAGTGACGTTTGGCGTTCAATCTGATTGGCATTGATCAATCAACTATCAAAGAAAAATAGGCAATCATTCTGTGGAATTTTTATGGGCAAAGTGCTGAAAATCGTGATAAAAAAAACATTCCAAGTTACATCATATTCGGAATACATACATACAGCAGAAACACTACTGCCACCTACATTTAGCTTGACAGAAAATGCCTCTCGTACTTTTCAATATTTATTAAACACGTACGCTTGAAGTCTAATTGATTTCACAGAAAGAAAACTTCATCTGGAATCTTGTTTCAATATGTGGGGCTATTGATACCACATAATAAAATTAAAGCAAAATATATAGTCAAAAGCAAACCACACGTTTTCAAAATTTATGTAGTTAATGAATGTGCTCATGCACTACCCTACAATAATGGACCGAACGCCAGCGGATTTGCATAAAATCCGACTACTTGTTTGGGGGTGTTTTTCGTGGTATGGCCTGAGACCTTTGCATATTGTTCCTGGTCAATTGAACGCCGAAGACTACATCAACATTTTGGACAATCAGGTTCTTCCTACGCTCTAGTAATTTTATGGAATGGACGAATGTTACTTCCATGTACGCTCTATGTCATGTAAAAGCCTCTGTCAAGCAGTGGTATCAAGATATGGATGTAAAACGTCTTCCCTGGCCTGCTCAGAGTCCCAACCTAAGCCCCATAAAACATTTGTGGGACGAGTTAGAGCGACGCTTACGGACCACGGAACCACGTCCAAAATCTACAGCTGATCTGGCGACCTTCTTGTAGCAGGAATGAATACCCATAGCTGTGTATCAAAACATTGTTGAAAGTATACCAACAAGGGTTGCTAGTGTAATTGCAGCACGTGGGGGACCATCCTCCTATTAAGTATGTATTATTTTACTTACATCATCACATCTTGCTGTTCGGTCCAATGTTATAGGGTAGTGTGTATGGAAGTAAAAAACAGAAGTGCAACTATAGCCATTTTTGAGAAAACAAAGAAACCCACTTGGTTTGATGCAGACACAAGTGTGATAGCCCGGTTGGAAAGGTAACGGATTTGCAATAGGAGTACTACTAATTAGATACTCAATCCAACAAAAAAGAGTCTTGTACGTGGTTGCTGGTGTACATTAAATCTGTATTGGTCCCAAATGTCTTAAAGTTGGTGATGCGTGTAAGTACCTTCTCAGGTGTTGACCTCGTCATCTGATCGTTGTTCAAAATTACGAGACCTTGTTGTAAAACCTTTCCGTTTGAGGATGATCCCGGACAGTCGTCAATATCCCGTTGAGTTGCTGCAGTGCGACGTTAATTGACTGTCTACCTACCTTGATGTAGACACAAGTTAATGCATTAAAGGCTAATTATCCATGCTATTTTTGTACCTTGAGCCATGAACTCCAACAACCAACCGGCATGTTCTTTAGAACACGCAAATCCACCATTCCAATAAAAATTGGCCTTAGCTTAATGAATTTATTCTAGATTTAATCATCAGTAGAAAATAAATAACAGGAAAAATAAAAACATTAATTATTATTTCAAAAGTTTTTTAATAAGTTCTTATACTTATTGGATGAATGAGATATTAAAAAGAAATTGGAATCTTAAATTTCCCAGGACAGAGAAACTACTTTTTATGCTGAGAAATTTTCTATTAATGTTATAATAAACTGTTTTACAAAAGTAATATTTTTGGGCCACAAAACTTAGATAACTTAAGATTATCTTAAAAATATACAAGTTAATGGGTTGCTTCAATGTTTTCAATGTGTAACTGGATCTTTATCAACCGTAATGCCACCATATTTTTCTTATTTATATTTACTCAAAATCGATTATGGCAATTTTTAACTTACATAATTATTATTCGTTCTTTTTCTTTTGATATACATTCGGTATGTCGTAATCTAAATGTAACGAAGTATGAATTATTTACTAGTATACTGATTATATAATTAATTGTTAAGCACTACACTGTTATATTGGTAGACGGCATTGAAGAATTCAAATGCAGTGTATCCTAAATGTTTATTTGTGTGTTCTCCTCTCTCTCTCTCTCTCTCTCTTTCTCTCTCACTCTTTCTCTCTCTCTTTCACACTCTCTCTCTTTCTCTCTTTCACACTCTCTCTTTCTCTCTCACTCTTTCTCTCTTTCTTTCTCTCTCACTCTCTCTCTCTTTCTCTCTCTTTCTCTCTCTCTCTTTCTCTCTCACTCTCTCTTTCTCTCTCTCTTTCTCTCTTTCTTTCTCTCTCACTCTCTCTCTCTTTCTCTCTCTCTCTTTCTCTCTCACTCTCTCTCACTCTCTCTTTCTCTCTCTCTTTCTCTCTCTCACTCTCTCTCTCACTCTCTCTCTCTTTCTCTCTCTCACTCTCTCTCTCTTTCTCTCTCTTTCTCTCTCTCACTCTCTCTCTCTTTCTCTCTCTCACTCTCTCTCTCTTTCTCTCTCTCACTCTCTCTCACTCTCTCTCTCTTTCTCTCTCTCACTCTCTATCACTCTCTCTCTTTCTCTCTCACTCTCTCTCACTCTCTCTCTCTCTCACTCTCTCTCTTTCTCTCTCTCACTCTCTCTCTCACTCTCTCTCTCACACACACACATTTATTTAGTCCCATTTTCATTTCCAACTCAGTAGTAGAAAATGTAGCTGCCATAAAAGTTTTAATTCAATTTTTTTGATGATGTTCATAAACCTGTGTTCAGGTTTTAACAATGTGCACTCCTACTGATAAATCATGAAAACAATTTTAATGAAAGTTTATAATGGCCTGAAATCGAGTATACACCATGTAGAGATTTCTTTAAAAGACCATAACGTTGTAAAGAATAATAATTTTAATTTAATTTTTATAGAAATGGTAAAGAACGCGCAGTTCAAAATCATATAGGTTTAAAACTATTCAATATTCACTATAATATTTTTTAAGATAGGTTTTAGATATCAAATTTACAAACTTCTGTCACAAATTTGAATATAGACTCAATATTGCTTACAAAAACACAATAAAAACGTAAAATAAAGTTACGTTATACATATTTTTGCATGAAGCAGCTTTTCAACTGAGGAGCACTGAATAAATTTTTTTTGTTATTTGCCTCAACATTTTTGCCTATTTCTCTTATAGAATTGTACTTATACTCTAAATAATTTTATTTTTAAAGACTTTTCCAACAAAACCCGCTATTTTCAAGACTAATGAAGAACTGGGATTATGGTGAGATGTATACTTGCTGTTTAAGGTGATCCACGCAGAAACATTAATTTAACTGCTATAAACCTCTTCTTCTTCTGAATAGACGTTATCTATAGACACAAAAATGTGACTCTAAATTCAAATTTTTAGCACGCTTTTTAAAATAGTTTTTCATTAGAGTTAAATGATTTATTTTGCTATAATTTTATCAATAAAAACTTAATTCCCAGTCATTTCAGTCAGCATACAACACATTCATGTTTAGTAATAGGCATAGTGTGCTGAGGAAGCACTTCGTTTCAAGAGGTTATGATAAGCCTATTGTAGACCCTCACTTCGAGGAATTTCCAGCTTAAAACTGCATCATATTTTTGAGATGAGGACTGATGCATGTAAAAAGTGCACTAAAGTTGGATTTAGAGTCAATTTGTATTCATAGGTAGTCTCCACAGAGTGAAAAGTGGCATAGATCAAAACAATTTAAACCGAAGTCTCTGTGCTACCTTAAACAGCAACAACACATCCCACCATAATATCAGAACCTCAATGGACTTGAAAATTTGTGGTCCTTGTTGGAAAAGTGGTTAAAAATTATGTTCTTCAGAGCACAGAAAGTAAGAACTTTTATACGAGATAAATTGACGAAACATCAAAAAAACATCATAAATTCTTAAAAATTCATTTTCTCTCGGTTTAAACGCTGTTCCAGATACAAAAATATACAAATAAAATTATTTTGCGTTTTTATTGTGTTTCTGAACGAAAAGTCAATTTTTCAAAACTCTATCTTCAATAATATCACTCGTAGAGAAATTATCGAATAGTTCTTATCCTAATATGTTTCTAAATGTGTGCTTTGCCATTACTATAAGAATTAAGTGTAAATTATTATTTATTACAGTTTTGGGCTTTTAAAGAAGTAACTTCATGGTGTACAGTCGATTTCAGAAGCCACTTTATGTAATCATGTAAAACTAACATGGCTAAGCAGATATTCAGTCCTTATTTCTTCCAACTTATGCATGAAATAAGCGGTTAGTGCAAAATTAAATTAGACTCCAAAAATTTATATTTTGAATCAACAGTGACTTTATTTAATTTTTAAATTCTTGGCAGGAAAAAATTCACAGAATAGAATAGAAGAGAAGAGCGAACCGGATAGGGCGTTAAGCGACTAGCGATAAATTCCTCACACAATATATCACCACCATCGAGAAAAGTATACTCTTACATTCATTTCAGAGAAACGGCTCTGATTTCACTTTAAAACCCGGTCTTTAAACTTTATTCGCGATCGGGTAAAAGTGATTCTCGTACAGGGGAAAGAGAATCCGGATCTTAAAAGCCTTTTCATCCACAGAAAAATGGCTTGAATAAAATTCGCTATCAAAGAAGAAACTATAACATAAAGGAGTATCTAACTTTTTCGATGGAGAAAAGATTGGGGGACGGGGGGAAAGGAGAGGGAAATAACAATTTTAAAAGAGCTCGGAACGGAGTAAATTTTCCAAAAAGTTCGTTCATTTTTATGGTTCCCCGGAGAAACCCAACTTTCCTTACTTTTTTTTCACCGAGTTATAGAATTTTCCCTTCGATGCAGACGATCTCGGCGATAACGATGTGAGTCAGTTTCCTGAATCGATTCTTCTTAATCGCAGAATGAAAATCGTTCGCTGGAATTCATGAAGCTGCATTAATATTCAAGCGGAACCAATTGAATGAAGCAAGATAATAATAAAAAAATATGTGAGAGAAATGAATTTTCCGCACCATTATTATACGAAGTGATTTAGGGATAAAAAATAAATTATAAAAACGAGAGGGGCCTAATGATGTTTTAAAAGAAGGAATTAAAAATCCATGGCAAAATAATGACTTGGTTAATCGTGCGTTTTTATTTCCATGATCAGCCGAAGAAAGTGTTTTTTTAAGTAACTTCCGATATATATGGCTGTATATATGTCACTGGATGTATCAGCAAGCTGTATTTAAATAACTATGTACACATGCTCAAAAATTAAGGATAATAATGAATCCGTATCAACCAAAGTCGTCTGATTTCATTTCAATAGAACATGCTTTAGATATAAATTCTCGGACCTTACATTACAGCCTATGCAACACTACCAAAGGCAACACAACAGAAAGACACGCTCAAGTATTTGACTGGGTCTCCTTGTCACAGGATCTCTTTAACAGCCTTGTAGAAAAATATCTGTATGTTGTGAGGCATGCATTAAGCATCAGAGGTCAGCACATACCCTTTTGGGTTGCTTTTAACGGAGCATAAAGTGTTTTCTTTGCAATAACTAAAACATAAAATGTGTTCAACTAACTTTTCTCGTGTCTTTTATTTCCCAGTAGCACCACGTATTATGTTCGAATATCAGTGTAGAAAGACAACACGCTTCTGTATGCTCCAACACTGTCTTCTGCAAGGAATCTGTAGTTGTGTCAATTTTGCAGCATGCAGAAGCATGTTTCTTCGCATTAAACCAGCTAATATAACGTCCAGCTCTCTCATGGTCTGGCTGTGCACATGACGTCAGAGATTATATCTATAGGAGGCTGGCTAGCGAGCAAACTTCTTCAGATAACGTGGTAGTTTGTTCGAATCGCAGACGATTATGGTTGCTTTCAGTTTTTGGTTTCTGTATTGTATCGGTGATGGATTACTTCGGTAAAATTTTAATTAGTAACTTGCACATAACTTGTAAATGTAAATATCTGTACATATTGGTATGCTAATATATAGGAATTTAAAAATAGAAAGTCGTCAATTTTTTATCCTCGATATGGTACACTAGAAATTTATTTTCTAGTTATAGCGGTATTGCAGCCGAGGTACCATAATTAATGATATGATAATATTATATTTTTCTTTACAACCTCTACTTTTTAACCTCACTTAATAAAAAGATTTTTTCTCTCTTTGTTTTTATTTTGCCTTTTTTTGCACACCAGTAGAGGGCGTCATATGTTATATTTTATCCTCTGCCGCCAATAGTTTTTTGTGCTGCTCCTATGCGCTGCTGTTTAACCTTAAAGCGATCGCGCCCTCCACACCAACGTGAAAGGTCGCGGGTATTTCCCAGATACACTATTTTAAAATGTAAAATTAACTGTAAAGGGTGTTAAAATTTAAAATTTAAAGGGTGTATTTATCGAAATTATGTTTTAAATAATATCAATTTAAAGAAATGATATTCGAATTTCTATATTATTTCTTTATTTAATATAATAATAAAAATAATGTAAATATAAGGCTTTAAAACAATTTTAAAAGGCCCAAAGAATTGTATAAATGAGGTGAAAATTAAAGGAATGAAATTGTCTATATAATTAATGAATTATTTATATTTAAGGAACATAATAAAGTAATAAGTAACATAATAAAGATTTCTTTGTAACTAAAAAAAAACAGATATAATAAAACTTACCTTTACGGTAAATGTTAAATACAAATGACGGATCTGAAGGAGACCTCAAAATTCAATTTATGACTGAATGTAATTCAAAGGGAGCGTGAGGAATAGCTAAGAGCGAGTATTTGTAAAGCTATTTAGTCTAAAAATATATAACTAAAATCATCAACTCTAGTGTCTCTCCCACATACGCACGACCGCTGGAAGGTTAAATATCTTTCTACCTTCAAAACCACCTTTAAACTCATCTCTGTTACACTTTTTTAATTATTTATTAACAAACTATCTTGGTTCTTCCTCCTTCTTTTAACAATATGTACAAAAATAATTTTCCTATCATATCATACCATCTGTATCTATTTACCTTTTCGATCCTGGCAATAGGTCCCCAAAACTGTTTGACACAAGGCGGTATTTCTAAATGGTAGAACCATATTTTTGTTGGCTGTTTTATTCCTTTGGCTATGATTATTTTATGACATCGTAAGAAACTTCGTTGTGCTTGACCTTTAGGAAGGGTCACATGCAGGGCAGATGCCTACTCCATAGTGTCATCGGAATGCCAAACATATTCTGATTGATTACTGTTTCGCGCCAGCTGCTGTTCTTTCGCTACTCTCTTTACAAAGACTTGAGAAGAACAGTTGAAATAGAGCGTCCTCTGTAGATGGTGTTCGTCCAGATTATCTTTGATTGGTTTTACTTTTACCGTTGGGTTATTTTTGAACTGCAGCAGAGCACGTTTGAGACGGTTATGGAGAGTCAGAAGCAACGGGTGAGGCTTGTTCACACTGCGTTAGTCTGTGGTAATACATACTTTTATGCATTGATGTGATGATGTTAATGTGAGAATGTAAATACTCTATAGTTTCTTAATGTTCTTGAAATAGTAAGAATTTAAATATCTAGCTGTTGGTTGTCTTCTATTTGTGTACGATTCGTACTGCTTTCATGCTTCCGTTTTGTGGCGACGACACCACATTTTCTTGTTTCGTAGATGATACATTCTTTTATATTCCATTCTATCTTTGCTAATATTTGAGTTTTGGGGGGTTTATCTCTTTGACTAACCCTAATACGAGTACAGAAAACTCAATGCTTCTTTTCTTAATTATAAAAAGAACAAAGAATCAACCAGAAAACTAAAGTCAAAACTACCCATGCAAGTGAGATGAATTACAGACATAACAAAGTAAGCAATATAATTTCAAAAGCAAAGCAAAATTTAAAAAAATATTCTTTTAAAATCACTTTTATGACATTTTCTACTTGACGATGTCTTATGTTTGGCGTAGCTTGACCAAATAGGGTCCTTGCGCTAAGAAACGCCAAAATAATCAACCAAGCCCACAGCATACTTAATAGCTAAATAATCACATCTATTGACTTATATAGGCGCCATATATTCTTTCAACATCTAAAAGGATATTATTAATATTTTACTTGCAATAGAATCATTTAGAAATATTCTATCAATGGAGATCAAAATTGGATAGAAGACTTGCAAGAAAGACTACAGGATGCAAGAGGGAATTAATGCATGTGAACTCTGAAGTTTAAAAACTTACACTTGCTTATTTTCATTTATATTTTTCCGCAAAATTTCTCTAAAAAGATCGAACGTGTTCTTAAAATCGGCTTATCATTTCGGAGAAACGAAAAAACCCTGAACCTGCTACTTCGTTACAGAACCGCAGACTAAAAAGTATCTTCGTGAGTTATTCGCGGAGCATTTCTAAACAATATTTCCATATGCGAGCTCTGATTGCCCTGTATGATAGTCATTTTTCAAAACGATAAAATAAGGGGATAGCGAAATAAAAAGGGAACTTATTCCGCTCGGTCCTCGCTTGAACAGCTTCCGTTTTCTGAGCAGAAGTAGTCGTTTCAAAGGGAGAGTGAAAAAACGAAACCGAGGGAAGAGGGAGTAAAAACGAAAGAATAAAAAGCGAAAAAGCAATCTAGCGAGATGTGCGAATCGAAACAAAGGTGGGAAAGTGCAGCCTGAGGGTGACGGAGTTTTGCAGAAACAATGGAAAAGCCGTTTATAAAGAGAATCTATTAACTAGAATAACGAACAGCTCCAAGTTCGGAAAACTAAAATAAAATAGAAAACGAAATGCCCGTTCCCTTTTTTAATGAGTACACGTATACCATAGGATCTCACTCGAAGAGGGAAGGAAGAATGGCGTATGTCACTGAGCCTCCAATGATTTATTAAGGGAATGCATAATCAACCAACTCTTGATTTTTCCCGAACAAGAATTCGGATTGTATAGCTATAGGGTCCCCTGATACAGTTTGGCGAAAGATTGATTATACCCTCTGCAGGACTTACGTGTACTCTCAAGCTACACTTAAACAGTGAGTCTTGCGCTACCCCCAAATTTTTAAAATAAGTAAGAAAACTTTTGTATTTTAATGTGTATTTCTTCTTTTACAACTTTTGGAACGAAAAACGTTTCGGTTCAGCGTCATTGGAGATAGTGTCACTAAGCAACGCAAGGAGTCATTTAGTTTTTATAGTCTCTAGGTAGTTAATAAACGTCGCAATGGAGCAACACAACGGGCTATAGGTGATGGTCCGGGATCAACCCCAAGAAAAGATCCAAGGGTAACACCTCGTAATTTTGAACCATGGTCAGATCACATATCAGAGCGGTGAACAAGCCTCGCCACAAGCCTGACTCCACTTAATCGTCTCTAACGCGGTCTCCAACTTGCTCTGTCGTAGTTCAAAAATAACCCAACGGTTAGAGTCGAAAATCAATCGGGGATAATCTGAACGACCACCACCTGCAGATGACTCTCTATTTCATTTGTCTTTCTCAAGTCGTGTTAAGGCGCATGGCGAAAGAACAGCAGCTGGTGCCAGACAATACCCAATCAGAATATATTCGACATTCCAATGACACAATGGAGTAGCCACCTGCCCTGCAAGTGACCCTTCCTAAAAGTCAAACACAATGGAATTTCTCACTGCGTCACAGTATGTTTCAGATTTTTTTTTGCTCATACATATCATTACCAATATAATCAGCATTTCTCTCTAAGAATCGTCCCTGTTGAAGGGGCTGGCCCCTACCATAAAAGATCAGCTCAGGAGTTAGAGATCGGTAGGAATATACATCCCTTTTTCCAATAAGGCGACCAAGCTAATTAATGAGTGGGATTGAGTCACTGTACCTAAGACTTTTTTGCCTAATTTTTTTTATTTGTGTTGAAAATTGCGATATTTATCCTTCTTGGACAACCATAAAAATATTAGAAACCAGGGTATCTGGATCCCTAACTTGGCATCAATTCTCCCGATAAGGCGTCCAAGCGACCTAATGAGGGATATCGAGTCATTCTCCATACTTGGTAACTTGCATTATCTACATATAATTGTAATACGTACCCTTCATGTATGGAGATCCCTGACCCAAACCTTCAAAATATTAGGAAGCACGATATCTGGATACCTAGGCGTTTGTATCCCTTCTTGGCGACGAGGCGACCAAATGAAAGGGGTAGTCATTCCATGTTTGGTTACTTGTATTTCCTGTGTATTGTAATATTTTTCCTTTATGGGCGGTACCGTACCTATTAAGGAGTTCTAAGAAGGTCGGTATTTTGGAGTGTTAATTATTAATATCTTATAGTACAATGTATTTGATTCCTCATTGGTTACATTTTAATAGTTGCATATGCTCTATTGGAAGCCCATCTTCCTTCATAAAATTTTTGGATAGCCGAAGGATTTGATCCCCTAGGAGTTTTATCCCGTTATAAAATTCAAACAGAGAATGTGAAAAGTAAAGAGAGCTAAATTTCGTTTCACTTATACGAACTGTTAAAAGTCCAATAGGCAACATATCTGTAATTGTTTATAAAAGGATCCTATTCAAAAACATGCATTGAACTTTTAAAGAATTGATCTTTGTCAAGACAATTCAGTCTGGTGTTCATTTAATCGAAATAGAAAATAAGTCTCTCTTCCACAAAATCATGTAAATGGAATTGATAATACAAGCATAAATGATTGCGCCATTATTTAAGCAGAAGGACAGTACAAGCAACGTAATTCATTTCGAGACAACCAAGGCAATTACCACGACCAGAAGACTTTCGTTGACCTAGGCTTTATATCGTCCATTCCATAAAAGCACACAAAAAAAAAAAGCATGACACAGCCCTATTTTTATCTTAAAAACAAAAAATACCTGTCATGTTTCTTCGTAAGAAAAATCTCGGCAAAATATAAATTTGAAAATTTTTCACCAAACCGATTTTATGCAGGTTTATCAAAACATTTATACCCAGAGAAATATTTCTTACATCTGATACGGCATTCCATCATATATAATCCATTCATTCAGTTGAGCCTCCCTCGTTTTTGCATTTACTTCTCGCCATACGTTTTGCCCTCCCCTCTTTTTCTTTCTCTCTTCACTTCCGATCCCTGAAAAAAGGGGTAACGTTTTTCTTCTCAACATGTCTTCTCTGATTTATATATTACAGTTCTCGCTTGACTTCCTTTCATCCCTACTTTTGAAAGTGGATATTTTTCGCAAAGAATTAAGTTGAAGAGAGTCTTTGGGGCGCAAGTGATTGAAATCTTTCTATTAAGTACTTCTTTTTCACACACACAGCATCAATAGGCAAATATTTGAGGACATAAAAAAGTCAGGGATGGATTTACTGAAGGGTTTTTCATCGATTCAAAGGGATCGAACCTGCTAAAGAGGATTTTAATTCAGCTTAACTGTTTTTTTCCTCTCGAAAACTTTAAAAAGTCTTTCTGGGTGGGGGAAAATGCACCGACACAATTCCTCTTTCCCCTTTTTTTCCCTCCGCTTCCACCTTCTATTTGTATAGCTTTTCTCGACAAAACTTAAACTGGAGCGATTCAAACTTTTTCGCAGCTTCCGTTGCTTTCTTTTTTTAACTCGATAAGACGTATGAAATGCACCTGAAATATGAAAATGAATTTATTTCGTAAATAATTTTTAATGCTGAAAGTGCCTCAGATTTAGGTTATTCCGGATAATGTGAAAATATTCACTAAGGTACATAACAAGAAGGAAAGAAAGGTAACAAACAGAATAATATTAACAATTTTCCGTAATTTCTAGCAGATGTAATGAAATGTTGGTGTCATAAGGGGAGATGGAAATCAAAAAATTTCTAACAGTCAATTTTGAAATTTTTACAGATTTTAAGAGCGTCTATTTCATGCCCCTTCCCCAAAGCAAAGATACTTCATTTTTGTCCAAATTATTATGAGAAGCTTTAAAGATATGAATAATAAAAATAATGATATATTATGTCAACTAAACAAACTCAAGGAAAAGTTAAAGGGAAAGTTTAACTTTTCCTTCCTCTCTCTCTCTCTCTCAGTGTGTGTGTGTGTGTGTGTGTGTGTGTGTGTGTGTGTGTGTGTGTGTGTGTGCGTGCGTGCGTGAGTGCGTGCGTGCGTGCGTGTGTGTGTGTGCATGCGTGCGTGCGTGCGTGTGTTTGTGTTCGTTCTAACACTATTATATATTATATTGATGTGACAATTTACACATAAAAGAGTAATTGTTTTTTTTTTCTTTTGCAAATTTTTAAGAACACAAAGAAAAATTCTGTAACATAAAAGTTACTTTCCTGTAAATATTTTTATTTAAAAGGTTTACTGAATCTTCATTTATCTATATAGTTTCTAACATAGTTTAGGGAACTTCCTGTACAAGCTTTAAACATAGGTAGGCAACGCAACGTTTAGCAGCATTCAATAATGAATGTATATTCGCAAGTGCTATCTGGATTTGCTAGAAAGTACAGTTTAGAACAAACAATGGAGTTGGCCTGTTGTTTATACACAAATTTAATGGTTGAGTTGAAACTAGTTGGTTAAATAAATGGATGATCTGCTGTGAAATTGTATCGTGGATGGTACCCAGACAGACATTTGTTGAGTTGCCAAACGTTTTAGCGATTTCACTAGAATTTATGTAAAACCGGAATATCCCACAGACTAGTAAACATTCTACCGACAACTGATAAATTGTGTTTATCACAAAAACACTTAGACAAATACATCTATATACCCCAACGTACCCTACGTTAAACAAATGCATCTACATTCCCCAACGTACTGCTGTGTCTTTTTTGATAATACAATTAAATTAATGATAGAAAGAAAAGGTTCGAAACTAAGGACCACAACTTAACCAATTTTGATCTTATAGTGTACTTTAAATTTAGAAGAAAAATTCACTGAAACCTGTACATGAATTAAAGGTCAGGAGATGTCGATATCTTAATTACGAAGAATTAAATGTAAAACAACGAAAGTTTATTACCGTAGTAAAAAAAGAACGACACATCAATACGTCACATTACGAAGGGGAAACACAAATGAATAATTAGCAAATTAAAACAAGAACTTAAAGAAAAGAAAATGACTAAAGGAAAATTAGGGCTAAAATTAATGGCGGATAAAAAAACACGAGTCACTCGGGATTTTGGAAGAATGGTGTTGGGACATTTCGTCCAATAAATACATCATCTATACTCTGCAGAGTGAAAAAAAGAATAGATTAATACTTATCAACTTGGCTCCATAGTTGGAGTGGCACGGAGGCCACGCGACTTAACGCGACCTAACACATGAGTTCAAAGGGGAAAAGTCAAGAGAGAGCGAGTGCTCGTTTTGCGCGGGCTTTTATTTGCTTCGTCAGACTCTGCTGACGTCATGAAGAACACTATCGATAGTGAGGCTGGTTTTCTAGTGCATTGTTAAAGCTGGTTTTCCAGCATTGTGTCGTTGGACATAACATACCAATCGAACCCGGGGAGAAAAAAATTCAGAATGAATTTTTTTCCGGTGTGAAGAAAAAAGTTAAAAATTAATTTTTATCTACAAACACAAAAAAAAAATTAACACAGAAATTAAGGGGGCAAACAACAAAATTTAACCACACATGGAGGCACAAAAAGGCAGATGCTGTCAACACACAGCTACACACTTATGTTAACCATTTTGTCAGGTATGGTGACACAATACTAAAAAAATCATGTAATTGAACAAAGGATGCCGACATTATCTTCGCGAAGGGAACAAAGTCCACTGTAGACGAGACTGGTCAGAGAGTGATCGATAGAGCATTTCCCCACTAGGCACCAATTGAGGTACACATGGTAGACACAGTACACACCAAAAAATGCACACTCGAAGATGACATAGGCTTGAATATGAGGACACATACGAAGGATGAAAGCACACACGGCACTGATGAGAACACACACGGAAAAT
Source organism: Metellina segmentata (assembly GCA_947359465.1). Classification (NCBI taxonomy): domain Eukaryota; kingdom Metazoa; phylum Arthropoda; class Arachnida; order Araneae; family Tetragnathidae; genus Metellina; species Metellina segmentata. Next base: position 39,501,129 of record OX375873.1, on the reverse strand, counting down.
GAGGACACACACTGCACTGATGAGGGCACACACAAAAGATAAAAGCACACACGGCACTGATGAGAGCACACTCGGAACCGATGAAAACACAGGACTGAAAAGGGGGCAGTTCGTTGCTGTTAGTGGCGACCACTCTCCAAGCGTTGGTGGCAGGGCACACTTCAGGCATTGGTTGAAGGGCACACTTCTAGGTACTGGTGGCAAAGTGGCGTCTCATGGCAGAGACATTTAAGCTCACATTGAGCACAAAGCAACTAGTTCGTTCACGGGATCAATGGGTCTTGAAAAAACTAATCTTGATGGCACCTCGAAGCAGGCACATGACAAAACGGCGTATCATGGCCAAGACATTCAGGATTATATCGAGCACATGGAACCAGTTCGTTCACGGGGTCGATGTGTCTTGTAAAAAGAGAAAAATTGTGCTGTGTGTAATTTTATTCAGTGGGTATGCAAGGGATCACCCCTGACAATCATGTTGTTGACGTTCGTATCACACTGAGGTGGTTTTGAAGAATTAACAATTGAACTAAAGGTCCATGGTTACACAATTAACCTAAAGCAGGAGGAAGTGGTGACATAAGCATAAAAATTAATCACATAGCACTTGGAGATATGTCCAACAATTACAGACAATAGGTAATTTGGCAAGAGCTTGAAACGTGGAATTCGTAAGGAACATGAGATGTAGAGTAAGTCTACATTAAACCAAATTATTGACCAAAGAAAAATTGAAAACAACATTGTTATTACAGATCACATCATAGAAAAAAAGTTGGGCAATTCGACTAAATTAGAAAAAAAATCAGTTTAACATTGTACAAAAAGATCTCAAAAACCAAAATTCAACACGAGCATACAAATGTGAGAACACACAAATTTATCGGTCATAAAAATTTAACTTCCACAGATAAAAAAAACACAAAGGAAAAACGGAAATATTCAACTACTGAGTTGTGTGTAACCTTGGTAATTTTTTTGGTAATTTTTAGTTAACGTCGTACTAGAGCAACACAACGGGCTATTGACGACGGTCCGGAATCAGTCCCTTAAGGGAAAGATTCGAGGACAACACCTCGTAATTTTGAACCACGGTCAGATGACGAAGCAACACCTGAGCTGGCACCCCACTCTCCAAACTTCCACGCCAACCCAACGTGTGTAACCTTGATTAGATCTGTTTGATCTCATATCTTATTGATTTCCTCTCACCTGAGGACTGCCTAACTAATTCGCAAGAAACAGAAATTAATTAAATGTGAGGACTAACTTTTTGACTGGTTATCGATTGAAACTGAGGTGTTGTGAAGTTTGTATTTTGGGAATTTATGTAGCAATTATTATAGTTCACACACAATAAATGAATCTTACCACTCAAAAACAATATGAGCAGCCAGACTATGCCACTTCATGCCTCAAGTCACATGATGAGACAACGTCTCATCTCACCAAAGAAAAAGAGCCATACGCAGAACAGTCATTTAAATGGAAAAGTGATACGTATAATTATCGACCTTGAGGAATGCTCAGAGAGTCTACCAACATAATATATATATATATATATATATATATATATATATATATATACACAAACTTAAACAAAACCCTTAAAAAAACTCAACTATTCAAATTAATTTGAGGTTCTCTTCTCAACTCAAAATTCATTTCATCAAATAAAAGATATTCCTTCCATTTGGAACCCTATCAGAAAGAAAAGGCTATCCCCTTTCATTTGGAACACACAAAAAATAAGCATTTCTCTCTTGGAAACCTCTCAAAACACCAATCAAAAATGAACTTAAATTTGGAAATCAATCAGAACAATATCAGGGTCATTTTGTTCCACTTAGAAACTTCTCGAAACACTAAGCAAAGACCAACTTAAATTTGGAATTCAACCAAAACAATACACAGAATCATTTTGTTCCACTTGGAAACCATAAAAAACTATTAAATAAAAGATTCTCCTTTCATTTGGAAATTTAATCAAAAAAATCAGTCGAAAGCACTTAATTTCCTTTGGGAATATCAAAAATAAGATCTTCAAACAAAAGCATTTTGTTTCATTTGTAAAACTCAAATAACTATTTGGTATCAAAAAAATTTCCTCAGATCAAAGGTCGTTCAATAATCAATTTTCCCAAAACAAGGGTTATTTCCAATCACTTAACAAAAAAAACCAAATTTACATTTCACGAGAGAAATTGTATTCTAAAGTCGCAATACAAACATAGTAAGGATTGTGTGGGTAAATGAAAGATTATATGCAGAATTTAGTTCACTAGATACTGAAAAAAAGGGCATATGCCTAGTCTGACATAAGACTACATATGCAGTTTCAGCTCAAAAGTAAATTTTACGAAGGGGTAATGAAGGGGAAAAGTGTGACATGGTAAAAATTTGTCGAATGACAATTAAAATGCTGATGATGTCATGAAGGACACTATCGATAGTGAGGCCGGTTTTCTAGCGCATTGTGAAGGCTGGTTTTGCAGCATCGTGTCGTTGGACATAACAGTACCCTACGTTAGACAAATGCACCTACTTTCTCCAACGCAGCCTACATTATACAAATACATTAACATTCCCCAACGTACCCTACATTAGACAAATACATCTACATTCCCTAACGTACCCTACATTAGACAAATACATCTACATTCCCCAACGCACCCTACGTTAAACAAATGCATCTACGTTCTCCAACGTACCCCACATAAGACAAATGCAGCTTCATTCTCCAACCTAGGCTACATTATACAAATACATCTACAATCCCATACGTACCCTACAATAGACAAATGCATCTACCTTCTCGAATGTAACCTACATTAGACAAATACATCTACATTCCCATACGTACCCTACAATAGACAAAGCATCTACCTTCTCGAATGTAACCTACATTAGACAAATACATCTACATTCCCCAAAGTACCCTACATTAGACAAATGCATCCCCGTGTACTCAACGTATCGCATGAAACTAGAGCATAGAACAAATATATTGATTTCAGCTTCAAAAGTTCTACAGCTTTCCAACAGAGTTCATGAACGCCCTTCTTCGTTAACTCCGAACATTCCAAAAGGTGGTCAAAGTCTCTGTCAGTCATTTATTTTTCTGCACAGGGCATTTTTCGGCTACTATAGATGCCAAAACGATGCAAATGTTTGTCCAGACCATCGTGTTCAGCCAATAATCTAAAAAACTGTTAAGTTAGACTAAGTAAAAATGTTGCTCACATATTTGTCGTATTTTATTCCTGTACATTAGTCTACCCTCTAGCCTATCTGTGTGGTGCTTACAGACATCCCATGTGATACGATTTAGTTTTGTGCTCCCGACTTCTAAAATTTGTACAGAAAGTTTCGCAACACCCTGGATAGTAAATGTTAATGGAGTAAAAAAGTTCCAAATTTATTTTATTTTATGAGAACAGCTACTGAAAAACAGAAAATTAACATGGATGCGGATGATATACAAACACAAATATAGACGACCAGCTACAGGCCCAAGCCCAACAAGACTGGTCCTTTGTTTATGAATTCCCGAATTCCTACTGACTATCCAATTGTATCTTAAATTCGTACACTCCCTTTGAATTAACTATATTTTCTGGCAACTCGTTCCATTTATCTATTACCCTATTAAAGTAGTAGTTTTTCCTTAAAGAGGAATATAAGATTGAGGCTCTTTGTCTAAAACAATAAAACAAAATAATTGTTTTCAATTACAAGAGCGTGAACATTCATTTCTATTCGCAAAAATACAATTAGATTTTTTTAGATAATTGTTCTTAGAAAATGGGTAGTCAATTTCTAAAAAAATTTAAACTTACTATCAAAGTTTAAAATTCAACGGGGATCTTAAATTTTGGGCCCCTAGGAAACTGTCTAATGCGGCCATGTAGTGTGTAATATAAACTGATAAATATGTTCGCAATCTATTAGCTCGTTTAGTTTATCCGTCTACGATCACGTGTTACCAGAAAGGTCAAGTTAATTAGAAAGAGGGCTACAGCGAAGGACGAAATCTATACGTTCAAGCCTACTTCAGACTACAATTACTGATTGAAGTTGTGATGATCTTAACTACCACTCCAAAATTAACTTACAATATAGTAGTACTAGCCACTGCGTGGCTAGCACGGCGTTGCCCGTGCTGTACTTTGTGGGGTTAGGTGTGTCCATTGTAAACGTTTGTAAACCACCGGTGTTTGCTACGCATTCCCATTTGGTTTGCTTCGCAAACCAAAACCACGGATAACGCCGTGATGGCCTCGTTATTGTGAAATTGGAATTGCGAAGAGATCCAAGTGGTGTGACATGACAATTTCTTGGAGGGTGGGGTGCCAGCTGAGGTGTTATGTTGTAATTTGACCGTGGTTGTACACGTATATTTGCCTTATTGGATAAAACTTCGACCCTAGTTAATAGGTAGTTGTAGTGCTTGAGAACGTTAATTAAAAATTACCCAATTTTCTCGGATACTTTCCTTAGGCGATTGATCTCGGACCGCAGTTAAGAGCCCGTTGAGTTGCTATAGTACGAGGTTAATTAAAAATTACCTCGGATCTCTCAATTAGGGAATTAATTCCATACCCTCGTTAATAGCCAATTGTGTTGATTTTGTGTGATGTTAATTAAAAATTTCCTCAGATTTCAAATTCGCTGAAATTTTTAATAAAAACATGTAGAATTTCTGTTGATTGTTGTATTATTTTAAAATCCGTCTTATACACATGCATATTTTACACATTTTACTGCAATGCCAAAAATTGTATTTTCTAAGAATTAAGAGATTTAAGTTTTTGGAAAAGGCAGTTGAGAAAATTGAAGGGAGAGAGAAAACACGCTTTTGTACTGAAAACCGAAAAAATGAATCTCTTCTTTTTTAAATTTTACAACTTGAATGTGTGGTGTATCTTATTTTTAACACAACAATGAAATCTGTTGATTTGGGCAATACAGTATATTTTAACCCCAAATTACTTAAATAATAGGAAGACAGAAAAATTAGAAATATTTTTGTAAGTTGAGGTAATTTTGAATAAAATAGATTAATAGACCAAAATAAAAAGTAATTTATTTTTATTTTGAGTACAAAGTGAATTATTTTATTCCTTATCTGAATTTTTAAAATTAGCAATATTTGTAGATGTGAAATGCAACTTTAGAAACAATTAAATGAAATGAAATAAGTCTGTGCCATGTGGGAAAGGAAAACAAATTATAAAAATTAGCATTTTATACTTGATTATTTTTCCCCGTGATAGTATACATGTACACTTATTAAAATAACCATATGTGGCAAGAAATTGAAGTGATATCTATTTATAAAAAGTAAAAAGGTATTAAATTCTGTTGAACACTTGACCGTGGGAGAAACACGGTTTAATGAGACCGAGTCGTATGACTTTAAGTGATTGTGCCTTGCTGATGCTGACAGTGAGACTTAAATGAACTGGGAATTGAAGTTTATTAAATTGGAATGGGGGGGATATCAGAAGTGATGATTGGTATTCTAGGAATGAATATGTTTAAACTTGCAGCATGTGTAGTGACGATGGTGGCTTGAATAATATTTGGCATGAGTTTCTTGACAGAGTGTTGTGCCATTGCATAGTGAAGGTGGATTCAAATTCGTGAGAAGTATAATCAGTGCTCCAATATGTGCGAGAGTACTCCAGATGGTTCCAATGTGTAAAAAAATTCTGTGCCATGTGGGAAAGGAAAACAAATTATAAAAATCAGCATTTTATACTTGATTATTTTTCCCCGAGATAGTATACATGTACACTTATTAAAATAACCATATGTGGCAAGAAATTGAAGTGATATCTATTTATAAAAATTAAAAAGGTATTAAATTCTGTTGAACACTTGACCGTGGGAGAAACACGGTTTAATGAGACCGAGTCGTATGACTTTAAGTGATTGTGCCTTGTTGATGCTGACAGTGAAACTTAAATGAACTGGGAATTGAAGTTTTTTAAATTGGAATGGGATATCAGAAGTGATGATTGGTATTCTAGGAATGAATATGTTTAAACTTGCAGCATGTGTAGTGACGATGGCGGCTTGAATAATATTTGGCAAGAGTTTCTTGACAGAGTGTTGTGCCATTGCATAGTGAAGGTGGATTCAGATTCGTGAGAAGTATAATCAGTGCTCCAATATGTGCGAGAGTACTCTAGATGGTTCCAATGTGTAAAAAAACTGTGTTGTGTGTTTTAAGGACTCATTTCTGTTATGCGTAATGTCTATAGATTTGTAAATTTAAAAACTATGGGGTAATTCTCGCAAGACTTGCTTTATGATGACATTGACATATTTATTTATTTGGGAAAGATCTGTCCTTTGGCAGAGCCATGCATGATGAGTGCTTTGCTACAACAGCAATATATCGATGAACCGCAGGGGTTGTAACCTTTTGGGTGTGGGCCACAGGTGTTTTGACAGCAGTTTCTGTTAGCATAATGATGAAATGACGGAATGAACGGCAAAGAAAAGAGCAACATGAGTGATTGATTGCCAAACTTTAAGGCATCCCACAAAACGGCAGCGCTTGCTATATGTGTTGTGGAAGTGACAGAAACACGCCCGTCTTGAAAACTAATCCTACAAAAGTTGCAAACACTTTTTACAGCACTTACATACAACTCCTCTAACCCTTCACAATGCTGGCTTCTTATAGGACTGCCTTTTTTATATTTGTCGACACGAAACTGTGATTGGCTGTTACATAACACATTTGCATAGTTCTATCTAACTCTGCAGCAAATTGCAGCCTATCAAATTTAGATTAGCTTCCAGAAATTAACATTTTCCACGATATGCTTAACTTTTGCCAACTGTAGACAATTATAAAATGAAGTACTACGTGTGTTGTCTGTTCGGCGTGTCCTGACGAATCTATAGTACTTCCAATAATGAAATTTGGCACATAGGTAGTGTGAATATTTTACAATTTTATAGTCCACCACAAATTTTAAAATTTAATCCAGAAAATTTTAAAAGTAATGTAATGAGATATTTAATTAATATTGTGTTCCTCCGAATAGCAAATGTTCAATTGGTATTGACTAAATACGTATTTACAGTGCATATGTAGCTGCCCCATTAATGGATATACTTTATAAAAATGTATTGCTTTTTTAAAAGCATATTAACTAGTTAGCGTAAACTTTTAGTTTGGATTATCATAATGTATAATATAAGTATATATTTTTTTGTGTTTCCTCCATTTTTGGAACTGGATGACAGTTGTGCAATATGTTATTTGTTATTGCTTCTGTTTTAGAGTACGATAGTTTGGATTATCATTTTTAAAGCATATAAACTTTTTGTTTGGATTATTTGGATATCTTTTTCAAAAGCTGAGACCTGTTTCATCAATTTATTGTCGCTATGTATTCCGACATTGAATCGGAGAAGGTGTTGTACATACGACTGAATGAGATCACTCAGAGTGGAACAGTATGCACATTCGAGAGATGCGTTGATGAACGGTGGAAATGCTGCGATAAAAAAAACTGAAGTACACAGAAATCACTAAACTTCCAAAAAGATATAAAAAGTAAAAGTTTATGCTTTTGTAAATTTATGTGTTGCATAAATTATTAAAATTAAGTATTGCTATGCTTTCCAAAAGACACCCAAACACAGAAACAAAATATAAATAGCATTAAAGATCAACAAAATAACAGCCATTTCGCAATAACATTTTTTTTTTATTTACAGCCCCCAATATGCAAAAAAGGTAGTCATAAGAAGCCAGCATTGGCAAAATGATGTTTAAATCGAAGACTAAATTTTTTTGCATATTTCTAAAAACGAAACCGTGATTGGCTGTTACCTAACACATTTGAATACTTCCATCTTACTGTGCAGCAAATTGCAGCCTCTGAAATTAAGATTGGCTTCTGGAAATTAAACAGAAACATAAAAACAGCGGGTTTTTTTTGGCCATATAACGAAATATTGTGGGTCATGAATAAAAAAAAAAGGCAGTTATAACGAAATGCCATAGTTTTGTTGCTCTGTTAGGCAATTTTTTGTTTGTTTCTGTGTTTGGGTGACTTTTGGAAAACATAGCAATATTTAATTATGATAAGTTAGGCAACATAAATTTACAAAAGTATAAACTTTTGTTTTGAATATCGTTGAATCCGAGGGACTCGGAGAGCACATTATGCACATTTGTGAGATGCTTTGATGAAAGGTGGAAACGTTGCTATACGTAAACTCCACAAAAATTGCTTAGCTTCCAAAAAGATATAAAAACCAAAAGTTAAAGTATATGCTTTTGTAAATTTATACGTTACATAAATGAACATAATTAAATATTGCTATGCTTTCCAAAAGACACCCAAACACAGAAACAAACAAAAATAGCATAAAAGATGAACAAAATAACATCATTTCGTAATAACAGTATTTTTTTAATTTACAGCCCCCAATATGCAAAAAAGGCAGTGATATAAGAAGCCAGCATTGTGAAGGGTCAGAGCATTGGTGTCATTAATAAAATAATGTTTAAATCCAAGACTGCATTTGTAGCATATTTCTAAAAACAAAACCGTGATTGGCCGTTTCGTAGTACATTTTAATATTTCCTTATTTCTGTAGAGTGTATTGTAAGACGAATATGAAAAAGTTACTTATGTTTAACTACACCTATTAGTCTGAACCGACTTCAGTTTGTATCGTAGCGTGTAAAAGTAGCCTCGCGATAGGATTTTGAGTTGTGACGTGGGCTTTGTATAAAGTCGATGTTGGTCTAAGTACACTATAGCGACAACGCAGTAAGATTATGTCAATGTTATGCAAACATTACTGATATTTTCGTGAGGCAAAATGTAGCAGTGTCGCCTAAAGGGAGAAGCTGATACTAAACAAAAGCATAAAAATAGCATTTGTTTTGGTCATATAACAAAACATTGTGGGGCGTAAATTAAAAGAGGCCGTTTTAGCGAAATGCCATAATTTAGTTATTATTTTGTGCAATTTTTTGTTTGTGTCTGTGTTTGAGTGTGTTTAGGAAAGAATACGAATAATTAAGAATAGCAATACTTAAATTTGATAATTTATGCAACATAAAAATGTACAAAAGTATCACCTTGAACTTTTGGTTTTGATATCTTTTTGGAAGTTTAGCAATTTCTGTGTGTTTTTATTTTGCAACATTTCCATCCTTCATCAACGCATCTCTCAAATGTGCATACTGTTCCATTCTGAGTGATCTGATTCAGTCGTATCTACAACACCTTCTCCGATTGAATCTCGGATTACATGGCGACAATAAATTGATGGAACATGTGTTTGCTTCTCAGTAAAATGTTGAAATTCGAAAATTATATCATGATCCTGTGAGCATAGAGCTACATAGAAGAAATGTTCTTAGTCTGCATAAATGATAGAAATCCAAGATTGGCGTGAGTGCAGTTAATACTGTGGACATTTTTAGGATACCAAATAAAACAAAAATATAATAATAAATTAATTTTTTAAAGTTGTACATTAAATATCGCTTTTCTTTCCATATGACATCAAAACAAAAATGATAAAAATGTTCTGTATAAAAACCGAAGTACTATACAGAAACAAACAAAAGATTGCATAAATGAAACAAACCATAAATTGCACAAAAGATTTTTAAAAAAATATCGCTAGACTTTGAAAAAAAATATCCAAGTAATCCAAACTAAAAGTGAATATGCTTAAAAAATCAAAATCCAAACTATCGTATTCTAAAAAACAAACAATAACAAACGTATTGCACAACCGTTATCCAGTTCGAAAAATTAAGTAAGCACAATAAAAACATACAAATATAAAAGATTAAAACTTAACTCTAACTAAAAGTTAATATACTTTTAAAAATGCAATACATTTCATAACGTATATTCAGTAATACTAAAAGTGAATATACTTCAAAAATCAAATTCCAAACTACGATAGTCTACAAAAAAAACAATAACAAACGTATTACACAACCGTTATCCAGTAGCAAAAATGAAGTAAGCACAGTAAAAAAATTTAAACATAAAAGTTGACACTAACTAAAAGTTAATATGCTTGCAAAAAATTTCAAAAAGGATATCCAGTAATAGGGCGGCTACACACGCGCAGAAAACACGGATTCATTCAATACCGATCATGACTGTTGCCATTCGGAGGAAAGGGAATAATAATTAAACATCGCATTAAATTAATTTTAATATTTTCTAGATCAAATTTTAAGAATCGGGCTGTCTATAAAATTGCTAAAAAAATTCGTACTACATGTGTGCCAAATTTCATTAGTGTGAATGCCATAAATTCGTCAGGGGAACCATTTCACGAACATACACACACACAAAAACTTTACTTTATAATAGTAGAGATGTATAGCACTTCCACTAATATACACTATAAAGCTATTTTTTGTTGACAAAGTTGTACTGTCCTTCACACGCTAATGAGATAGACGTTAGATCTTTAGATAGAAAGGAAATTAGGAATATAAGATTTATATAATATATATTTATTTAAGTGATAAATATTAAAAATGGAGCATTTTATCGTTCTTAAGATCTGTTCAGTCATTGTAGAAAATTAAATGACTGACTATTTAACAAATTGAAATTAAACTCCCATCGATAAATCCATAAATTAAGAAGCCCCAAAAATAATTACAACTCTAACTTCGTCCTCCTTTTCAGAAGATATCAGGAGGATTTCAGTAGGTTTCCATTCTACGATTTGAGATCAAACTAATATTACCGTCTAGTACGAATGAAAATATTTAATAGTAGGCCATTAGAACATTTTGCAGTGAAGGATCTATTGTTGATATCTATTAATGTCATTGTTTTAAGCACATTTCATCTCCTTTTTTTTTGTTAGTGTAGAATTTAGTTATTATTTAGTTTGCTAGGGTACTCCTCCACCAGCTCCCTTACCCTCGAAGACGAGATAAGCGGATCCGTATATAAGCCGACCCCAGAACTTAAGCTTTAGAAAACGTTCCACAAATATTCGGCTCAGATATAGTGTAAATAATAACAAATATAGTGTAAATAAAAACAAATGTTTTAAAAAAGGTCAAGAACAAAACATCTCATTTACACATAAAAAAGGAAATATTTTAGCACAACATATTGTTAAAATTCAGAGGAAATCTCATCATAATTTTAAATGTTTTAGCTTCTCCGTGCTGTTTGTTGTAATAGTATTTCTTAATACTAGGGGGCCCACCCCCTGCTCGCTAACGCTCGCCAACCCCCGGAGGATTGCTTCGCAATCCTCATTGGTTCGCTGCGCGAACATATGCTCGCTTCACTCGCATCAATGAAGACATGTGTCCTAGCATAAGAGAATGTTTACAAAATATGATATTCCAAAAAAATATTTTTCAAATCTAAATTTTTTTTACTGTTTTTCAGAAAATATATATACAGTACCTATGGAATCAGAATTCAAATGAATACTTTGAGCAAATTTGGCTCGAAATGTGAGCGCTGATTTGGAAATTGAATACCCAGCATGTTGTTTGTGTGTACATTTACCCCTGCACTCGAGCCACCCACGCCTTTTTATTGAGTTTGTTGTCGAAAGTTGTAGTGCAAGCGTCTTGTTGAACTATAATTGTTGGCACTGAAAAGGACCTTTTTTTTCAAATAGCCCTGAAAAGATCCTACGCTTCCTTTGATTTCTATTATTAACTGCAACAGCTCGACTAACATTTTTTTTTCAATAAAATTTCATCCGATAACGCTATAAATTCAATGGAAGCGCGAGGCTTCGTGATAAACAAACAATCATACAATGTTGCCAAAACGCGATTACAAATAACATCTTTTTTGCGTGCCACGTAAGAGAATTATATATATACTAGGAGGCCCGCCTCCTGCTCGCTAACGCTCGCCAACACCAGGAGGATTGCTTTGCAATCCTCATTGGTTCGCTGCGCGAACTTATGCTCGCTTCGCTCGCATCAATGAAGACATGTGTCCTAGCAGAAGGAATTGTTTACAAAATATGATATTCCAAAAAAATATTTTTCAAATCTAAATTTTTTTGCTGTTTTTCAGGAGAGAGATATATACAGTACCTATGGAATCAGAATTCAACAGAAAACTTTGAGCAAATTTTGACTCGAAATGTGAGCGCTGATTTGGAAATTGAATACCCAGCATGTTGTTTGTATGTACATTTACCCTGCACTCGAGCCACCCACGCTTTTTCATTGAGTTTGTTGTCGAAAGTTGTAGTTCAAGCGTCTTGTTGAATTATAATTGTTGGCCTTGAAAAGGACCTTTTTTTAAATGGCCTTGAAAAGATCCTCCGCTTTCTTTGATTTCTATTATTAACTGCAAAAGCTCAACTAAAATTCTTTTTTTTTTTTTTTTCCAATAAAGTTTCATCCGAAAACGCTATAACTTCAATTGAAGCACGAGGCTTCGTGATAAACAAACAATCGTACAATGTTGCCAAAACGCGATAACAAATAACGTCTTTTTTGCGTGCCACGTAAGAGAATTATATATAGAGATATAGATTTTCCTATTCGACTGTTACTATGGAAACGGCGACCGAATTTGACGGTTCTTCTGAAAACATTGCAAACGCTCTAACACGTGCTCTCAAATTTTATGAATGAATTAATTAAAATATATAACTGTGTTTATCGTCTGCGCCTGCTTCAAATTCATAAGCCCGTTAAACCACAAGACTCGCTATTACCAATCACAAAGCGAATAAACCTGAAAAATATTGCACATTTTTTTTTAATAGAAAGAAAGAAAGATAAATCAATCATGTGTTTATGACTGTAATGTTGTCATCCTGTTTTCATTTTGTTAGTAAAGCTTTTTTAAATATAATTCTTCATTTTAGAGGATTTTTATATTATATAGCAATTTTTTATACCTTTTTGACGAAATACCGACCTAAAATGTCAAATTGCAATTTGCTTCGTAGATGTAAATCTTATGATAAATGACGAACCCTGTATCGTGGAGAATAGTACGTATATATTAAATTTGGTAGGTACCACAGTTGTGGAACACAGCGGGCAAACAGTACGAAAATAGAACCGAAAAATAAGCATTAAGGAAAACATTTAAATCCAAACGCATATAGACAACCCATATCCTAATCACCTAACCATTTGTAAAGGATTCTCGTAGGGGGGGGGAGTACTATACTAGGGGGCTCCGCCCCCCTGCTCGCCTACGCTCGCCAACTCCTGTAACGAAAATTTCCCAATATTCCGAAATTTGTATGACCAACTTTCGATCGCAACGAACTTATTTATTAACCAATTTCAAAAATAATTGATCTAAGAAAGAGTATATTCTAAGGTTTCGTGTTATTTTTTTAAATTTAAAAACTAATAGTAATAAGCTATAGATATGACAGTTAAAAAAAAATGTTCCGCTTTTTTCCGAATTTGAAAAAAAATATTATCAGGAACCAAATTGAAGTTTCTAACTGTGCAAAAAATTCACATTTAGAGGTACTCTAAAAAAATAACAGCTAAAGACTGAAAATGTGTACGTCTTTTGCTCACTCACGTAAGAAATATAGCATTTTCGACTTTAACACTTAATACACCCAAAACTAATAACCACATCGGGAAAAAAATTGTTTTCATCTTGTTCCCTGTACAATTTTGAACAAACCATGTTAATTTCGTAAAATTTCTTTTCCGTACTTTCTCTGGATAACGTCGAACAATCGAGAGTAAAAAGCGAGTTTTCAATCCTGCGGCGGTAACTTTTTTTAATATAGAGATAATGTGACAAAATATGCACAACTCGGTTATGTTTCACAATTATGTTCCTTAACGTCCACTTGAACTGCATCATATTCACTTGCTAAAATTTATTTCGTTTTTCCACATCTTGAAATTCGACGAATTTTGTGTTTACTTATATTTTCTTTTCTGCACCGATCTCGAACCATTTACCCCTTGTTTTAATTTATCGTAACACTTGCCATGTTACCACCATTAAATTCTGAATGTGTTCATTCAAATTCATTATTAAAATTCGATTCAGCATTTTTTAACGCTAAATGCATTTTTGCTCATATTTTGTTTTCTACTCTAATTTTTTTTCCAGATTTCTCATTTCTTTCTGTAACCAAAGTGCTGAATAATTTCAATAGAGTATAAAGTTCTCCCCATATGGTATTAGCACGATTATTCAGCTCCGTAGCTCAAATCAAGCATATTTCAATAAAGCGGCAAAATTAACGAATTGAATCCCGTAACGGTGGATTTCTAATTGCTTATATGCGTTGTTGCCATTCGACAATAAACAAATAACGTCTATTTTTAGTCACTTATGTTAGTCCAATATAAATAGACATAGATTATGAAACATCAAATTAAAATGCGAAACAAAATATAGGAAATTCAAATAGACTTAGGGAAAAGAAGTGATCAAATTTATTCCAGCTGTGTTTACGAATTCCGATAGATTGAAAAATCGACGCGTGTCCTAGTAACTGCGACTGTTTTATGCCGCCCTGAAAGCAAATTGACCATTCATGTTCCGAAAACAACTGCAGCCGCGATATCACATTCTTTCAGACATCGTATAAAAAGGAGAGAAACCAAGTGAGTGACGGGCAGTGCGGAAGTCCATAACGACTCTCTCTGACTCTTGTCCAAATTTTAGGCATTCTGACAAAGATCAAGCCTGTTGCCGTAGCAACCGCTGATCCTTTTTGACGGGTTAAAATATTGCTATGTAGGTAAAGTACCGTAACCCACACCGAAAATTTTGAGCACACTTCCTCCACTGATTCCTCGTGTCTTTCTCCAATGACATATTTCCTTACAAGTGAGAGTAAAATGGAGGCTAGCCGATCGTATTCCACATTACAACAAAAATCTAGATACTGCCTGCCTACCTATAAAACCGCATTTGTAGAGAAAAATACGATTTTTTAATTTTGTCTAACTTTGAAAGTATAGTTTCTTACCTTTCCAAATCAGTTTCAATTTTGTTTCTATCTTACTTAGAACTCTAGTTTCTGAACTTTTAATATTAGTATGTTGACAGATTTTCAAACCGTAAGTAGTGTTCTGCTAACGGAAGTGGGACGAAAAACTGGCATAGAATATTAAAATTTGTTCGATCACATTGAATATTTAAAAAAAAAGTTAAGTAATTGTTTAATTAAATTTTTTTAGTAAGATTTGTTAGAGAAATGTCTCCACGGCAAAACTCAAAACATCAACGAGTGTTTCAATGGCGTAATTTGGCAACGAGTGCCAAAAGAGGTGTTTGTCAGCCTCAAAACTGTCAAGTTATGAGCCTATGATGCCATAATTCAATTTAACGATGGTTTTAAAGGTTGCCTAAATGTTTTCAATAGGCTTAATTTGACAAATCCTGGGTGGTTTACAGTAGAAGGCTATAGACACTTGGACGGCTTGCGGATTCGAGATTCGAAGAATCATTCCACCCTTGTTGCAAGGAAGCGCAGGAAACTTTTAAAAGCCATTCGGAAGAAAAAAAACATCAGTTTTCAATGACTAAAAAGGTGACCTTCACAAAACAGGAGCTATTTAATGTTAGGTTTTTCAACTAATGTGTAAGTGTAGAAGTTTTTTTTTATTTTATGCTTTTTCTCAGAATCAGATTTTTTACATTTTGCTCTTCCGCACAACATCATAACTCATAACATTATGCTTCAAATAATTTTAAACTTTGGTAGAATATATTAAAGGGTTCAATTCAGGTAACCTACCTTTATTTTAATTGTTTGTGCATTATTTTTTAACTTTTTGATTACATAAGTATAGAGTTGTAAACATTTTTTTAAGATTTTTTTTCTATGTCGAAAGGTTCAATTGCATAAATATTTTTAATACAAAGTTTCAGTTATAAAATGGGTAGAGATCCCAGAAGTGGGTTTTGATAACACAATACAATTTACAAAAATAGAATATCTTAATTTGAATTTGAGTTTTGTTGTTTTGCTTAGTTGTTAATTTATTGAGATTTTTTGTTTATTTTTAGCAAAAAATGAAAATTAAAAATATATATATAGCTTTTTTATATATTATTCATAGATTTTAGATATATTTGATAGTATAATGCACATAACAAGTCAATTTTTGAAATATTTTTTAAAAAAAGGTCTCCGAACGTAGGCAGGCACCTTAAGAAGATTTATAGAAGGCTTTCTTGCGTACTAAAACTTAATTTGTCAAAATGTGTTGAAATAATTCAAAAATCATCGGCATTTAATCTTTATAAGTAAGGATAAAGTGTTTGTGCTTCTTTGTAGTGGTTTACGCGTTTGGTATATGTATGTATGTATGTGCCCATACTACGTATAAACGGCTGTGTATAAAATTATGAAATTTTGCATAAGGTAAAGCGAGGAGAGATTTCGCAGTCGGAGAGATTTCGCTCAAAGAGGGTCGGGGGGAAAGAGTTGAGTGCGTGCGCAGTGACTCCATATTGTTGTACAACAGCAGTAGTGGAGTGTCTACTTGAAAGTGCAGGTTCTTTGTTCCGGGCGTTTAGGATAAAACATCGCTATTTTGCATTGTTTTCACAAGACAAGCGCTTGAATTTTCATATATCGTTCTCTGAATTTTATAGAATGGCAATGGTACAAAATATTTTTTAATTAAAAGGTTTCTCGTGAGGCTACTAACCTAGATTAACATTGCGAACACCAACGGTTCTTTCCAGAAGCGGCCATGTTTAAATAAAAGGCCGCGCAATCTCTCCTACCGAAATGGGAGAGTTTGCGCATCTGCTACTTAGGAGAGATGGCGAATTGTTCTCATTCGTTTTCATGCTTGGAGAGATTACGTAGCTTATTGGAAATTTTGCATAAATTCCAAATTATATGTAAAACACTAATAAATTAATTTTAAAACAATTTTCAAAAACAAAAACATAATTTTTGAAATCATTTTGGTAATAAATGATTTTGCTGAAAAATAATTTTGTAAAAAATAATAAAGTTGTTATTAACCTTTACGTTGCGGCAGATTGACTAAAATATCGTTACCACTAAAATATTACCACTAAAATATCGCTTACACCAGCGGCATGGTAGCGGTGGATGTTATCTCCCTTTTAAGTGACCGCTGGCATCGATCACCATTTACGAGCTGTCAGTGACTGACCTTCTAGAGCAGTGGTCCCCAACCCCCGGGCCGCGGACCGGTACCGGTCCGTGGATCAAATGGTACCGGGCCGCCCAAGGAACATTCAATTATTTCAATTTTTTTTACTGTGGTGTATTTCTCTCGGGTTTGTGCGATTTTCCATTGGCGATAGGTTGACCGGGACCTGAGAGACGTCGCCTAAAGTCGCACCGATATCGTGATATCGGGGCGGTTTTAGGTGAGGAGCTGAGCGGCTGCAAGAGGTAGTGGCGTTGTAGCTGTGGTAAAGAAAAGGTGTGTATCGCTCTTCTCTCAGTTCACCAGTACTTTCTCATGTTTAACAGTGCTTGGTGCACGTGTATATTGTGTTTGCTCAAATTTAACCCACAAATTAGCAAAAATGAGTACGAAACAGACGTTGTTAGAAAGTTTCCTCGGGAAAAAGAAAAGGCCCAGTGAAGAGACAGAAGAAGAGCATTTAACATCAAAGAAACATGTAACTTTTAGTAGACAATACCATGAGTCCTACTTGAAATATTGATTTATCGGGACAGGTAATCCCCACACACCAAAACCGCTTTGCATAGTTTGCGGCGACCAGCTCTCTAATGAGGCAATGAAACCTTCAAAACTGCTTCGCCATTTGAACGCCCAGCACCCTGGATTAAAAGACAAGCAGCTGGAGTATTTTGAAAGCAAAAAACGGGAACACGAGGACAAAAGAAATTTATGAGGGCCACCACATCAATAAAGGAGAATGCACTAAAAGCATCATATTTGGTGGCTAACCGTATTGCTAAGGCTAAAAAGCCATTCACTGTCGGTGAAGAATTGATCTTGCCATCCACTAAAGACATTTGCCGTGAACTTCTAGGAGAGGCTGCTGTGGAAAAGATAGCACATGTGCCTTTGTCGGCTAGCATCGTGGCTAGGCGTATTGAGGAAATAGCCGAAGACATTGAGACACAAATGTTGGAGATTATTAATACAACACCGTGGTACGCACTCCAGGTTGACGAATCTACAGATATCGACAACAAGGCAATACTACTTGTTTATGTGCACAATATGCATATCAGGAGGATGTGCATGAGGATTTGTTATGTGTACTATCTTTGCCAACCAACACCACAGGGGCAGAATTGTTCAAGTCACTGGATGGTTATATATCAGGACAACTAAAATGGTTCTTTTGTGTCGGCATATGTACGGACGGAGCTGCTGCCATGACCGGACGACTGCCTGGTTTAACTGCTCGGATTAAGGAGGATGCACCTGAGAGTGAATCTACGCATTGTCTCATTCACAGAGAAATGCTGGCAAGCCGAAAAATGTCACCGGAATTTAACAGCGTATTGATTGATGTCGTTAAAGTTATTAACCACATCAAAGCACACGCCTTTAACTCGCGCCTGTTTTAGCAGCTTTGTGAGGAGATGGACGCGGAGTACAGATGCCTTCTCCTATACACAGAAATAAGATGATTATCCAGAGGAAAATCGCTAATTAGAGTATTTGAGTTATGAGAGCTATTGCAAAGATTTCTCTCAGAAAAGAAGTCACCGCTGGCAGCACATTTAAGTGACAAGGTATGGGTCGCAAAACTGGCTTACCTGTGTGACATATTAAGCCTGCTCAATGAACTCAATCTGTGCCCTTCAGGGGAAAATGACAACTGTTTTCAAGTTGGCAGACAAAGTAGCTACATTCAAAGTCACACTGGAGTTGAGGGGACGGCGCGTGAACAGAGGCATTTTGGACATGTTTCAGACATTAGCGGGGATTTTAGGTGAGTCTGAACATTCATTCTCCCAGTTGGTGCACGATCACCTGTCTTTGCTTTTAAAAGAGTTCGAGCGCTACTTCCCAACCACAAAAGACCCACGAACTGGTAAGGAATGGATCAGCGACCCATTTGTCAACAAATCAGGCGAAACTAGATGTCTGTGCAAGAAGATCAACTGCTGGAGATTGCAAATGACGGCGGCCTTAAAACTACGTTCGAGACAACAACTCTGCCGGTGTTCGGGATTAAAGTCATGGCGGAATATCCTGAGATTGCCATCACAGCACTTAAATCCCTATTGCCATTTCCGAAAACCTATCTGTGTGAAGCGGGGTTTTCTGCAGTGACAACAACCAAAACAAAACAACGGAATAAACTGGACATAAGCAACACACTTCGGGTGTCATTGTCTCCTATTACCCCCAGATGGAACCGTCTCGTTGCAAAGAAACAATCTCAGAGTTCTCATTGATTTAGCATTCTAGTGAGTTAAAATGTTAAATCACTTTATAATCATTTTTTGGTGAAACTGTATTTTATTTTGAAGGCATGTTTAAATACAATTAAGTTAAAATTATTAAATCAAAACCCCAATCTAAAATATAAACAATCAACGTCCCCCCCTTAGCGGGCCATGGTAAAGTTATCAAACGTTGATTGGTCCGCGGCGATAAAAAGGTTGGGGAGCACTGTTCTAGAGGACCCCACCTTTAGTTTTTTGGTCCCATACCCTACCGACCGTGAGGTGTGAACGCTTTGCGGAAAGCAGGTCGTCAAGTGATATCCTTCTCAAGCTTAAGGAGACTATGAAAGGAAAGCGTCAGTCGTAAATGCTAGAGTGCCTATATAATAAGAGTGGCGACAAGGGACCAAATTTGGACCAATGCGCATGCGCGGCAGCCATTTTTCTACCATAATCGTCTGAAAGAAGGTTGCTGGGCGAATTAATATAACATTTCAAGGAGAACAAAAAGCATATGATTGTTATAATATGGATACATTTGTTATAAATGAATAAAAAAACGGTCAGTTACACGCGTAATTGATGAGATGGATTGCACAACGCGCTAACTTAGATTGCGGGATACACCATGTTGTTCAAAAAAAGTTATTTACTTAAAAAGTCTTCGAATTTATACTGACAAAACACTAAAATAATAATAAATAAACATTCCAGAACACGAAATGGAACATGAATAAGCTGTATTTTCTTTTTAATTTAATATACACACGGTTTTTCTCGAACACACAAAAAGTTCCCATGTTAAGTCTACGGGAGCTAGGAAAAGACCGCCTCGGTCGGTAGAAAAGGTCTCTAAGCCAATCAGAAAGGGTTTCCCGTATGTCGCCACTCTTATTATATAGGCACTCTAGTAAATGCTACTCACGGCCCTAACGCTCAAGCTGTCACTAGTGCCGAAAAGGGTGAGATGGTAACTATTTTGGCTTTCCTGCCACCTTTCTGTATTTTTAAAGGGGTCTACGCTAAAACTCAATACGCCAGAGATGCACCACCAGGAACTTTAATTAAGAGGAGAAAAGAGAGTGTCTATATTCCAGAAAAAGTGGTATCCAAAAAATTGAAGGAAACAAAACGAAGAGCAATGAGGATGAGAGCATTGAATGTCTGCAACTGTACCAGGAGACAACTTCGACCAGTGACTAGATTCAATGTGTTACTTGTGGCAGATGGTTGCACGAAAGCTGCACACTTTACAACAATAAATGAATCGATTGTGGACGACGACAACTTCGGTCAGCAAACAAGAAAACATTGAAACTGGAAATGAAAATGGATTAGTTTTAAGTTAAACGTGCTATCAAGTAACTTAATGTAGTTTTGTAATTCTATATGGGCTTCCTTTTTCTGTTTCTTTAATTAAAAATTCTTCTTTCTTCTTAAAATTCGTTCATTTTTCTGATCCTTTAATCATTAGGTTGAAACATTCACTCTTAATACAATAATATTTGTTTACGAAAACCATTTAAGTATAATTATTATTGCTAACAATTTAACTGTAGTTTTTATTAAGAACAATCTCTCCTACCCATGTGCGCAATCTCTCCGACCCTATAAGTACAGATCGCGCAGAATAGCTTTCTTGGTTTTATTACAACTGTTGTGTTAGATTAAAGCATAACAATAAAATAGCAATTAAAATGTATAAAAAAACAAATGAAGTCACAACTATTCATGAATAGTTTAGCAAAAAATTGATGAATAGACTGTTTTTTATTATTCTGTTCAATTGTGCGCAGACTCTCCTAGCTTTACCTTACTGTGAATATTTACACTCATTTAGTGACTGAATTTGGTTGCGTCAACCTGTCCGTATTTCCACTTTATGTCTGTTTTTCTATCTACTTGTTTATTAAAGTATCAGATAAAATGTATCGAACATATTTTAATGCAAGGTTCTATATATGAGGCGTTGCGGAAAAGAAGGGTGAACTCAACATTGGGCGAAAAAATGTTTCACCATATTTTGGTTTGTCAGACATTAGTAAATAATGATATTAACTTTCATGTTGAGTTCGCCATTTCTAACCCTATAAAACTAGGGCTGACAGTAGCTTTTCTATGTACTAATAGTGGAAGAGCTCCGGGTTTAAATGCGGTTTTCTGGATACCATCATTCATTGAGTTCGCCCTTCGTATCCACAACGCCTCATTTCATAAACGATATTTAAGTTTAGTGAATACGTCATTTAAAATTTCTTTGCTTTCATATTTAAGAAAGTCTCATGCTAAAACACGTGTACTGATACTTAAATCTTCTCTACTATTGTAAAAGGAAACGTTTGTCCGTGTGTGTGTGTGTGTCTCTATTCAGTGTCCTTGACGAATCTATGGCACTTACATACAAGAATACGCTTGGCACACAGGTATTCCGATTTTTTTATGATTTAAGGGTCTAGCCCGAATTTCAATATTCAGTCTAGAACATTTTTAAATGAATTGAATGGAATTTTATTATTATTGTTTTCTTTTGAATGGCAACACCATAAAGATATGACAGTTTCTAAATTCATTTCTTCCGTGTTTCCGTTTGATTTTCCGAGCAACGCTTTCAGCCGAAGAACAAAACAAATAAAAAGTTTTAGCTGGAGTTATGTAGGTTCTTTTTTCTATCTCCTAGATCGTTAAAGATTGTGTAAAAATTTCAACGCATTTGAAATTTATGAGAAATTTCACATTAGATCGATACCTAAAAATATGATTTTCTTTAAATAAATAATTATTTAATTGTAACTTATATATTTTTCCTACTAGGGGGCTCCGCCCCCTGCCCGCTATCGCTCGTCAACTCCCGATGATTGCTACACAATCATATTTAGTTCGCTTCGCGAACTATACTTTTCAACAGTGAGGGGAAGTGGATTGCTTCACAATCTATCCCCATTTGGATCATTGCTGGATTGAAGCCGGACGCTTCCGCGGAAACCCTCACGCTTTCAGCACCCCCTTGGCGAGTTGGCGATAGATGGCTGTATCGCCAACTGCTAGAGCTGGTTGTGGCGGGCCACACGAGATTTCACAAGTTCCAAATTCTCCTGCTGCGTCATCTGTTGACACATATACGAATCTTTTTTATAAGCTTTTTCTGCTTCTACGTAATTTAGTCTGTTTTAAAATTCGCATTACATATGCAACACAAGATTTAAGGAGATTGTATTAGATTTTTGTTTCTATTATGTAATGATAAAACCTTTTATGTATACACGTAATTTTTTATCCGTACAAAGATTCCGTTCAAGAAATATCCGTAAAAGATAAATCCGATTATGTAGTACAAAGTCCAAAACCGGAATCCTCCGACCTCGGTCAATCCGTATTTCGGACTTTTCCGAATTTTGGATTAATTGGCAGTTTTTTTTCCAAAACAAACCCTAATCTAACCCAGCCCCTATTGGCGCGTGAATTTTTTGCTCGCTACTTAAGTCAGGAACAAGTTTGCAATACTAAAATAGCAAATATATAAATAGAAAGAAAAAAATTTTAAGAAAAAAAAAATTTAATGCATTGCAACAAATTTTTTTACTAATCTAATTTTCTGTGTCGTATTTATTCTGTACATTTCCATTATTTTGCATTGTTTCGTCAATTTGATCTAGGTTGAATGCCTTATTCTTTAAAAACTGTTCGTAAAAAAGGAGGTAAGATAGAAAAAAGTGAGAGGAAAATAAACGCTAGTTAACAAATAGTCCGAATTTGGGACTTTGTACTTTATATGCAAAAAGAAATTATTTGTACTAATAGCGAATTCTATGACTGCTTTTGAAGAAAAATATGCATGTCTTTCATTTTTTGTCCTTGTTTTCGCATTGCTCCTGAAGCAACCTGTAACATTTAGTTCAAAAACAATTTCTTATAATGATACCAATAAAGATTTTATAACATACATCTCTTGTTATGGTACATCTCTTCAAATAAAATTTTAATAATTTTTTTAGTTTATTGTATTCAATTTTTTCCCAATACACCTCATCAATCTAACTCTTGTGCATATTGCACTAAAATACAAAATTATTAGATTGGTAAAAATTTATGTACCTCAAACTATCAAATATTTCCACAACCATAGCAATATAAACAAAGTTTGTTTCAAGTATTTGTTATCTAATACTATAAAGTGTCTACATACAAAATTTTATAATGATTGGCGAGTGAACTAGATATATGTGATGGTTGGAGATCAACTGTTTCTGTTGATGGATAGTACAGTTTTTAAATAATTATTAAAATTATACAAAGAATATTCAGCTGTATGACGCTAAGAAGTCTACCGATTAGAAAATAAAAAATGATTTCCGCTCTGGCTCTGATTGAAACATTTCAAACTCCGCCCACAGTTAGGGACTGGCTTCCCCACTGGAGCGCTATACGTCATGGCTTCAGTGAACCCTCTGTATACTACTTCTCTGTGTTTTAGCTAATCCGTATTGTTTGTTGTAATAGTACTTCTTAATAATTTCATATTCGACTGTTGCTATGGAAACGGCGACCAAATTTGCCGGTTCTTCTGAAAACATTGCAAACTCTCTAGCGCGTGCTCTCAATTTTTATGAATGAATTAATTAAAAAATATAACTGTGTTTATCGTATGCGCATGCTCCAAATTCATTAGCCTGTTGAACCACAAGACTCGCTATTACCAATCACAAAGCGAATAAACCTGAAAAAGATTGACAATTTTTTTTTTATAATAGAAAGGTACGAATTTGACCTTTATCGTGTTCGAGAAATCACAGATTCCATTTCCTGAGCTCAACCAATTCCAGCCAAATGAAAGCAAAACAAATAAAAAAAATTTTGACTGGCATTGTTTAGTTCTTTTTGGTAAAATCGGGATCGTTAAAGAATGATTGAAAATTTCAACGGATATGAAATCTGCGCAAAGTTTTACACCAGATAGATACATTATACGTTTGATTTTCTTTTAATAAATAATTTTTCAATTTAACATTTATATTTTCGGAAAAGATTGTGACGTCACGCCGATTGGATCTCTTCGCAGTTCGAATTTGGGCGCATTTGACACTGACGAGAGCAACGCCATGATGGCTGTTATCCATCAGGCTGAATATACACTCTATAACAAAAAAATCGACGCACCAAGAAGGAATCATCCGAATGCTTTGAAATTTCGTAGGCAAAGATGTTTTGACCAAATATGGAAATGAATAAAATTTGGTGTCGAATGAATGAATAGTGCGATCTCCAGCGCATCGGAACCGCGCATCCAGCAGTTGTATATAAGGAGTTGTTCTTGAACTGTTGTTAACAATTTCTGCTGCATTGCGATTTAGGATTCCTTTCAACGACTGAAAAAATGCCTCGCCGCAGGATTCGAGCTCATTACGAGCAACTTTCAGAGTTTGAAAGAGGTCGTATCATTGGATTGACAGAGGCAGGTTGGGCAAATCGGAGAATCGCTCGTTATGTGAGTCGAAGCGATGCGGCGATTAGAAGATGCTGGCAAGAGTGGGTGGACAATGGCAGATTTCAGCGTCATGATGGTAGCGGTCGACGTAGGGCCACAACAGATAGCGAGGACAGAGTGATTGTCAGATCAGCTGTCACAGCGCCTGATTCATCGCTATCGACCATCAATCGTGCGACCCACACACGAGTGTCCACCATGACCATTCACATACGGCTGAGAGAGCGAAATCTACGCTCGTACCGACCGTTACGCCATCTGCCACTTTTGCCTGCACACTATCGAGCCAGATTACAGTGGTGCTTGGCTCGATCAGGCTGGAATGATGGTGACTGGGGACGTATAGTCTTTAGCGACAAATCCCGCTTCCAACTGTGTACTGACGATCATCGAAGACGGGTCTGGATACGGCCAGGGCAGCGTGCCGATCCTCCTTTCAGTATTGCACGCTACACGGGCCCTCAACAAGGAGTTATGGGTCTGGGGTGCCATTTCCCTTGATAGCCGGACCCCTTTGGTCTTCATTAGAGGTACACTTACTGCACAGCGGTACGTTGACGACATTCTGAGACGTTTTGCTACCGTTCCTTTCGCAGTTCCCTGGGATTATTTTTCAGCAAGACAATGCCAGACCACATACGGCACGTGTTGCTATGAACTGTCTTCAAGCTTTTCAAACAGTTCCTTATCCGGCCAGGTCACCAGATCTCTCTCCCATCGAGCATGTCGGGGATATGATGGGAAGGCAACTGCATCCGGTAGGGAATGTTGATGACGTAGTCCGACAATTGGAGCAAATTTGGCAAGAAATACCGCAGGAGACCATCCGGGAGCTTTATCGGTCAATGCCCTCCGTGTGGCAGCTTGCATCCAGGCTAGAGGAGGGTCAACACCTTATTGAGCTCGTTACTGTAACTCTGAAATAAATCATTCAATTGTTCTGAAATTTTAATCATTTTCTATTCTGTACATAATTTTCCTATCCCCCGATTTTCGTCTCCATCGGACAACTCCTTCTTGGTGCGTCGATTTTTTTGTTATAGAGTGTATATACGACTCCCACTAAATATTTCATATCCATTAAGCATCATATGGCAATTTATGCTTGACTTTTAAGCAAATGTGAAAACTACTTTCTATCATAAAACAAAATGATACAAAACAATGAGTAATTCTAATATCTTTATCAGGAAACAAAGAGATAGAAATATCCAAGACTAATATTATTAATTTGTAAGTGTTCGTAGTTTTCATGTTTCGATTCTACTACTTTGATTTTTCCATCACACACATTTTTTACTTTACAAAATTTTTTTAATAATATATTGGTTGATGCCCAAATAATATGTTTCGTGACATGGTCAGCTTTATAATTTTGTGGATAATGATTAAGTCTAACTATATTTCTTTAGGTAAGAGTATATTTAACGAATTATGAAGTACAAATAACTGTTGATTTTAGCTTTACAATTTTGTGGATAATCATTAAGTTTAACTATATTTCTTTAGGTAAGAGTATATTTAACGAATTATGAAGTACAAATAACTGTTGATTATCAACTTTTAAAAATTCATTTTCATATTCACCCTAGAATTTTAATACAAACAGAAGAAATTATTTTAAGACGTGTGTTTCAATGTGTAAAAAAATAATGTCACGTTTCATATCCAAAAGAGTCGAATATTTATCCAAGCTGCTTTGAGATGCACAAAATGATAGTTCTGTTAAAGAATAGAAGTTGAACTTTGATTTAAAGACCTCAGCAAATTCAAAACTCTCTGCAAAAGCTATAGATAATGTTTCTTGTTCTTTCCTAAAAAAATTGAATTAAAATGTTAAGCAAATCAATTTTTTTTTATCCAAATTTACTTGCATTTCAAAATAATAACAGTATCGTGTTTTTTCAAAAAAAAAAAATACTTTTTACAATATATACTACTTTTTAGCCGACCAACCTGTATATTGGTTAAGGTGTTTGCCTCTGGATCGGAAGGTTCCTGGTTCGAATCCGGGTCAGGGCATGGATGTTTGTAAGCGTATGGTGTGGAGGCGGCAAATGCACATTAAATCGGTAGTGGCCGAAAGTCCTCACATTGGGTTGGTGTGGAAGTTTGGAGAGTGGGTTCCCAGCTCAGGTGTTGCCTAGTCACATGAACTTGGTTCAAAATTACGTGGTGATACACCGAATGGCTTAGGCTGGGACGGTGGTAACTAGTTGAAAAAATATAGTGCTTCTCAGCAAAACCATTTTAATTATACATTGTTACTTAAATTTTTAAGCCTAATTCAAAATCGAGTTTTTATTATTTGTTTAGAATTATTGTATTTAAACGATAAAACTAACTCAAACTATTAAATTATTTTATTTGTATTTTGTACAGGTATATATTTGTACTAATTGTGAACGTGATGATTATTAAATACAGTAATTGAGCACATGATCATTATTAAATACTATAACATATGTTTTAAGCACCCAACTGTTGGTTTCGAGAGAGACCAATAGATGGCGCTTGGGAGGTTCCTCAACCAATGCGCAGTTAAGTTGCGCAGATATATTTTAAGGGAGCCCCGGATCTAAGAAAAATTAAGTAAGTGATGTGATGCTTTTATGTGTAAAAGACGCGATCCGACTCAGTCGCGGCCTTCCTGTATATAGAGGTAAGGATTGCTGCAAATAAATCGCAGTAACTACGACCAGGAAGTCCTGTTGTTTTATTTAATCCAACACCCACACAAATTTTTGTAAGTTGCCCGGCGCTTGAGTTGAATAATGCTGGAAAAGGTTCCTTCAGCCCAGCCGAGTACTTACAATACAGTAATTGAGAACATGATTATTTAATTTTATTGTCACATAATTTCCATATTTAATGTCAATAATTTAACAATAATTAATTAGTCCAATATTAATGTTCATTTTTTCTAATCGTTATGAAATTAAGAATAAGTTTCATAAAGCAATATGAATTGAATTACTTACCCGATAATTGTTTTTCAGGTGGAGTGGTCGTTCACGGTAAGACGTTTGTCGCCAACTAATTTTTGTCGCCAAATCAAGATGGCTGCCGAATTCCGTAACAGCAGATAGGGTTGCAATAACAAAAACGGCAGATGTGAAGAAAATCCGCAAAGGGTGAATGTTACCATATTTGGCGACAAATCGCCTTCTTACCGTGAACGACCACTCCACCCAGTTTTTTGCATATCTCCAGAGTTATTACTGTCTCTACAAAATGGGACAACACACTTAAAGAGCATTGCTAGGTGGAGTGGTCGTTCACGGTAAGACGTTTGTCGCCAAATCAAGATGGCGGCCAAATTCCGTAACAGCAGATAGGGTTGCCATAACAAAAACGGCAGATGTGAAAAAAATCCTCAAAAGGTGAAAATTACCATATTTCGCGACAAATCGCCTTCTTACCGTGAACGACCACTCCACCAATTTTGCTACTTATTGAGTTTATATTTAGATTGTGTGAATTTGTAAACTCTACTTTAGAATGTTTTTAGACGACTTCATTCGTTTGACAACTGCACTCAAAGTTGAACAGATATTACTAAAACAAAATTTTATTTATAACAATGAATCTTTTAATTAGTGAAACAGTAACTGTAGATGTATAGATATTATAGATTCCCTAATAATTTAACCATAGTACACAAGGTGGCTAGTAATTAAAAATTTTCCCCATGTTTTTCTGAGAAAAAAATTCTTTTGCAAATTAGCTCAAATGAACATCAATTTTAAAAATTGCTAAATTTCCCGTCTAAATGTAATTGTTTTTCTGAGAAAAAATTCTTTCTTCTAAAAAAACCTTTAGCAAATTAGCAAAGAGAATATCAAAATGAAAAATTGCTAAATTTCCTGTCTAAGTGTAATTTTATTTTTGCAAGTCGAAAAGTGTAATCAAGAATTGATATTTGGTACAGCTACACTCTACGTTTATGAGTGATGGCAACGGCTTGGCGATTTTTTTGGCGCACTTCTAGTAGCGAGTTACGATAAATTAAGGCAACCCATCTTTCGTTGCTGTTGTTGTGGTTTTCACGGCAACCTCGGCAAACGGAAACTATCAATTTTCATTTTGAATATTCTAGAAAGTTCTTCCAAAATCCGTTAAAATCGTTTGATTTCATTGATTTGTTTATAATTTTTTCTTTCCTCCCATTGGTTATTTTGTTTTTAAAATATCCTTTTATTGCATTGGTCCTTTTAAATCGTTTTCTGTGATACCATTGGTCCATTTATTTGTATTTTGACAGTTGTGGAATTTTTATTTTGTTATAATAGTTTTCACGACAAGATTAAGAGTTTTGTTTTTTTGACCATTTTCGTTTTCATTATTTTTTTACGAGAGAATTCTGACGTTATCAGGTATTATTTCTTGCTTTTTTTCTTTTGTAAATCTTTTTCTTTTTCAACATGCTCACTGTATTTAGTGTAATTGATAAGTTTCAGGGTATTCTTACCATTCGTAGCTTAGTTTCTCTGTTGGTACACAAATGTGTTTTGATATGTGATTAAGCTTACTACTTTTTGTGAAATTTTTTTTAAATATACTTTTTAAAACGTTCTGAAATGTGCTTAAAAAGTGTGTTGTAAAAAGAAAAAAAATTGTGACAGGAAAAGAGTTAAGAAATAATTCTTTCCTTGGCGACTTTAGAAGTGCGCCAAAAAAAATCGCCAAGCCGTTGCCATCAGTCATAAACGTAGAGTGTAGCTGTACCTGATATTTTAAACATGATCAAACACTAGTAATTCAAAGTTCTTTCTTTAAATTATTTAGATTATTTCAGGAGCTTTATAATATATCGCTTACTTCTGTTTCTGGCTTAAACCAAAATCCAAGTCATAGAATTAAAATTATACAAAAAAAAGTACAAGGATATATGAAAAATACTTCAAATCACTTACCTTTTACAACAACCAACAGAGTAATCAAAATTTTTGTGGAAGAAAAACTCTAAAATCGTGCTTTAATATTTGAAAACAGTGGAATGTAAATCAGGAGTTGAGTTGTTCTTTTCTGAAAACTTCCGGGAATATTCAAAATTCCCATCCCAAAAAACCGGGTTTATTCCCGGGAATAAACCCGGTTTTTTCCAGCCTTTACATCTCTAAGCAAAAGTGATATTCGCAATTCCTTCGTCAAAAGACAAAATCTCGTGACGAATCGGGGACATGGCAGAGAATGTGAAAGCTACTTTAATTTCTCGAATAAAATCCACTAAATTTTCGGTTCAAATGGTTAAATCAACCGATGTTGCTGGTATGGCAATTTTTATGGTATTTGTGCGTTATCAATATTTGGATTCTTTTCAAGATGATTTAGTTCTCTGCAAGCCATTACCGACTACCACAATAAGGAAGTGAAATATTTAAATTATTAGAATAATTTTTCTGCTTGAATAGCATCCTATGGGATAACTGTGTTGATGTGTGCACAGATGGAGATAAAGCTATGACTGGTGCAATCGCAAAAAGAAAAGAAAAGCCGCCAAGGGATGTAGCAGTACCCACTGCGTATTTCGCCGACATGCTCATACAATGAAGAAAATACAAGATACGCTAACAAAATAATGGTTAAAGTACTAGTAGATAGAATTTTCCCGAATTCATCCGGCAATTGTAACGTAGAGTCACGTGACTATGTGAGCTCCCTGGCTTCGACCGAGGGCGCTATAAGTCATGCCTTCAGTGAACACTCTGTCTTTTATTACTCTTGGGTACCAACCATTAATTATTTTTCAACAAAATATTTTCTTTTAGACCTTTGCATGACTCCAAGATTTATTTATGTCCCTTTGAGATCGAATTGTAAAGTATATGCATTACAATGCAAATACAACAATAGAACGCTATTTTTCACAGAAAAAGTACTATTTTTCAAATATGAGCTCTAATCAGAACATCTCAACCCATATGTTGATCTAAATCATAATATTTCTGTTCGTGTTTATGTCATGTAAATTATGAATTTGTACTGAGTATATGAGAAATATGAAGTAATATTTCTTATATTTCGTAGTCATCGAATAGAAAGTAAGCCAAATATATGCAGGTTAACTGTTCAGCTCTTGTGCATTTGCCGCGTAATTGCGTTCTAAGATTGGCTGATATTCTTTTGCAGATAGTAGTGTTTTACTTGTCATCTGAGTTGAATGTTTTCTAACAAAACTAATTCCCCACATATATCTTCATTGTTAAAAAGCCTTTGTTTCTGAAAAGGTGAATTTTTATCATTTTGTTGTGTGTTTTAGGAAAACACATTTGACTCTTGATCAGTTTAGTCAACGATAAAATCGCATTACAAGCACCTAAATTTAAGCGATAATTAAACCTTTTCAATGAAGTGTCTACAAGTTTGATCTGTTAAACATTTGAAAAATACTGTGTACCTCAAATTGAAGTCTGGGTAACAGTATGGTCACTTAATCAACAGGCATATTTGTAGCATTTTTACAAACCGAACTTGCACGTATTGTCTTGACTAGTAGGTACACACAGAAGTATACGTAACCCCATCTAAATATAGATATTTATTGTGGTTTAGAATCCATCTTTAAGTTAAATGTCCCTGTCTAATTGCCCAGGTGTATCAAAAATTGCCAAAGCAATCCGAAATACTGGAACAACAAAATTATTCCAATAGCAGATTTCCCCTTTAAAAAAGTGGTATGCCTTTATTCATAAACAATCACAGTAAATCTAGCTATTTAAAACACTAGTGAGGGCTACCATGTCTCAGTGGGAAAGTCTTCTGCCCTGTTAAAAACTACTTGTGCATTTAAAATGACAAATAAAACATTTTAATTTTTATGTGTTAAGGTCCTAATATTAATCTTAGTTGCACTTTGGATTAATTATACTTGAAAATTATTAATAAAGATTAGTCATTAGCTCCTCTTAATGGCTCAGGACGAAGTAAGAAAAGGCATCATCTTCCTTATTTTGTGCTCCAGACATTTGTGAGATAAAAAAATTCTGCTTTGTTTCTTCTCTTTTTTAAAGAACAATTTTCAAGCATTCTTTTCCAGATATAAAGCACATTCACATATGCTTAGACCTGGATAATACTTCTGTCCCAAAGTTGTGCTTCCCACGAAAAAACACTAATCAATAAATATTTCTGACATCCAGGGCATGAGAAATCATAATTTTTATATGATTTTAATTAATTTTGCCCTGATAAATTTAAATTTAGTTGACATATTCATCAAATCTAGTTTTTGAACACCTGATTTAGGTATTTTAATTCAGCTTACAAAAATACTTAACAATATTTCGATTCTTTTGTCATGTAATTAATGACAAATTGAACAATATTAAAGTATTAGAAATTATAGCAGGGTAAATTTTTGAAAGATTAAAATGCAATATTGGAATTAGCAAAGAGAAATGGAGCAGCACAACAAATTCCGTACATAGCAATGCTTTCCCATCTGGTTCTCGATTAGTTTGATTTTATCCCTTAACTGGAGGCATAAAATTTTTAGGCCTAGGTAAATACTGATGTGGAATTCCACTAACATGATATTATAAATTTGTGTACAAAATAAATTTCACATTTCAGAACTTTTTTGCATTATATATATCATATATGAATAAAATATAGAATTTCTTAAGCTATTTTTATACAAATCTAGCAGTACCTGCACACTCAAAATCAATTACTTTAGACTGTTGCCTTGTTTTTACCATAGTTTTTAAATCAGTGTAAATTTTGGAAAGATTTAAACAATTAAAATTTTTATTAGGCCTTGATTTTGCATTTATCCATATTACAAATCCAAAATACTCAAAACTTAATAACAAACATTTTGTTAAGGAAAGAAAAATTTTCTCTTACATTTTGTTATAAATTATTTTAATTTTCTAGCCTTCTGTTAAACAACATGTTTCAAGTGTGACTTTAGGAATGGCTTTTTGTCCTCTCTCAGGGAGGGGGGGGGGCACTTAAATGTTAAACAGGTGAAGCTTTACACAGGCCTCCAATTTTTAATTTCAAGTTCATTCCACAGCACCCTCAATCAGTTTTACTGTGTAGTGTCCAGGGTTGCAGAATATGTCCAAACACGCAAACGAGGTTTGGAGGAAATTTTTTTCCAAGTTTATATAAAAAAATTGCATTGAAGCAAATTTTCAAATAGTTTCATCTTTATATTTTACTGAAATTGGTGAAAGAAGCTTGCACATGGCGAAATGGCAGTTATTCTCTCTTATCTGCCACTGTGTTGCCCATGACCTTCTCTGTGGCTCGTGACAGTTCTTTTTGTAGGGTTAGGTGTGACCATTGCTCACTAATTCGTAGCCTATTGGATAACAGCCATCATGGCATTGACAGTGGTGTTGGTTTGTTTCGCAAACCAAATGGAATGGATTACCTATTGGAATAACTTTCGTATCCTATTGGAATGTATTACCTTTGAATTCCAATGCAAACCAAATAATGAATATTATGAACTGACGTCAAAGGTCATTGACAACCTTCACAAAGAGACAGGAAGGATGCCATTTCTTGGTGACAGCTAATATAATCCATCAATGTAGAATTATTTGTTTATTGAAATAAATATTATTATTATTTTTTTTAATTTGTAGGTAATAGTCTTAAAAGAGTTCTTAATCATCAACATTGTACTCTAATAGTCGCTTAAACTGGAATGAAAATACGGATAAAGAGAAATTTAGGACAAAACAAATTGTGTTCTGGGAAAATATTGGGCACTGAAACATTTTCTACCCCTGTAATGTCCTCAAAGTAGGTAAATAGCTATTTTCAGTAAGCAATGCTACTGAGTGAAGAAAAATAAAATATATTTGCCTAATACATTCTGTCCCATATGATTTCATTTTTAATATTATTTTTAATTTAAAAAACTTAAGTTTGATTTAAATTAAGATTTTTCAACAAAAATCAGTTGATAAAATCCCACCGCTTTAGGCACTTGCTTGGCACCAGTCGCCCTCTTAGTTACACCACTGGTTGTAGGCTGTACTAGTTCAATTCCTGTAACTTAGGGGGTATATTTCTCTCACCTGTCATTAAAACTTTTCTTGTGTTGTGTGTGTTTGTAATGTAAATAATCTGACATCTACCTTTTGTTTGGCACAGCTTGTCCAAATATGGCTCTTGTGCCGTGAAACCCAAAACCAACTCAAAATTAAAACACTAGTTTTGAAAGTGTCTTTGTTTCCCTTTGTGAATTAATAGCTAATCTTGTTTCTATTTTAGTTCACATTACTTGTTACTAACAGTTAGAAGGCTACTTAGATCACAGCTTGTAATTAAATTTCTGTTTGTTGCTTGCATTTTAAATTTCATAATTTATCAAGTCAGTAATTTTTTTTGCTTGTAAAACTATTCTTGCATTATTCAATTATTTTAAAGCATCCTTAAATGGTAGAATAAATATTTTCATTATATATTACCTAAACCATTTAACCCTCTACATACGGAAGGTCGAAATATCGTTTTTGCACTTGGTTACGGGAAGACGGCCGAACCGGCCGACGTAGTGCCTTCCCCCAGGAGGCGTGGAGAGCGAGCCAATTCTTATCACTTAGTGTTGGGGATCTCTTTTGTTGGGTCGGGGTATGCCTGTAAGGCGCAATTATTTCCCGGAGTCACTGAAAAGGCGGCAACAACTAAGACATGGTCACTTGAACTCAAAGGATTCTGGAGTTGTCCTCGGCGTCGTTTATACCGTGGGAAATCTTTAGAAGAGTTGCAGAAAGTGATAATTTTTCTTTGGTCATTCCTCTCTTGTACCTTCAAGCACTGATCCTTTGTATGAAAAAGCGACTCAAAAATAAAGATTGCTTATCAATAGCTGCATTCAGCACTTGACTACTCCCTGACTGCAGGTGGTGCTGCTTCAATACAGATATCGAGAGAAAATATTCGAATAACAAGAGGGAGAGTATTTTTGAGCCCATCCACCTCTCCACATAGACATAAAAGAAGAAAATTAGATGGTAGGAAAAGATCTTGTGTCAAATGCCGTGAATGAATCGGATAGTAGAGTTCGTGGTAGTGTGGAATGTGCAATATGCTTTTGCAAGACCTGCTTCCAAGAATCATAAATATATCCCACCCTCCTTCTCTGTCCAATGCAGAATTGAATTAAAGGAAATAAAAAATGCCTCTTGGGGAAACCGCCTAGCTAATTGCAAAAGGTGAAATTCATCAATAAACCATCCCCTTGGTTGATGAGGAAATCGGTTTGATACACTTTTTTCCAATATAAACAAAATCATAGATGATGAAATAAATTTTTAAATGTAATATTAATTGTTTTATCTTTGAAATGTGTACATTGATACAACGCTATATTATTGGTACATCATAATACTAGTACAAGTTCAAAATACACGCAAGTATTTCTAGACATGCATTTTTCGTAATCCATTCATCATTAATTAAATATCCTCAAATAAAATAGCGCTGAGCGAATATTATTTTATAATGTGCATTATTAAGATGATAATCCATTGAAATTAAGGTGTTAGCCTCTAGATCGGAAGGTCCCTGGTTCGAATCCCGGTTCGGGCATGGATGTTTGTAAGGGTATAGTGGAGAGGCGGCTGGTGCACCTAAAATCTGTCATGACCGAAAGTCCTGACGTTGGGTTGGTGTGGAAGTTTGGAGAGTGGGGTGCCAGCTCAGGTGTTGCCTCGTCATCTGACCGTGGTTCATAATTACGTGGTGTTGTCCTCGGATCTTTCCCCTAGGTGATTGATCTTGGACCATCGTCAATAACCCGTTGTGTTGCTCTAGTACGACGTTAATTAAAAATTACCAATTACCATTGAAATTACTGACTAAATATTCTGGCTGTATAGAATTTATCTAATTCTATGAAAAACTCAAGCTTTATATCAGGTTGCATAAATCATGCTACCTCTGTGACCCTTACCTCTTCCATCAACTCTCTGAGCTACGGCAAGGCGCAAATATTCTATTTTCCCAAGTTGTTAAAGGAAATAAAATTCTAATTACTTCATTCTTAAGAACAAAGAATATTATGATGCATTGGAAATTCCGCCATTTTATCAGTAATTTTTTTTTTAATGATCACAAAAATTATGAAATGATAGGAAATGAAAAATCTTTTTGAGATTTGTTCGTACCAAATGAGCTCAATGAGAAAATTATTAGAAAAATAGAATTTAATTGAAAATACCGCACTAATTTTATGGAGTTTTTCTAGTTGAAAACTTATGCGTAAAATACTTATGGATTTTAAGAGTACAAACATAATTTTAACAAACTTAAAAGGCTTCCAATTTTATTTGTACTTTAAAAAAAAATAAAAGCACATGCAAATTTTTTAGATTTACAAAATCACTCTTAAGAGCGGGTAAAGTTAACGATAATTATTTTAATTACATTTCTATATGTTTACGACCTTTAAAAAATTCCACTTGTTCATTGTAAATTATATATTTCAAATTATGTTCATTATTTGAGATACTTGCATTGTTAACTATTTTTGGTTATTGACAATTTTTCTGGAGGTTGTGTTGATGCCATACATAAAATAAGTTTTTTTTTTATGATTTTCGTTTATTTACTTAACGTTTATGGTGCAGTACTACACGACATTCACTATTTCATTGTTGGGCAAAAACCATTGCTTTCTTAACTTGTAAAAATACCATGATTTAAAAAAAGATTGCATGAACATATCTTGATAGTTAATAAGACAAATTACAGAGTATATTTCTTTCGTAGATTCTTTAATATTCTTTCTTAAATGCGCGCGGGAAGTTGTCTTTCACGAATCGTAATAGCTCGAGGTAAAGCGGTCCCCCGGTATCCCCCTGTCATCGGTGAAGAGGTTATTTACGAGGAGGTCTCTTTGTTGCTTAGAAAAAGGGGGAAGGAAACTGTAATGGATTTCGGCCGTCTGCTCCGTAACGAAAGGACATGGAAATCTCGGCCGTTTGGGCCGGCTGCCGTAACCAGAGGGTTAAGATCCAAAGCACAAATTATGGTTAATTTTTTGAATTATGGAAATTAAAGGCAGTACAGATGATAATTCTCGTGGCCATGGTCCACAGAAATAAATGCATCATTTTTCCCAATAAAATTTCTCTGTTAGTTTTGTTTGTGAGCAAGTGCTTGCAATTAGTGTCTGTAAGATTCTAGTTCAGTGTTGTCTTGGCATGATTTCAATTTTTTGTAGCGAACGGGATGGTTAGTGCTACTGATACGACACAAAACTTGGTGGCTGGACTGTAAATTCATTATCTTAATGAAAGAGAAGTTCTCCCTTCAGTTGATAAGAGATGTTTTAATAGTCTATAGCTGCTCTCATTTCACATCAACTAAAAAAAGTTTTGTAATTGGTACTGCACATTTTTCTTATTAAAGCTCTAAAATATTCTTTCTTCATTGCAGATTATGAGTGAGCATCGAAATAGAGAGTTAGGACCACCACCTAGATGGTTACATTGCCCTAGGAAGGGAAGTTTAATTGTTGGTATGTTTATCTCAATATCTTCCCCTATTATGTTTAACCTATATTATCTACCAGCAGGCCAGCACGGCATCAGCTATGACAATTCTCTTCATGTCCACAAAATTTGGATTACTTGAGGTATCCATCTGGTGTAAAATTTTCCACTGATTTGAAATTTTCACACTTTCTTTAATGATTGCGAAGATAGAAAACCTCAAATAGTCTTTTTTGTGTTCGTAATGAATATCTTCGTCAAATACGGCCCAATTGGTATTGCAAAAATATAAAAGTTACAGTTGAAAAAAAAAATTTATTTAAAGAAAATCGAATTTAAGTACCTATTGATCTGGTGTAAAATTTTCCGCAGATTTCAAATCCATTGAAATTTACACTCTATCTTAAACAATCACAAGGATAGAAACTTGGACCAAAGAATTAAAAAAAAATAAACACCAGTCAAAAATTTTTATTTGTTTTGTTTCGCTTTACTGGAATTGTTTGCTCACCACAAGAAAGGGAAAAAAATAAATTTATATTATATTCTCTTCGCACTGTTGGCATTTTAAGGAAAACAAATTATAAATGAATTAAACTATGTCTAGATTAAATTTTAAAATGCAGGTGGGAGGGGGGTTATATTTATATAATATTTTCTTATTCAAAGTTAATTGAGATTTTAATAATTTAAACAGTGGAATTTGAATGTTAAATTAATGTATTTAGGGCACAAAATTACTGAGCATAATGAAACTTATTTATGGGATAAACAATGTAATGTAAATTTCAATCTATTTGTATCATAACAAATGTCTAAACTCTAGGCATATGTTTTGATTTAAAGTTGAATAGTTCAATATATGTATTTGTGTTATAATTCTCTTACCTTTGCTTCCAAATCCTTTTTCAATTTATAATTTTTTATTAGTTTATGTCTTGCTTCTCCATTTTAAAATCTTTTTGCCATAAAACCCAAATTAACCAACCAATGTTTTTTACAGATAAATTTATAGCTTTCAAGACTCCTTTAGATGAGAGCTATGATTCCCAAGTTCCTGAAGAATGTATCTTCAATCCATCAATGCTTATCATGTCATTAACTGGTCAAAAGGTATTTAAATCAGATTTTAATAAACAAACTTCACTAAAGCTTCATGGTATCTTGATCTAAAGGCATGAACTCTTAATTATATGCATCAATTAATATATCATTAAAGTTTATATCTTTTTGTGGAATTTTTATTTCAACTAGGGGGCTCCGCCCCCTGCTCGCATACGCTCGCCAACCCCCGGGGATTGCTACGCAATCCAATTTGCAACACTCCTTTTACATATGGCATTTGGTTTGCTTCGCAAACCAACATTCCTTTCGCAGAGTGAAACTATCTGAATAATTTGTATTATCCTGATTTCACTTTACGGTCCATCACGTCACAGCGAGGGCTTCGCCCCCTGCTCACTTACGCTCGCCGACCCCCGGGGATTGCTACGCAATCCTGTTTGGTTTGCTTCACAAACAAATAACTCTTACGCAAGTGATTTCACTCTTTTTTGCTTTAACACTTAATGCACCCTAAACTAATAGCCGCATGAGTAAAAAATCTACTGCATCTTGTTCCCTGTACAATTTTAAGTAAACCCTGTTCATCTCCAAACTTTACGATGTGTACTTTGTACTTTCTCCGTAAACCGTCTGAGAACAGAGGGAAAAAAGCTAGCCTTTTTCCTCGCCAAATAAAAATAAATCGTTTTTATGGCAATTGTTGATACGATAAATTTTATATCTGGCAAACCCGATAGTCAAAAATACAACCCTCCGCGAAATAAAAAATATGAAATTTGTGTCACCAACTTTTGATTGCATCGAATTTATTTATGAACCAATTTTTAAAATAATGGTACCGTAAGAAAGAGTACAGTCTGAGGTATACTGCGCTATTTTCAAAATAAAAAACTAATAGTAATACGATATAGATATGACAGTTTTAGTTAACGGTTGTAACAAAAAGTAGCGAAAATATCCAGATTCCGAATGTTGTATGACCAACGTTTGATCGCATCCAATTTATTTATTAACTGATTTCAAAAATAATAGTACCGTAAGAAAGAGTACATTATGAGGTATACTGCGATATTTAAAAAATAATAGTAATAAAATATAGATACGGCAGTTTTTTAAAAAAAATAAAAAAAATGTCCTGATTTTTCCCGAATTTCAAAAAAATATTATCAAGAACCAAATTGAAATTTCAAAAAAAACTTGACGAGCTGCAAAAATTTACGTTGAGAGGTACTCTTAAAAAAAAACTCACGGCTGAAGACTGAAAATTTGTATGTGTTTTGCTCACTCGCGGAAGAAATTTCGCTTCTTCAATTTTGACACCTAATAAACCCTAAACTAATAGCCGCATCGAAAAAAAATCTTAACAATTGTCCAGGGAATACGATGAAGAACAAATCATGTTAATTTCGTTTTTTTCCGATCAGTACTTTCTCGGGAAATTGTTTAAGAATCGAACTAAACAGCACATTTTTCAATCCTGCGTCAGCGGCGGTAACTTTTTTTTAATATAGAGAGAAAATAAGTTTACAATAAAAATAATTCTTATTGGTCTAGAGAGCATTGCTTCCTGCTATTGGTGGTTAAATGCAATGAATGATTAATAGTTTGTTTATCTAAAAAAAGGCTTCATTCTTAAAAAATTGTCTTGGAAAAAGTGACTTTAAACACTTAGTAATATTTTTGCATATAGTTAAAAACTATTTTATTGATTGTAATAGTTATGTTGTTAATAGCATTATTGAATAACATTTTTAGCAAATGCAGATAAACATTGGCACCTTACAACTATTAAATGAATAATATTTTTAGTCAATCATATATTAAAGTAATCTCTAAATACGATTTAATATTTCATAAATGGAAAACTTTGTATCCTACTTCGTAATGAATCCATGTGACCACTGCTGCCCATCAATAAGCATATACAATTTTGATTCGATCATCGGTTCAACAGGCTCTTCAGGGTTCAAGGTTTCATCTTGATATGGATGTTCTTTGTGAAATAGCAATCCACTTTAAGTTGCAGGTCTCAGTCTAATTAGCAGAGCATGAGCCAATCCTATTTTGCCCCTTCCTTAGAATTATTAATTTATCAGTAGGTTTATTCAAATGAACTTAATCAAAAGTTGAAATTAAATTTAACTAAAATTAGTTATGAAATTTTTTTTAAAGCTAAAGGAATATTGAAATAATTTTTTGTATACTGTACATTTTTAAATTAGGGTAAAAACGAATTTGTGATGAAATATTTTGGATTTACTTTGATGGACTTCTAAGTGATTTTTCTAGGATACTTAAATTTCCTCTTGTACTATTTTGTCTCAAATTTTATTTCTTTCATTTTATTATTTTAAGTAATGAATACCCACAATCTACTTTCACTTCCTTTGGGTACAGCATAATAGGTAAAGCTAATTTAATTTTTGTATTATGTATTTTTTCATAGTTTTAAAATTTTTATTTCAGATGAATTTAGGTCTGTGGATTGATTTGACTAACACCACACGATTTTACAAAAAGTCAGAAATTGAAGGCCGTAACATAAAATATATTAAACTTCAATGTCGTGGGTATGTTTTTTCTTGCTTTTTATCAATTAAAAATTTCATGACTCCGGTTATCTAGGTGTTTTGTGATTGAATTCAAGTACCATATACTATTATCTTTTTAAGCTTTAGCTGTTCTTTTAATTTTAGGTTACAAAATGCATTCCAGGTCACACACACAATTGATACTTCCTTCTATTGTCTACTTTCAAATCCAATTCTAGGTACCATTGGCATTGCATCCATGTATGCCCAGAAATCCAACATAACCCGATAAAAAATTGGTCAAATTCAGAAAAAAAAAATTAGTAAAACCGGAAGCAAACACAAGGGGTTTTTAACATAAATTTGAGTGAGTGACAGTGAAAATAGACCATGGGCTTCTATTTTTACTGCAAATACCAAAACAAAGATTGGGAAATGTAATCTGTTTATTTTTGGAACACAAGTATTGGTGTGAAGTTGCATTTCTCTTTCAAAAATATAAACAATATTCAATTTAAAAATTTTATTTGTTTAAAGAAAATCATATTTTTTAATATTGATCTAATGTGAAATTTTCCGCCGATTTCAAATCCGTTGAAATCTTTACTCTATATTTAACGGTCTAGGAGATAGAAAAAAGAACTACATAACTGAAGTAAAAACTTTGTTTTTTATTGTCTGCTGGAAAATCATTCATCTGTGCGAAACGGAAACGGGAAAAAAAATTTAGAATATGATCTTTTATGCTGTTGCAATTCCAAAGAAAACGATAATATTTAAAATTCAATAAATTCACTTTAAAATGTTCTAGATTGAATTTTAAAATTTGCTGCGACCCTAAAATTGCAAAAAATTTGGACTACCTGTGTGCTAAATCCCATTACTGTAAGTGCCATGGATTCGTCATGACTTTGCGTGCAGGTAACAAACAGACTAACTCTTCCTTTTATAGTATTAAAAGATATATTTAATTTAAAAATTATTTATTTATAAAAAATCATATTTTTAGGTAACGATCTAATGTAAAACTTTTCGCAGATTTCAAATCCGTTGAAATTTTTACTCTATTTTTAACTTTACTCTATCATTGGAGATAGAAAAAAGGACTAAATAACTCCAGTTAAAAAATTTTATTTGTTTCTTTAGTCTGCTGGCAAATTATTACTCCTAGCAAAATAAAAACGGAAACGAAAAAAATAAATTTAGAATCTGCAATCTTTTATGCTGTTTTCATTTGCAAGAAAACATTAATAATTATATTCCATTAAATTCATTTAAAAATGTTCTAGATTGAATTTTACCCAAAAAGTGCAAAACAATTTGGACTACCTGTGTGCCAAATCCCATTATTGTAAGTGCTATAGATTTATCAGAACTATGGTAACGAAAAACAGACAAACAAACACTTCCTTTTATAATAGTAATGATAAATCAATAATTATAGGTCCGGGAAAATGTTAATTTTTTCTATTGTGAAATCCTGTGCACAGACCTGACTTGCGTGTATTTAATTTCACATTTTGGTTTTCATGTTTTTTGAAATATGTTTTAACTTAACTAATTTATTTTTCTGTCTTGCAAAAAATGTGGCAGACGTTTACAGTTTTTAAGTGATTTCTTTGTTAATTATCCAATTCTTGTATACCAAAATCAAATGGGAGGAGATATTATTATATAAAAAAAATTGTTAGATTTTGACAGTTTCAAATTTTTCTAGGCATGGGGAATGTCCATCTATTGATCAAACTAATACATTCATTGAAATATGCCAAAGATTTATTTCAAAGAATCCCTTAGAAATAATTGGTAAGTGGCTTTATCTTTAATTTTTATTTTTGTCTAATTTTGCACTTCTAAAAAATTATTAAGATAGCACAGTACAAAGTCCCAAATCCGGACATTTTGCTAACCAGCGTTTTTTTATCCTCTCACTTTTTCTACCTTTTCAACAATTTTTAGAGAACAAGGTGTTCAACTTGAACCAAAGTGACAAAACAACGCAAAATAACAGACATGTTCAGAGTAAATACCACACAGAAAATTTTGCATTGTATTTTTTTTTAAATTATTATTTTTTAAATTATTCCTATTTATATATCTGCTATTTTAGTATTGCAAACATGTTCCAGACGTAAATAACGCAGGGACCAATTCACAAAAGGGGGTTAAATAAGGATTTTTTGACAAAAATAATTGCAAATTATCGGAAATCTTGAATTATTGAGGTCTTTAGGATTCCGGACTTTGTACTGTATAACAACATTGGATTTTTTTAACACAAAATTTTGATGGTAAGGACTAGTATAGGAATTTATTGGTATAAAAATCGATGAAATAACTTCAGTTGGATTCAGAGTGAGAAATGGTGAGAGGTTTTAAATAGTCATTGTCAAAGATATTTAGTGTATCTGTTTCAAATAAATTTTTAGTCATATAATTTTTTTTTTATTTGAATACAACTATTTTTTAAATTTAAGATACACAGTGTAGAAATTTCAAAGAATACGTAATATTAATTGAGAAATGAAATTATAAAAATTATTTAGAGAAACTACCAGAAAGGTAATTTAATTTGAAAAAGATTGCATTATTTACTCCCATTCCTTTTGTGTTTTAGAGGAGATTCCAGTATTCCATTTTTTATTTGTTTCAAATGTACTTGAAGTTGATAATGACTTAATATCCTTTTTTCAATGCCAGCCAACAGTATGTTAGTTGTTATAGCATTTTGTGGGTGAAATTGTGAAAAATTGGTGGTTATTCAAAGGGTGGATCACACAAAATTACTTCGGA
Organism: Metellina segmentata; assembly: GCA_947359465.1. Taxonomy (NCBI): domain Eukaryota; kingdom Metazoa; phylum Arthropoda; class Arachnida; order Araneae; family Tetragnathidae; genus Metellina; species Metellina segmentata. Next base: position 39,457,414 of record OX375873.1, on the reverse strand, counting down.
AGCTTCATGTTTGAACCAGAAAACTTTCAATCTAGAAACCATCACCCTGTCCACCAGATAGATTGGTTGGCAAATGACTTAATATTAATTTTCAGACATTAAACCAAACATTGCTGAATAGAAGCTACATTGCTATTTGCAAGTTGAGCCTTTTGTTTCAAAATTACATTTTAATTGCTGAATAAGAGTTTGTATAATATTTACTGTTTATTTTATTTCAGATCAATAGTTTTTCTGTTTCAGAACTTTAAATTCTCATCACTAATCATTAATGTGAAGTTTTAAAATTTTTAAATCTATTTAACACATTTCTAAATGAGATGTTCTTGATACAAGGGCGAACTCAACAATGGGCGAAATTTTTTTCCCTGTAACTTGGTTTGTCAGGCATTAAATAATGGTGGTAGATACTTTTTTGTTTAGTTTGCCTTTTCCCACCATTTAAAAGTAGGGTCCATGGTCAACATACTTCAAAAACTATTATGGAAAATCAACCTGGAACTAGATCTATGCCAAGTGAGGGTGATGCTGAGGAAATAGAAGACATCCAAGTGGATTACGGAAAATAAATTAAACATTGTTCAGTTTAAAATTAAGTTAAATTATTTTTTTTAATTGAATAAGAAAAAAGAGTTGTGAGTTCTGATGATTTTCTTCTTAGTATTTTGTGCAATACAGTTCCTTTGAAAAGTATTTTTGTGAAATAAAGTTTTTTTCATTACAAATCTGGTTTACTTCATTTTTTTTCCTTTACATTTATTTTTTTTGCTCACTTTAGAATGTTTGTTATAGATAACATTTATTACAAAAATTTAGATATTCCAGAGTTGTGTTTCAGGGTTCCCACAAGTCAGAAAAAACCTAAAATCATCAGAAAATTTAATTTTGTCAAAAAAATGTAGGTAAAATATGCTTTTTTTTGTCTAAAACCTGGAAAATGAGTGATCATGGAGTCTCAGGTGCTTTGGAGAAAAATAGACAGTAAGAATCGTACACAGTTTCGTATAATTTTATTTTATGAATAGATTTTTTCCCCAATTTTAAAAGAAACAGCTAATATTTAACTGGTAAAGAATTTTGTTTTGTCCACTGGCTTAAATTGAAGATTTTTATGCTTATGATACATTAAACGATAAATTGACTAAGTCGCATGTGTTGGATTATTTGAATAAGTTAATTTAATGCAAAATTACTTGTGTATTAATTTTTATAGTGTATAATTCCCAAATTGGTTTTTATAATTGGCCTTTAAATGCTAAATTTTTTCCTGTTTTTCACCTTAAAAGTTCGTGAATTGCTGAAGTATGACCTAGAATATTTCTATATTTAAAAAAAGTTGCCGCCGCCGCAGGATTGAAAACTGTGTTGTTTAGCTCGATTCTTAAACAATTTCCCGAGAAAGTACCGATTGGAAAAAAACGAAATTAACATGGTTTGTTCTTCATCGTATTCCCTGGACAATTGTTTAGTTTTTTTTCCAATGCAGCTATTAGTTTAGGGTTTATTAAGTGTCAAAATTGAGGAAGCAAAATTTCTTCCGCGAGTGAGCAAAACATATACAAATTTTAAGTCTTCAGCCGTGAGTTTTTTTTAAAGAGTACCTCTCAACGTAAATTTTTGCAGCTCATCGAGTTTTTCTTGAAATTTCAATTTGGTTCTTGATATTTTTTTTTAATTCGGGAAAAATCGGGACATTTTTGTTATTTTTTTAAAAAACTGCCTTATTTATATCTTATTACTATTAATTTTTAAAATATTCCAGTATACCTCAGAATGTACTTTTTCTTACGGTACTATTATTTTTGAAATCGGTTAATAATTAAATTGGATGCAATCAAACGTTGGTCATACAAAATTCGGAATCTTTGGATATTTTCGCTACGTTTTGTTAAAACCGCTATAATTACAGCAAAAACCGTTATTTTTTAAATTTGAGAACATTACATTACACTCTTTCTTATGGTAGAATTATTTTTCAAATTGGTTAATAAATAAAATCTATGCAATTAAAAGTTCGTCATACAATTTTCGGAACTTTCAGATCGTAATTTTCGATAAAAAACTAAAACTGTCATATCTATATCGTATTACTATTAGTTTATAATTTTGAAAATATCGCAGTTTACCTCAGAATGCACTCTTTCTTACGGTACAATTATTTTTAAAATTGGTCCATAAATAAATTCGATGCAATCAAAAGTTGGTGACACAAATTTCGTATTTTTTATTTCGCGGAGCAAATAAGGGTTGTATTTTTTTACTATCGGGTTTGCCAGATATCAAATTTATCGTAGCAACAGTTCCCATAAAAACGATTTTTTTTATTTGGCGAGGAAAAAGGCTCGCTCTTTTCCCTCTGTTCTCAGACAGTTTACCGAGAAAGTACAAAGTACAGATCGTAAAGTTTGGAGATTAACACGGTTTACTTAAAATTGTACAGGGAACAAGATGCAGAAGATATTTTACTCATGCGGCTATTAGTTTAGGGTGCATTAAGTGTTAAAGTTAAAAAAAAGTGAAATCACTTGCGAAAGAGGTATTGGTTTGCGAAGCAAACCAAACGGGATTGCATTGCAATCCCCTGGGGTTGGCGAGCAGGAGGCGAAGCCCTCGCTGTTACGTCATGGACCGGAAAGTGAAATCAAGATAATACGAATTATTCAGATAGTTTCACTCGGCGAAAGGAATGTTGGTTTGCGAAGCAAACCAAATGGCATTTTTAAAAGGAGTATCGGTTTGCGTAGCAATCCCCGGGGATTGGCGATCGTAAGCGAGCGGAGCCCCCTAGTTTTGTAAAAAAATTTCGGAAAAGCCAGGGAATTTTATTTCTGAAAGAGAGTAGGAACCCTGTTTGTTGAGTTGGCCGTTCGTATCCGCAATGCCCCAAATATACTGAAGTGCTTGAAAAGTTGATACACCAGTCTAATACTTGGTAGGCTCCCACTGGAGAGTTAAACTACGAAAATCTGATATAACCTGGACAATACAAGCTTATGGGAGTATTCTGTAAGCATTGAACACCATACTTCCTACTGAGAGGTCCTCAATTTTGTTGCATTCCAAGGTGTAGGATTTCTGTCTACCACAGCATGTTGCATGGCATCCCAGATGTATTTGATATGTTACGATCTGGTGGTTAAGGTTACAATGACAAGACCTCATACTCAAAAGTATGATAAATGTTCTAATGATTGCTCTAACCACATTTGGCATGTATAACCCATCAGAATGAACGCAGGACCATAGATGGGTGTAACTCGTCAAAGAGGATACACACATAGTGTTCACCTATCAGATATTAATAGTTTAAAACTCTAAAGGCGGCTTGTCTGATAAATAGACATATTCAAGAATTCTTTAATTGGAGTTCATAAAACTATTTTCAACTGATTGACTACACAAATAACACTGGAAGTACTGTTACAGCACTTCAAGCTACAGAAGCCCTTGATAACATTCAAAATTCCATTGACAGGTGGTTTTCAGCTATGCAATGCTGGATAAACCAGAGACAATTTAGATCTGAGAGAGGTGAGGACATGCTCCATTTGACATTACATTGATCATAAAGTTCTGGGCACTTGACATAAACCCTCTTCATCTGACATTACCATCTCCTAAATCTCAAGCTACAAAAGTCCTCAAGAACATTCAAAAGTCCATTGATAGGTGGTTTTCAGCTGAAAGACGCTGGAAAAGCCAGGGGCAATTTAGACCTGAGAGAGTGAGGACACGCTCGTTAACTTCTTCCGAACTCTTCTTGACCAAAGTATCTAATTTTGTTGTATATATCTGCAAAGCTGTAGGATATTATAATAAATGTTGTAGTGAAACCTAAAGATCTTGTTCTTTAAGTTACCATATCTGTCGTCACACCATTTCATCTGGTATAGCAGATGTACCAGAAGCTAAACTAACTTTATACCATTATAGACAGACCACCAGCCTGTGCAATCCTCCAAAATGCTATGACCTATTTCATGAGTTAAAACTATTTGGCTGCATTGAATTTTGCTTAAATCATGATAATTTAGCATTCTTACTGTGGGAACGACTATCATTTTATATAGGCACTTGGAAGATGCAACCAATTGCAAACATAGGTGGCATTGCTATGTATTTTACTCTCAATTTTAAGGTGAAAAATATTTTTATTTTCAAGGTGTTCCTTGGACTGAAAAGTTTGGGAACCAGTTTGATCGATTATCTTCATTCATTTCAAAATTTAAGTCTAGAAATTGTTATTTTTAAATATTACTTGAGATGGAATAGGAGCTTTTTTTTAAATCATGCATGTTTAGTGTTCTGATTTTTAAATGAATTGCAAATATTTTTTTATTGGAGAGCCAATACTGCAAAATTTTTATTCCTAATATGTCTTTCTTTACTAACAGGAGTTCATTGCACCCATGGTTTCAATCGAACTGGTTTCTTAATTATTGCTTATTTGATTGAAAGCCTGTCATGGAGGTGGGTTTTTATTTTAAGTATCTAATTTTTATCTGTATTATGGTATTATGTCTGTTTTCCTTTTTGATAAATATGGATTTGTATGATATATACGAAATCAACTTTGATCTCTATTATGAGATATATTTGGGGATTCATAATATCATACTTTAATTGGTAATAAGGAAGAAACACTAAATACTGTATCTATACACTACTGTACAATAATGGACAAGACAGCAAGATATGATGGTATAAGGGAAAGAATGCATGTTTTAATGGGGGGGGGGTTAATGGGGCGCAATTACACTAGCAACCCTCCTGGGTATACTTTCAACAAGGTTTTGACACACAGCTATGGTATTTATGTCCATTCCTGCTGCAAGAATGTCGCCAGCTCAGGTGTAGATTTTGGACATGGTACCCTGGTCCGTAAGCATCGCTCTAATGCATCCCACAAATGTTCTATGGGGTTTAGGTCGGGACTCTGAGTAGGCCAGGTAAGATGTTTTACATCCATATCTTGATACCACTGCTTGACAGAGGCTGCAACATGACATGGAGCGTTTTCGTCCTGGAAGTAACATTCTTCCATCCATAAAATTTCCAGAGCGCAGGAAGAACCTGATTGTCCAAAATGTTCATGTAGGTGTCGGCATTCAATTTACCAGGAACAACATGCAAAGACCATATTACGAAAAACACCCCCAAACAAGTAGTCAGATTTTATGCAAATCCACTGGCGTCCGATCCATTATTGTAATATATATGTGTGTGTGTGTGAAAAGTATAATGTGCTGTCTTATTTGTTGCTGTTGCTTAAAAAGTAATGCCTGTCTGGAGTCATTGCTGTGTTGATTGTCATACATATTTCAATGTACAGGGTTCAAGTTAGCCTTTAAAAGCCTTAATAAGACCTGATTTTTCCAATTCAAATTTCAGGGACCCTTAAAATTTGTTAATATTTGCTTTTGAAGGCCATAAAACATTTTTACAAGATAATTTTTTTACTAGTGCACTTCACTATACTAACACTGCATGTTTTATTTTGCTTTCTAAAACAAGACTAATTCTTGACCAAGATCAAATATCTTTGATTTTGGTTTTGTGGGTGTAAGGAAAGAGGTGTAGAAAATGAGATCCTACTTGATGATAATATGGTACGGTCACCATAACCGCCTTGTGTGTCCTTTTCCACACTGCAAATATAACTCTGTTTAAACTTCATAATTACTAAAATTTTCTGCACAACTAGTGCACGTGTTTTTACCAATCTGAGTAATAAACTAGGTATCATTTTGATTGATTTACAAAAAATAATGCTCAAAATTATTGTTATGAGTACTACTTGAAATTATTTGTGAACACACTTTAAAGGTTCAATACTAAATCTTTGAAATGAAATAAATCTTACACAATTTAAGCTGTTTTTCGTCATCCATAAGGCACACCAATGCCATTCTTACTGCACTCCTGTTAAAAATTGCTGCTATAGATTGATAAATATATTCTGGGATTCCCACTGTAGTGTGAAAATGATATTCAACACTTACGAAAATGACAGTGGAAAAGAGATTTACGTGGAAATATGTCACCAGTTACTCGGACTGCTTTCAGTGGAAACTGATATTGAAAATTTTACAGCATTTTTCATGCGTTTAGAATTTTTGGCTTTGGTGTGAAAATGACTGATCATTAATTCACAAAAGTTTTGAGGTATTTCTTTATATATGTATGTCTAAAGATTCATAAATACATTAGTCAGTATCTTTTGGTTTTTTTATCTTTAAAAAAAAAACTTATTTTCATTATTTCCTTTTCAGCGTTGAAGCTGCTATTCATTGCTTCAGACAGGTATGTTAGGTTTTCTGAAACTGCATATATTTCAGATAAAATGTGATATTTTGAGTTATTTCTGTTTTAGATTTTAAGTCATAGTTTTCCCAATTCGTTTCACTCAACACTCCATTTTAAAAGACCATTTTGTCCATCATTTCCGTCTGAAAACTATCAGCTAATAATAAGTGTAGCTGTGTGTATTATTTTTGAAGTGATATAGGTCTTCTATCCATTGTATTGCACAATGAAGTTGAAGGCATGCTCAGATTCCTGATGCTGGACTGGTTAACAACCAGCTTGGGTCAAAAGTGTGCATGAATACGTACATGCTAAATCTGGTCACAACCTGTTATGTTTATCTACCCATCCATCCTACCTTCCTTTTTACGATATATAATTCTTGTGACAATGCATCACTGTATGTTTGTACGGTCAAGTGGATGAGTGTTTGCTTAAAACGTTTTAAGGTGACAAATTTTTTTGACATCTTATTGCCCCACTCTTTCTTAATGCTTCCCGATTTCCACTGGTGCCAGCATTACTGCTCAAAATGTCTTCAGAGCTCACAAGGGAGAACTGCTTTAAATGCCAATTACATTATCTATTTTGTGGGGAAACAAATTAGAAATTATTTTCACTGGAATAATCTGGACAGTTCAGCTTAAATAAATAGCCATTATGTGTTCTCTATTTCAGGCCCGTCCTCCTGGTATATATAAAAAAGATTACATTGAAGAATTATTTAGGAGATATGGAGATATAAATGATGTGATACCAGCTCCCCCCTTACCTGATTGGTGTAATGGTAAGCATATTGTTCCTGATAACATTTAAAATATTCAGCAATACATTAAATGTGTTATATAATTAAAATACTCGTTTTGCGTCTTTTCAATGAAGGATTCTTCATAGAAGTCGATATAGAGTACCTTTGTTACAAATGTTGAGAAACATACCCACTTTCAACCTTGCAAACAGAAACAGTCATTTACGACTATTAAAACCACCATTTAATGTTGATGCAATGTCAAACTTGGCATGTTATCGCCCAAAGTGGCTACAAAAGTAACGATGAAGCCTTGGTCTTGAATTTTTGTATATGATGTCGATATGCGACTTGTTATTTCAATTTACAAATTGAGATCGCTAACTTCAACTGCATATTAAAATTTTTAATGTATTACATTATTTGCAAACATTGAAGTTCAAAATTGTAAAAGGTAGTAAAAAGGGTATCAAAAAATATCTGGTAGAAATTTTAAGAAGATATAATGAACACAAAATTTAACCTTATTCACATGGGATGTGTTTTCACAAAGGCAAATAGGTGTACTAAGCGAGTAAAAAAAAATGGAAACCAGAAAAATGTGAGCATTTTTACAAGCCCTAATTTGATTTTAGTTGTATACTGAGTTCCACAATAGGGGCTCAAAAAGTTGTGAGCATGAACAGTAATGTGTGCCTCACATTGTGTACACTTGGATTGCTTACATACTGGGCTATGCCAAACAGTGCCCTTTTGAACATTCAACTGTCACTTACAGACATACATCTCCATGCAAATATGACAGTTTGCGTTCCCTAGTTCCCTTAAATGTTTTTACACAAAGTTTTGAAATATCCTGTGTGGTTGCAAATTATCATTTTTTTTTTTTAAATTTGAATCTCCAATAGAAATTCTAGAGAAACTTAATTTAATATAATCATGTTATAAAACTGAATACTAGAAATTAAGAGTTAAGTACTTTATAATATTGAATATCATTGTCCTGTCCCTATACCTGTTAAACTGCTAGAAGTACTTCTAAAAAGAACACTAGACTACAAAAGCTGAGTTATGAGTTAGATATTTCCCCTACTTAGACCATGTTGATTGTCTGAGGTTTTCTGTTTTCCTTAACAATTCACAAATTTGGGCAGCTTCCCTGTAGAGAACCAGATTTTTCTGCAAGTGTTCTGGTAAACAATTTGTTTTCCCTGGTCTTCTAGAGGAAAGAATATCTTCCATATTTTCTTTTAAGAAATTTTTAAATGACGTCATCCGGCATTTGGTGGCAATCCATGAAGGATATTGAACTCAAGTTTCCATGAAACATTTGCATTGGGACGCGAATTCCATGCGTATTGTCAAATATGGGCTGATTTTCATCATTTTATTTTCAACCATGGAATCAGATTGGTTGAGGGCCAAACATTATGCTCCAGGGAAGTCGATTGGGGTACGGATTTCAATTATGTCTTGAAAGTAGGAATGTGTCGTTTTATATACCAGTATCCATAAATTCAGGGTTCCCAGGGAAAACCTGGAATTGTCAGAAAATTTTATTTTGTACAAAAAAGTCAGAAAATTATGCATTTTTGTCTAAAACTTGGAAGCCACGATTGATCATGGCTTCTCAGGCGCTTTGGAGAAAAGTACCTAATAGATTTGTATAGTATTTTTCAACTGATTTTAAAAGAAACTGCTAATATTTAACAGATAAAGAATTTTGTTTCGTTCACTGGCTTACATTGAAAAATTTCATGCTTATGATACATTAAATGACAAATTGATTTAAGTAAAATGGCTGTTGGATTATTTGGAATGCAAAATTACCTGTACTTTGTGTTCTTATTTTTGCAGTATATAATTCTTAAATTGATTTTTATTATTGACTGTTGAATGCTAAATTATTTCTTGGTTTTTCACCTTAAAATGTCATGAATTGGAATTTTGCCTTGAATTTTTGTAGAAAATTGTCTGGAAAAGTCGGGAAATTTTATTTCTGAAATGGAGTAGGATTAACCATCTTTTTCATCCCAACCAAAATTTAAATGCATTATAAAGCTTCATCCTCCAAGTTAACAGTTGTTTGCTAAAGCACATGAACCCTTTCTCATTCCTTCCCCTGGTCATTATTCTTTTTAGACATTAGGGGGACATATTTTTTTTGAGAAAAGTATTAGTATATTGAATTTTTATTTAGAACCAGATACTGTTGATGATGATGGTAGTGTGTTGGGAGGTGATGGGAATGAAGCTTCTGATTCAAGGCCCCCTCCTTCGAAAAAAAGAAAGGAATTTCATAAAAAGGTAATTCGTTATATATTTTATACTGTCAGTACCTAGAAGTCTGTTTTAATATTTTAATATATATTTACATTGATTGCTTTGCTGCTAAATAATCTCTTAATTTTGAATTATGTAGCATTTTGTAAAGCAACCGATGAATAAATAAGTTTTCAAGATTATTTCATTAAAGAAAATTTTATTTTTAGAATCCTACTTTTATGGAAGGTGTGCCAGGGGTTTTTCCTGTTCTTGATCACAATGTTGTCACCATTATACAGAGAAAATGTCAGGCCATGTGTAATTGGAAAGGGTAAATATGCTTTGCAACTTTTATTCTTCTCCATCTGAAGTTGTGAACGTGGCAAATCCTTGAGAATATCAGCATTCCTATTTGTCATAAATGTGGTATTTAATCTAGAATTGACTTTCTAAAATTTTAAGTAATATTAATTTGGTTGTGCAGGATATTTCATACAATAACAGTGCAATGAGTGGTTAAACTGATGGAGTCACTTAGTTTGCCAGCCAATCCAAATTTCAGTTCTATACAATTTCCTTTTTACCTATTTTATAAGGACATATTTTCATATGTGTATGGTGAAATCCTGAACCACTTTCATACAGTTGAGTTTCAATAAAATGTCATTAAAGACTGAAAAAAAATAGTCTGATATATATATATATATAAGACTATTTTTTTCTTCTGTTGTATGAAACTACAGGGCAGTTTTTAATTTAAAGAATATTATGTTTATAGATAAGTTTCCTAACAGCTTTAGTTTATTTTATACATGTTTCACAAACAAACATTGCACAGAATTCTGTTTGTTTATTGCTAAATGGCAAGTACAGTTATAAACAATATAAAATCAACCATTACAGGTTTCATTTGCAACATTTAATTTAAATATGTCTGAATTGAGCTGTAGAGCTGCATAATATTATTAATACTACATTAAAGAAAATCACCACTCTGATAAAATTCTTCATCCAGGCAACTATAGACCAGTAAGTCTAACATCAGTAATTTGCAAAATATTTGAATCTCTGTTAAAAAAAGCATATAATGTTTTACTTGGAGGAGAGAGGGGACTGTTATCAGATAATCAGTATGGGTTTTAGGAAGGGCAGATCCTGCTCTACAATCCTTTTGAAGTTCTACGAAAATATTACTGAAGAGCTGGATAATAAGAGCAGTGTAGATATCATGTACATAGATTTTCAAAAGGCTTTTGATAAAGTACCTCATGAGGCATTACTGTTTAAATTGGAAAGGTTGGGGATTCAGGGGAAAACATTGATATGGATAAATAATTGGTTATTGGGTAGAAAGCAGAGAGTGCAGGTAAAAGGAAATTATTCACAGTGGACAGAAGTTATAAGTGGGGTGCCTCAGGAATCAGTTTTGGGACCAATTTTATTTATAATTTTCATAGATGATATAGGTCAGGGGATTAAGAATAGAATCAGTATGTTTGCAGATGACTTAAAAATATGTGGGACAGTGGATACAAAGTTACAGATAGATAATTTACAAGGGATTTTGATAAAATATCTGAATGGGCTGTGAAATGGGGATGGGGTATATCATTTAATATAGGGAAATGTCAAGTTTTGCATATGGGTTACAGGAACAGTGGAGCCGAGTACTGTCTGCAGGGAGTAAAGGTAAAGGAGGGAGAAACAGTCAAGGATCTTGGGGTGATAATTCACAGGGATTTTAAAATGGGTCACCTATGTTCAGCTGCGGGTAAAAAGGCTAATAGGTTATTGGGTTATATTAAAAAGACTAACTTCAAGGGATAAGAATGTAATCTTGCCGTTATATAAGGGCTTAGTAAGACCACATCTAGAATATACTGTACAATTCTGGGCTCCATATATGAGAAAGGATATAGAATTAATTGAAAGAGTTCAGCACAGAACTACAAAAATAATAAAGGGGATAGCAAATCTCGACTATAATGAACGTTTAAGTATGCTAAACATGTATACATTCGAAAGAAGAAGAAGGAAGGGGGATTTGATTCAGCTTTTCAAGTTGGTAAAACAAGGGGACACAGAGGGCTTAAATTTCAATAGGGATAACAGAACAAGGGGCCATGGGTATAAATTGAATAAGACACATTTTAATCAGGATTTAAGGAAAACCTATTTTAATAGGGTAATAGACAAATGGAACGTGTTGCCAGGAAATATAATTAATTCAAAGGGAGTGTACGAATTTAAGATACAATTGGGTAGTCAGTGGGAATTGGGGAATTCATAAACAAAGGACCAGCCTTGTTGGGCTTGAGCCTGTAGCTGGTCATCAATATTTGTATTCATCAGTATAATGACAGAAAGTAATGAAAAATCTCAATGAGAGATATATCAGCAGAAATAATAAAATATCAACAATAATAGATTTAGCATTAAATAAATGTTGGAAATGGGTAAATATTGAAGTAGACTTTCAGAATCTATTGTGGTAACATGAGTACCGTTTACATGAGCCAAATACCCGTGTAAAAGGAGAGTAAAACCGGTCTTTTCGACGCCGCTTCCCCTACGTGGGGAAAAAGCGAGGAAATACGCGGGTTGATTTCAACTCTAGTCAAGTCCAGTGTCATTGAGATTACCCTCCTTTCCCATAATGCAACGCGGGTAATCTTCGAAAATCCCTTTCACCCTCGAATTACCCGGGTCGATTGGTATGGTCATGTAAACAGCACTATGATGTCCTTTTTGATATGCATTTTATTTTAAACAGGAATTAACATCAGTAAAAGTAAACGAAATGATGCTATATATTTTTAGATAATTTTAATTTCATTTTAAGTGAATTTTTTTGTGACATACATACTATATTCATTATAAATAGATTGAAATATTATATGAAATGTGAGTTAATGACACTCTGTGAAAAATTAGCACAGGTGCTATGTTCAAGTCTGCTAGTTTTGATTAAATTGTTTATATATATATATATATATATATATATATATATATATATATATATATATATATATATGTGTGTGTGTGTGTGTGTTCATTAAATAAATGCAATATAATTTAAATAATTGCATAATAATTTATAATAAATAAATTATTATGCAATTGACTTTTATTGCATTCACCCTCTGGTAATGTTTCTTAATTTTTGAATTTGTTTTTTAACTGAAGGACTAACTTTGCTTTTTACTTTCAAAAGAGTATAAATCATTGAAAAGTATTACATTTTGGTAAATGTGCATTATTCCTATGACTTTTAAACATTGCAGATCTGGATTTCCTGGTTTACAACCTGTATCCATGGATATACATAACATCAAATTACTGCATGCAAAACCCTACAAAGTCAGTTGGAAAGCTGATGGCACAAGGTATTTCTTAACCTTTAGAATTTGTATTTATTTGATTTGTCAAACTACAATTTTACAATACATGTCTTTGAAAACATACAAATTGATTTTGTGATACATACTGATGATCCCACTGATCATCATCAATCTGACTACAGCAGTAAATCAGCAAGACCACAGGCTAATCTTGAATGCTTGGATGTACAGGCCTGGAGAAAAGTATAACGTTGTGTCAAAAATCACCAAATATAGAAAACTGGCAATTTCGAACAGTTAAAAGTTTTGCAACTTTAATTAATACTACCAAATAGTACACTAAAATATATTTATAAAAAAAAACCTAATGTTTTTTGGACTATGCAAAAATTACAAAAATTGGTGGATGGCAGCTTGGGAAAAAAGTATAAAGTCACATCATCTGTGAAAGCATACTGCGAAAGCAACAGATAAAACATTTCTGTCCAGTTCTAGAAACAAATACACAAGTTTTTTTGAATACCGAATTGTTTTATTCTTGAATATTTTAATACAATGACGAGAGGATTACACATCAGAAACTGAACAGGGCAAAGTACTAGCTTTTAAAGATGCTGGTTACAGTGGTGCTGAAATTGCACAAAAAAATTGGAAGATCGAAGGCTGTAGTTCTCATTAATCCTGTTTGCTATGGCACAAACAGCAAACTGGAAGGCCAAAGATAATTTCTTGAAGGCAGATCCAGAGACTCACCTACAGGCAAAATGTCTCTTACAAATTAAAGATGAAATGTAGTTGCCCTGTACCAGCTGAACAATAAGAAATGCATTGCATAGAAATCTTAATGTTGGGTACAAGAAGTTAAAAGGGAAACAAACCTCCACTAAGTGGCATACTGATTCATGTTTAAAGTTTGCCTGGAAACATTTAATGTGATGTTTTGGGACGAAAAAAGTTTAATTTAGATGGGCCTGGCAGATTTAAGTTTTACTGGTATGATCTGGGTAATAAACCACCTCTTTTCTAAACACCAATTCGGAAGGGAAACTGTTTTGGTTTGGGCTGCATTTGCAGCTGGTGGTTTAACTGAAATCGTTTTTGTGGATAGCAAAATTAATTCAGTGTTAAATCAGGACATGCTGGGTTATAATTTGTTGCTGGTTGCTCCAAATTACATCAGACAATTAAACATTTCAACAAGACAATACATCTGCATACTTTGTGCTCCACAAAATCCTGGATAAAGCAAACGAAGTAAAAACTCTTCATTGGCCATCTCGTAGTCCCGACCTGAATCTAATGTAAAACCTTTGGGGCATTCTAGCTCGAGATGTTTACAACAGTGGTCCCCGGGCCGCGGACCGGTACCGGTCCGTGGATCAAATGGTACCGGGCCGCCCAAGGAACATTAAATTATTTATCTCGGGTTTGTGCGGTTCTTGTCTATGAAATGTCCACTCAAATTAGGAGGCGGTAAATCAGAACTTGAAATTTGTTCTGTTACTAGAGCTTCAATTATGATTTCTGAATTCTGTATGTCTCTATTTTCCAATTTTGACAAATGTGACAGTTGTTTTCAAGTTGGCAGACAAAGTAGCTGCATTTAAAGCCAAACTGAAGTTGTGGGGACGGCGCGTGAACAGAGGCATTTTGGACGTGTTTCAGACATTAGTGGGGATTTTAGGCAAGACTGAGCCTAAACATTCATTCTCCCAGTTGATGCACGATCAACTGTCTTTGCTTTTAAAAGAGCATAACAGACCCAACCACAAAAGACCCACGGACTAGTAAGGAATGAATCCGCGATCCATTTGTCAACAAATCTGGCGAATCTAACATGTCTGTGCAAGAAGATCAACCTCTGGAGATTGCAAATGAAGGCGGCCTTAAAATTACGTTCGAGACAACAACTCTGCAGGTGTTCTGGATTAAAGTCATGGCGGAATACCCTGAGATTGCCACCACAGTACTTAAATCCCAATTGCCATTTCCGGCAACCTATCTGAAGCGGGGTTTTCTGCAATGGCAGCAACTAAAACAAAACAACGGTATAAACTGGACATAAGCAACACACTTTGGGTGTCATTGTCTCCTATTACCCCCAGATGAAACCGTCTCTTCGCAAAGAAACAAGCTCAGGGTTCTCATTGATTTAGCGTTCTAGTGAGTTAAAATGTTAAATCACTTTATATTCATTTTTTGGTGTAACTGTATTTTATTTTGAAGGCATGTTTAAATACAATCAAATTAAGAATTTAAATCAAAACAATCTAAAATAGAAACTATCAACGTTCCCCCCTCAGCGGGCCGCGTTAAAATTATTAAACGTTGATCCGGTCCGCGGCGATAAAAAGGTTGGGGAGCACTGGTTTACAAGAATGGGTGACAGTACAGCAGCAAGTCTGATCTAAAAGCCGATTTAAAAATTCGTGGAACACTGCCCAGTATACCTTCCAAACTCTGTCTGGTTCTATAAACCGACAATCAATACAAGTAATAGAAAAAAGAGGTTCCCCCCACACACACGTCACTTACTAACGAATTAATCATATTGACTCTATACTTTTTTTCCAACTTCAACTGTATGGTAATTTCTCTTAATTTCATATGAAATTTTACAAAATGTAACTAAACTTAATAATAAACTTAAATGTATTTTTGACATGATTTCATTATGTCATGAAGTATCCTTGCATTTCATAAAAATATTATATATTTCTTGTTTTATGTCATCTTTTTTTGCGACGTTATACTTTTTCTACGAGTGTATTTACATGCATTCAAATTATCTATGTTGTTGCAACTTTAACAAAATGGAATATTCTGTTTCCTCATGCTTTCTCTAAAAACGTGGTTGATATTCTGTAGTGTTTCATCCATTTGACACTTAAATTTTAGTTCCTATAACTTGGAAAATGGTCCTTTGGAATTATTCAGCAGGCAAATATTCTTTCATGTGTTATTTAGTTTCTTTCCAAAAACTTGTGCAGTGCTTGTTTCCCTCAAACATTGCATCTTGTGCTATAAAAATTATATCAATCAATATACTCTTACAGGACACATGCTCAGACAACAGTGCTCTAATGATTTTTTGCTCTATTTATGCCATTTCCATAAGTCCTATCTTCAAGTCAGTGTTTTAGGCCTCCGTTTTGCCATGCAATTTTCATCACATTTCTAGCTTTATGCCACTGAAATTCATCTAAACCTATAAAAGTTATCTTAAGTTTATTTTGCAATGAAAAAGAACTGTTTCTAAGTTTATTTTGTAATGAAAAATAACTATCTCATTCATTCAGACCAGTTATCTTTTTAATGTATTTTAATCATTTTAAAAACTACATGAATGATTAATGAAGGTATTCTTGATTTTTAGATATATGCTGCTGATAGATGGTGAGGACAAGGTCTATTTTATTGATCGAGACAATTCTGTATTTAAAGCTGATGGAATAAGATTTCCTCGACGTAAAGAACCAGACCAGCACATTAGCAACACTCTATTGGATGGAGTAATTTATTTGACTTGTATATTGTTGACTCATAAAAGCAATTCCACTAATTTTGCTTACATGTTATATGTTATAATTTTTAATTTTGCTTGAAAAATTTTAATTAAAGTTCAAAATTTGAACTCTCTTTCTTAATTATTCTTACCATAAACAAAATCACGCCCTTTTGTAGCCATTTAAAAAACAATCATATAATTTAATCTGGGATTTGATAAAATTATATTGTCTTATTAAAATAATAATTCCTATTTCTTCATATAAATACTTTTCTATTTATTCTTATAAATTGATATGTGTACGACTTGACCAAATCAATTTGAGTTACTAATTAGAAGTCCCGATTTCTGCATGTTATAAACCATCAAATAGTGGTTTAGAAAATCCTGGAATGCATTCAATTTGTCAACCAAAAAAAAAAATAGAAAATGTTAGGAGCCAGAATTGCAAAGTAATTTAGAGGCTCCAATTTTGAATTATAATAAAGGAAAAAAATCAATATCTTAATTACTTATATTGTTTATAATTATTATGAAAAATAAAATTTTACAAGATGGATTTTGCATGGACTCATAAAATGGATTCAAAACTCGTATTCTTTGAACTCAAAAAATCCAGACAATCTGATGTAAACAAAAAAACTGTGTTATTTTCACTTGATAAAAGGTATATTGTTTAAATGAGACTGTTCCAATCATTTATGCTAAAAAGTTACATGTAAACATCATATGTAATCACTAAAAGCTGCAAATTCGTTTTTTTTTTTTTTTTTTTTTTTTTTTTACTGTATTTTGTGGTTTATCATGTTAAACGAGTAGTTATTTTGAGAATCTTTAAGACTGTCTACCACTAGAACTACTCACACTTCAAAATTAGAGTGATGGCAGTCACTATAGGTACAGAACTCGTTTATTTTGAATTGAGTTTATTCTGGTAGATTACACAATTTATTTTGCCTTTAACTGCTTCCTTTGTTTTGATGACAGGCAAAGGTAGTTTTCTATATAGATATTCTTGCAACACGTTAAAATTATAAATATATTTTCATTTTCCCACTAAGTTTGCCAATGTAATATATTGCCATGCAATATATTACATAATAATAAGTTGCCAATGCAAACTTGAATACAGTTCTTCAAGTATTCCCTATGAAAAAAAGGATTCAGTTCAGTTTCATGGCTACAGTCAGACTTTGCAGCAAGAGCAGTATGTGTTTATCTGCTAAATACAATCTGTTTTTAAAATTTCATCACAAATTATTAATGTCTGATCTAAAAAATTTGTTAAGACATTGTTGTATCACAAAGCTGCATTTTTAATCAATGTTTAAATGTCTTCTATTTGTCAAGAGTTATTTTACCATCTCATTGAGTTTATGTTCCTGTTATATTGGATTTTTTTTTTCTGTTTTTTCACTGAACAATCTTTTTTTAGGAAATGATTATCGATAAAGTGAATGGCCAAGATGTTCCGAGATACTTAGCATACGATATAGTTAAATTTGAGGTTAGTACCCGAATGGACACATTTTTATCTCCTTAAAACATAATGTTAACTGGCTTTATACCCTTTTTATATATGCATTTGAAGAATATTTTATTTCTAAATATTAGCATAATCCATAAATACTTTTTCTGTTAATTTCATTATCATGTATTCTAGCTAAGTATGATGTATAATGTACTTAATGAATGTACATGTAACTTTTAAGACAAAAGTAGAATTCTAAACCTGAAATTAGTTCTGTCTGCAACACCCCAACCGTATTGTAAACTTTTGAAACAATCAGTTAAGGAATTTTCCAGAGACTCTTTACTTGCTTTTTAATTTAAATTTATATGAACTTATGAAATGTATTTTACAAGTTAAGACAAGTATTTTACAAGTTAAATCTAAGAATTTAAAGTGTTATCTTTTTTTTCTTTTTTAAACTAACTTACAAAGTTGTTCAATCTAAAAGATACTATGCAACCTCTATTATATGTTATGTAATAAAAGGGTGTAATTAGTTAACCACATATTTTGATACAATGTATAACTATTGTATTAAAAGTGTCACACATTTCTTAGTAGGTTGCAAAATCTAATCTGCCTTTTCATTTAAGAATATGGATGTTGGCCAAACTGACTTTGATCGTCGTTTACTATGCATCCATAAGGAAATAGAAACGCCGCGAAGAGAAGCAATGAAAGAGGGCAAAATTGATCGTATGAAGGAGCCCTTCAGCATTCGAAAAAAGGAATTTTGGGATCTTACAATGGCGAAACAGGTACTGCAATTACATTTTGTGTTCTTTAAATGCATTAGGATTGAAAACAAGTTTTATGTTAGAAAGCTGAACCTTCCTGGCAAATGTATTCAACATGATTTACCTAGAGATGTAAGGGTCACTTGTTTTAGGGTCCTAAACATGACTATCTACAAGTTCATTTATTTTGTGTTGAACTTCATGACATAAACATCACAGGCAAGCATCTTTTTGTCTACTTGTATTGCAGTATATTCGTTCTTTTGTTAATGTCTTGATGGTCCCACTCTAGTGTAATTACATTATTGTATTGACTGCAATTTTCCTTATCATAGAAATAAAAATTGGTGGTGATAAATAATAATATGAGATAGTAGTAAATCAAAATTTATTTAAAGTATGCAAGAATCTTTTTAAATTGATGATTTGATAACACAAAATTGTGTATATAATTTGATCAGTATTACATTTATTTCAAATAATTCATCTAGCTTCCATTAATCATAATTTTCTTCATTAATATATCTGGTCAAGGGAAATAACAGGATAAGTCTAAAAACTACTTTTCAGGAGCGCATTTTAAAAAGATTTGGCCTCTTGTGAATCGGGTTTATGTCGTAATTTATTTTGATTACACTCTTTGTTACTCGTTTTTCCTGCACATTACGTCTCCACAACACATAAGATCCCCAGACAAATCCTCCAGTAGACGAACTTATCTCATATTTGCAAAATTTTCGACCTATCCACAGGGTTTCCACGGGTCTTAGAAAGTGCTTATTTTGACCTTTAATTTCTAAGAGCCCTTAGAAGTGCTTATTTTTTGTCAATATTACTTAGAAAGTGCTTATTTTCCTTTGAAAACAAAATTCAGTTTTCAAAAAACGATATTTTTTTACAATATTTCTGAACTCTTAGTGGCCGATTGTTAATAAAACTGTTTATGAGTACCGCATTGGCAATGATTCAGCTACTAGCCTGCTTGAATGGCAACCCTTGATATGCGATACACAAGTCGTCGATCGACTCTTGATGAGCGTGTGAAGGCGCGTTCTCCCAAATCAAGTTTAATTGACCAATTATAGTTGATTAAACAAAGTTGAATGAAAACTATAGTGAGAAACTTTGCTTCAATAGAGTTGATCAACTTTCTAGTGGACCATGAAAAGTTAGACCCATTCAAACTTTATCGTTCAAGTGATGAGTCATCCGCCATCTGCTTTCAATTTGAAACTTGTCTTGAAAAGTGTGAAATTCAGTTGACAGTCAAGTTTGCTTTCTTCTGGTCATGCGTGTCTGTTTTGTTTTTAGATATAAGAAAGTTTAAAATATGAGTCTCAAGTGGTCTAAAAGATGCTAATATTTTTAGAACTGTACCTAATCCACTGACTAGACAAATATAAAAAAAGATGCAAAGAGTTGCAATTGATAAACTTGATAAGTAGTGCAATGTAACAAAAATTCTACTGATTATGAATCCGACATATTTGCTAAATTTGTCGCTGTCCTGTTAAAACAGATGCCTCTTTAATGATACAATCATCTGCCTGGAACAAATTCGAACTGTAATAAGACAAAAGCGATTGGAACTCAAAAACATCACCTGCGTTTTTACCTTCTCTTCATACAACTCAATGGTCATTGTCAATTTCAAATGAATCATGCAACAGAGAACTATGCGGAGATGATTCACAGGAGCCATCTGATATACTTGCTAAAACGATGTGTCTTACGATTTCTTCTCATGTTAAATAAAATTGTATTTAGTTCTTTTAACAAAACTTACTATATGTACAACTTCACGCACAGCTGCTTTCGACGCCATTTAAAAAATGAAACTTGATCAGTTTTTACTGAAATATGTGAACAAAACTGATTCAAGTCATATTCAACTTTTATTGATCAACTATAATCAGTCTATTAAACTTGATTCGTGAGAACGTGCCTTAATACACTTTAAAGACTTGAAAAATCCCATGAAAATCAGTCTGTTTTTGACTTGTGTGGCGAGTGGCTCTCGCAACGCACAAAACAGTTGCCCTGCTAGACGAACTAGAATACAATAATCAAATGTGAATTAATTTTGTTTCTTTCTGTTACCAGCAAGTGCAGTGGTTTAAAAAATTATAATTATGAGGAAGGGAATTTTTAAGTTTGTTGGTGAATCAGAAACAATATAAAGAAAATTTATTTTTATTAACACTGCTAGCTGTGTAGAACCCAATGTTTTACAATTTTTTTTTTAATCTGGCTTTTTCATGCTCCTAATTCTTTGTAAAAAATATCCCAGAAAAGTTGAATAATGAAAACTTTGAAGATTCTCGGTGGTGATTCTGCTCTGAAAAGTTGAAGCAATTGATCATCAGTTCTGGAGAAAAAAAAACCTGATTGATTGAAAAAAACATAGAGGTAAAGATCGCAAAAGTGTAAACCAGAGTGCTAGACGACCGGAAGAACAAGGAATTTCACAAATCGAGTAAAGTTGTTTGAAAACTGAAAATTTCGGACTCGTGTCGTATTTGTCCACTGACCCCAAACGAAAGTAATTTTTCTATGCTTTATAATTTTTTTCTCTTTGTATCCAGGTGACAAATACTAAACGGCCGATTGTGATTGAATTTCACTTCACTTTTGTTATGCCATGCGCAATCCGTTTCCATCGTCAACCTAGATGATTATTTTCAAATTAATTATTTTTATTAAAATACTCTATATATCTATTCAAGCCGACCAAACGGCATAGTGGTTAATGTGTTAACCTCTAGATCGGAAGGTTCCTGGTTCAAATCCTGTCAGGGCATGGATGTTTGTAAGCTTGTGGAGGCGGCTGGTGCACCTTAAATGTGTCGTGGCCGAAAGTCCTCATGTTTGGTTCGTGTGGAAGTTTGTAGAGTAGGGTTCCAGCTCAGATGTTGCCTCGTCATCTGACCGTGGTTCAAAATTACGTGGCGATACACCGAATGGCTTAGGCTGGGACGGTGGTAACTATTTGAATATATATTGAATAAAATTGCATTTTTTTTAAAACCATATCCAGGGTTCCCACGGTCCTTAAAAGTCCTTGAATTTTTTTTCTGAACTAGCGGCCCTTGAAAATTACGGAACTTTGTGAAAAGTTCTTGAAAGTACTTAATTTTTTTTAATTAGTACATAATTGTGTAATTTCGTCTTGCATTGGAACTTGTCCAGGCTAGTTTTCCTCCACAGCAGGTGCGCCATTTGAGAGTCATTCTGAATGAAACTGGTGTTTTGCGCTTTTACACCACGGGATATACTAATAATGCTACATCTAAGATCGTCCATTCTCCACCGCATTCTATCCATCTAATTTAGCACCTCTGGTCTCCGTAAAACAGCTGCCTTGCTATGCCCGCCGCATCATGACATATCACGACCGCTAGATAACAGCACCGCTTTTTTAGGAAACCGTAGCTTTAGCAGTCAGAACGTCATTGGAAACCTGGCACGATTTTTAAGAAATGAAGCCAAATTCATATTGCAAAATTATAAAAGTTACTAATGGGAAAAAACTTTTTTTTTAAAAATCGCATTTAAGGTATCTTTTAAGTGTAAAATGTTCTGCAGCTTTTAAATCCGTTGAACTTTTCACTCTATCTTTAATAACGATCGTAAAGATAGAAACATAGAGTGGAGAATAAAAAAGCCAGTCAAAACTTTTGATTTGTTTTGTTTCTCAAACGAAACAAACCACGACAGCCGTCTGTTATAGTGGCAGTGGACGACAGCAAATTGGAGATTGTGTCGCGTAGATTGAACCATGTGTGCACACTTCCATACTCTTCTACGTGCCACCAAAATAATTTATTGTACGATATTTTCTCGCACGACCGAAATCGATGTGTGCAAGCAGCCTGATAGTCGTTATTGAGACAAGAAGCCCACTTTGCAAAAAAAAAAAAACTGGGTTCTGTGAGAAAAGAAAATCCAAATCATAAGCAAAATTGATAACCTTTCTTTTTTTGACTCAGTAGTTTAAAAAAATTGAGTGAAAAAATAATGTATTTTTTTTTATACTCTCATTTTTATTTTTAATTGACAACTTTTGCGTATGCCTTGTTTTAGGTCGTTATAAAAAAATTTTAGGTCCTTGAAAAATATTTTTTAGGTTTTGAAAAGTCCTTAAAAGTCCTTGAATTTTATTTGGATAAAGGTGTGGGAACCATGATATCATAAAATTTATAAATTTATCATAGTTTTTGCATAGCTGTTATGATCTATTTCGGTTCACGGGAAAATGTTTTCTTTGAAACTCATTCTGTCTCCGATCCAGACAAATTTGACTGACGTATGCAACTTGCAATTAATAAATGAATAGTTTGCCATTAATTTCATTTTTTTGAAACCTCCTGTGTGCCAATATATGAATTTACTTATTTTCATTATGAATTTATGAAAGTGTATTATAAAATAATTACTAGTGTGAGGAATTTCCATTTCATAACAAGGTGAGCAATTAAATTTCAAAAACAATAAAAAATTTAATTATGAAATTTTTGAACTTATTCGTGGATTAGGGAGGAGCCTGACCCAGACAACACAAAATGGTGTTTCCTATGCATGAGCAGCAATATGCTAAAAAATTACTCATACACTCCCCCAAAGACCATTAAAAAGTGAATACAAAACAATATGTTTCGAATAAGAAAACGAAATCAAACTCACAACAACAGCTGGGAGACTGGCAACACCAAGCCCGGTCCTCCTCAAACTTGCTTCTTTCTTTCCCTTTTTGTAAAAGCAAATACACTTCGAACAGATAAAAGAAAAACATCCTAAGTTTCTTTCTTGCGGTCTCCATTCTATAATTTGTTTACTTACTCACATGTTACTAATATTTGTACACATAAATGCCTATAAGTTAACTGATGAATTTTGTTTTTGAAAAATCTCAGTTTTGTGTGGCATTAGTTGTGTGTAATTTTCAGAAAATAGACTTTAATATTAAATTTTTACACACTACTGTTCTTATAAGATTAACTAATCTGTAAGAGCATCCCCACTTGGTCTAAAGTCAAGTTTTGCATTGTATAATACGGTTTCTTCAATGTTTTATTTAAGTCCTTAGAAAGTCCTTATTTTGTCCTAGAAAGTGCTTAGAAAGTCCATATTTTTAGTTAGGAAAAAAGAGTTATACCCTTTGTCCACAAATATTTACAAAGACTGTTCAAAAGTCTGAAATACTTAAGTATTGTGTACAGTCGTTTCAATACTCGTCAAACCATGCAGAGCATCTGGCAGGTATCTGGTTATACCCTTTGTCCTCAAATATTTACAAAGTAAAAACTGTTCAAAAGTCTGAAATACTTAAATATTGTGTACAGTCGTTTC
This sequence comes from Metellina segmentata, assembly GCA_947359465.1. Classification (NCBI taxonomy): domain Eukaryota; kingdom Metazoa; phylum Arthropoda; class Arachnida; order Araneae; family Tetragnathidae; genus Metellina; species Metellina segmentata. The sequence goes on along the minus strand of OX375873.1, from coordinate 39,433,647 downwards.
AATACTCATCAAACCATGCAGAGCATCTGCGTTTAAGGGTCTATTGCTTGTATCTATTGGTCAGAATAATTAAGCACATTTTACCTATTATACACTGACGTTCCAAAAATCAGGAGATACCTCCTAATTCCGGTGGGACCTCCTTTTGCCCTGTGAATTGCAGCAACTTGACATGGCATTGACTCAACAATTTATCGGAAGTCCCCTGAAGAAATGTTCAGCCATTCTGCCTCTACAGCCGGCAGTACTTGCAAAAGTGTTACCAGTGCAGGATTTTGTGCACGAACTGACCTTTCTATCATGTCCCATATATGTTCGATGGAATTCATGTCTGGCGATCTACAACGCCAAATCATTTGCTGGAACTGTCCAGAATGTTTCTCATACCAATGGCGCATTGTCATCCTGGAAAATTCCATCATTGTTTGTGTACATGAAGTCCATGAATGACTGCAATTGAACTCCAAGTAGCTGAACATAACTATTTTCATTCAATGATTGGTTCAGTTTGACTAGAGGACCCAGTCCATGCCATGTAAAAACACCCACACCATTATGGAGCCACCACCAGCTTGCACAGTGCCTTGTTGACAACTATAGTCCATAGGGTCTGTGCCACACTCAAACCCTCCCATCAGCTCTTAAACAACTGGAATTGTGACTCATCTGAACAATCAATGTTTTTCCAGTTATCTAAAGCAGTGGTCCCCGGGCCGCGGACCGGTATCGGTCCGTGGTTCAAATGGGACCGGGCCGCCCAAGGAACATTAAATTATTTCCATTTTATTTTGTGTGGTGTATTTCTCTCGGGTTTGTGTGACTTTCAATGGACAAGAGGTTAACCGGGAGCTGAGAGACGTCATCTAAAGCAGCACCAATACCGCGCATGCGCAAATTATCGTGATATCGGGGCGGTTTTAGGTGAAGTCTGGAGCTGAGCGGCTGCAAGCGGCATTGGTGTTGTAGCTTTGGTAAAGAGAAGGTGTATATCGGTCGTCTCTCTGTTCACCGGTACTTTCTCATGTTTAACAGTGCTTGGTGTACAAGTATATTGTGTTTGCTGAAATTTAACCCACAAATTAGCAAAAATGAGTGCGAAACATACATCGTTACTAAGTTTCCTTAGGAAAAAGAAAAGGCCCAGTGAAGAGACGGAAGAAGAGCATTTAACATCAAAGAAACATGTAACTTTTAATAGACAATACCATGAGTCCTACTTGAAATATGGATTTATCGGGACAGGTAATCCCCACACACCAAAACCGCTCTGCATAGTTTGCGGCGACCAGCTCTTTAATGAAGCAATGAAACCTTCAAAACTGCTTCGCCACTTAAACGCCAAGCACCCTCGATTAAAAGACAAGCCCCTGGAGTATTTAAAATAAAAAAACGGAAACACGAAGGACAGAAGAACTTTATGAGGGCCACCACATCAATAAAGAAGAATGCACTGAGAGCATTATATTTGGTGGCTAATCGTATTGCTAAGGTTAAAAATCCATTCACTGTCGGTGAAGAATTGATCTTCCCTCCACTAAAGACATTTGCTGTGAACTTCTAGGAGAGGCTGCTGTGGAAAATATAGCACATGTGCCTTTGTCGGCTAGCACTGTGACTAGGTGCATTGAGGAAATAGACGAGACATTGAGATACAATTGTTGGAGATGATTTTATACATATCCGTGGTACGCAATCCAGGTTGACGAATCTACAGATATCGACAACAAGGCAATACTACTTGTTTATGTGCGATATCTATATCAGGAAGATGTGCATGATGATTGTTATGTGCATTATCTTTGCCAACCAACACCACAGGAGCAGAACTGTTCAAGTCACTAGATGGTTATATATCAAGACAACTAAAATGGTCCTTTTTTGACGGCATATGCACAAACAGAGCCGCTGCCATGACTGGACGACTGTCTGGTTTAACTGCTCGGATTAAGGAGGTTGCACCTGAGAGTGAATCTACGCATTGTCTCATTCACAGGGAAATGCTGGCAAGTCGAAAAATGTCACCGGAATTTAACAGTGTATTGATTGATGTCGTTAAAGTTATTAACCACATCAAAACACACGTCCTTAACTCGCACCTGTTTGAGCAGCTTTGTGAGGAGATGAACGCAGAGTACAGATGCCTTCACTTATACACAGAAATAAAATGGTTATCCATGGGAAAATCGCTAAACAGAGAATTTGAATTACGAGAGCCATTGCAAAGATTTCTCTCAGAAAAGAAGTCACCGCTGGAAGCAAATTTCAGTGACAAGGTATTGGTCTCAAAACTGGCTTACCTGTGTGACATATTCAGCCTGCTTAGTGAACTCAATCTGTGCCTTCAGGGCAAAATGACAACTGTTTTCAAGTTGGCAGACAAAGTAGCTGCATTTAAAGTCAAACTGGAGTTGTGGGGGACAGCTCGTGAACAGAGGCATTTTGGACATGTTGTAGACATTAGCTGGGATTTTAGGCGAGACTGAGCCTGCACATTCATTCTCCCAGTTGGTGTACGATCACCTGTCTTAGCTTTCAAAAAAGTTTAAGCGCTACTTCCCAACCACAAAAGACCCACGAACTGGTAAGGAATGGATCCGCGACACATTTGTCAACAAATCAGGAGAATCTTGCATATCTGTGCAAGACGAAGATCAACTGCTGGAGATTGCAAATGACGGCGGCCTTAAAACTACGTTCCAGACAACAACTCTGTCGGTGTTCTGGATTAAAGTCATGGCAGAATACCCTGAGATTGCCACCACAACACTTAAATCCCAATTGCCATTTCCAACAACCTATCTGTGTGAAGCGGGGTTTTCTGCAGTGACAGCAACCAAAACAAAACAACGGAATAAACTTGGACAACAAAAGTAAAAAATAAATTTAAAAAAAAAACAAAGACAAAATAAGTAACACACTTTGGGTGTCACTGTCTCCGATTACCCCCAGATGGAACCGTCTCGTTGCAAAGAAACAAGCTCATGGTTCTCATTGATTTAGCGTTCTAGTAAGTTAAAATGTTAAATCACTTTATATTCCTTTTTGGTGTTCCTCATTTGCATACGTCGTTTATATTAGAGAGAGAAAATACAAGGGTACTATTGAATAGGGAATAACATTTTAAGAATTTATATGCATGACTATTTATATGCATTTTAAGATTTGTTAAAAGGGTCGTTTTCATACAAAATTGGGCTCAAAATTCATAACTTCCACAAACAACAAGCGATTTGGAAACAAAATTGGAATCCATTTCCAAATTTAACTTCATCTACCACCGTTCAGATCTTTTGGTTCTACCGTTTGACTTGGATGTAAGAAAAATTTGTAGAACCTGATTTTAAATTAGTTTTCCAAACTTATAAAGTTTATATCTTTTCTATTCATAAGTTTCATAAACTCAGCTGTTCATATTTAATTTTAAAGAAACTGATAATCTTTCTATCATGCTGAAAATTTTTATTATGTCATTAACAGGGAACCCAAATAAAATATGCTTATTGCGTTTCTCTATGAAGTTAATTTTTGACACGTAAAATTATTTATGAAATTAATACTAAAAATTATGAATAACAACCGCCATGAATTTTCATGGAAATCTAATCAAGACTTTTTCAATGATAATGTAAAATTTCGCCTCTATCCTTCCAATAGTTTTTCAGAATAAGAAATTTACTATTCGTTAATATTTTTTTTTTAAATAGAAATGAGTCACTCCTATTAGAAGGAAATATATGAAATTTTGAATTATCATTCATTATTTGGATTCTTTAGGATAAATAAAATATTTCAGAAGAATATTTCGAATGATACGAATTAATCTGAGGGGAACTACTCTATATATTACATTGTGGATGCTCCGCAATTTCCAAAATAATACTTATAATCCAGAAATTAGATCAAAGCAATCTTGGTTTCGAGGTTGAAGTTTGTTATAAATTCAAAATTTGGCTTCAAAATTGGATGGTATTTGACATTATAAAATTTTTAAGTAATCTAATTTGATACATAACCCTTTAAGCAAATTTTATGCACACGACACTATAAGATGTTATTCCCTATTGAATAACACGGTAATATGTGAAAAATAAACCTCGAAACTAATTTTTAAATTAGTTCATCTTACAACGTGAGTGTAGCTATCTCTTACCAGAACTTTCACGATTTTACCATCATTAAGTAGCAGGGAAAGAAATCAGAAGTTCATGAACATTAAGTATAATGATTAGAAGAACTAAGAAAATGATATTGTCACGAAACAGGTGACTGAACCAAATCGGAACATTAAGGATACGATATAAGCCTCCTTGGTACCTTTCAGACAAGTTAGCTTACAGGCAATGATATCAATATAGATAATTAATTCCGCTTGTTTGGGAACACACTCAGTCGAGTGGAAGTACTTAGGCTGAAAAGAAACCGAACCACCCCTTTTTATATTCTTATATCGTTCATAGTAGAGCAGACTTAACGCTGTGAATTGAGCCACCACTGCAAAAATTAACTAAAAATAGAGTAGTTGAACGTATCTCCACCGTGTAGTACCTTTTGGTAGACAAAGTTGCACTCTCTTTCATCCGTCCTGGTAAATAGGTAACTGGCGAACGTGACTGTATAATCTTAAGGTAACTGGCGACGCGCATCTTTTTCAAACAAACAAAATGGCACACTTGACAAAGATTAAATGACACTCTTAACAATCTGCACGCACTTCGATGGAAGGCTTACAAGGAGCAGTGGAAATGCGAATGCGATGCACTTGCAACTGTCTGATGCACCGAGATAATAGCACTGACTAAGCTTCTATTCATAACACGGATTTACTTCCTCCGTAGCCAATCGGCTTTCTCTTCACGCGGCGTCTCATACTCGGTTGCGAAGGGTGTTTTTGGTGTTACTGTATATTATTTTGAAGGCAATTTAATTAAAATTATTAGATCAAAACAATCTAAAATATAAACAATCAACGTCCCGGGCCGCGGTAAAATTATCAATGACCGGTCCACGGCGATAAAAATGTTGGGGAGCACTGATCTAAAGGGTCCAATGTTCACGAGCCCAGCAGAGGTCCTGCAGCCAATGGCGTGTTTTTAAGGACCAAAGGAGGAGTCGAGTCTTCTGCTGCCATAACCCATCAATGCCAAATTTCGTTGTACTGTCTTCATGGACGCTTCTGTCGTTTGTTCCACATTGATTGTTGCTGTTATTTGACGCAGTGTTGCTTGTCTGTTAGGTACTATGCACACGTCGCTGGTCTCTGTCATTAAGTGGACACAGTCAGCCACTGTATTGTCTATGGTGGGAGGTAATACCTAAAATTATATTTTCTTGACACTGACAAATCGAGGAATGTTGAATTCCCTATCAATTTCCGAAATGGAATGACCCATGCGTCTAGCTCCAATTAGCATTCCACGTTCGATTCTGTTAATTCCCTTCGTGCAGCCATAATCACGTCGGAATTATTTTCATATGAATCTCTTGACTACAAATGAACGCCTTGACAATGCTCTTCCCATTTATACATATCTGACATGGTGCTACCGTCATCTGTATATTTGCATATTGCTATCCCATGACTTTTGGCACTTCAGTGTATAAGCCAGTTTTAGATTAGTTAAACGAGCAGTTGATTGAGCAGTCAATAACTTCTAACTGTACTGTTATCATTTTGTTTTTATCATGTAGTTAAACTTCAAGAACAATTTTTAAACTGTAACAACTTTTCATAACTCAGAGACTGGTATTGAAGTGACAAAATACTATTGGATCAAATAGGTTAACATCATGATAAATAACAAATCATGCACCAAACCAAACTAGGTGGGATGAGCATATGAGGCAAAAATTTAAATATTTGCATACATAGACAGAGGATTTCAACCAATATTCTAATTACCTAACCATTTATGGGCTGTCATGACTCAGTGGGTTTGCCCACTGTTGATGCAGGATCCCAGGTTCAATTCCTCTCTGGGTGTATGTATCTCCTGTATCAGTAAAATGTTCGTTGTTAGTGTCTGTCTTGTATTTGGGGCAGCATGGCCAAATGTGACCCTTGTGCCATTAAACTCAATCCCACCAATTAACCATTTATCATGGATTCAAGTATTTTTTTTTTGCAAATTTTTGTCATGTGTACTTCATGGGTTTTTTTTTTTTTTTATGTTTTACAAAATGTGTACACAATTTATGTAATGTTTTTACAATTAAGCTCATTGATGTCCACCTAATTGCATCACATTCACTTGTTCTTCAACATTTGAAATTCAGTGAATTTCGCAGTCACTTAAACTCTCATCTGTGCTGCTCTATCTTGTTTTGAGAATATATTGCTGCTCTTCTTTCACTGAAGAGTTTCTTTTAAATGTTGATTTATCTGCGTTTTTAATAACTTTTTGTTCCATAACCAGGCCATATTTGAACAAAGCGGCAAAACTGGCTATGAATCTTGTAGCTATTAATTTTATTGGTTTATGAATGTTTATTGCCTTGTGCCAATGAACAAATAATGTCTATTTCTGTACCACATGCAGATAGTAGGATTTATCTTTTGAGGCTCTTCAATATTTGCTTATACTTATTATGATTTTAATGATAGTTGTTTTCGATCTTGTATAGGGATAAGGAAACTGAGAGAACTTACTTTAACATTTAAAACCTGATTTGTCCTGATTAACAAATAAAAGCATCTTTAACTTTTTACTTGCTTAAAGCATCTGACTCAAAATTTGGGAGCATCCAATTAGTTGTTAGAACTAATAAAGGTACATTTTTGATGCAAAAAGAATTACTAATAAGAGGTTCAAAAAAAGATAAAATATGAACAAATCTGAATATTTTGTAACTTTATTTGCTTTGCTGAATAAAGAGAACAACCGTAAGGGATGCATATAAGTTGATATCTAAAATTTTATATGCAAAAATCGTTTTTACTATTTTACTATTGTGTTGCTATCCATTCTGCCAAAATAAAAAATAAAAATTTATTTTCCAGATATTGGGGGACAAGTTCCGAAAAGAAATGTCTCATGAAGTTGATGGTCTTGTGTTTCAACCAGTTAATGATGTGAGTTTGTAATTTAGACCCTAAAGTAGTATTTTTCACTCATTTATTGACTTTAGTAATTCGCATAAAGCATTGTGAAGGCCATATTTTCTGTTTCAAGTTAACTCTAGTCTATTATACAATTAAAGATCATGCATCATATATATAGTGATAATCGATAATAATTTTTTTTATGGAAAAGGATGTATTATGTGATAACTTCTCTTAATATTATAAATAAGAATTATTTTTTATTTACTTTTAAGAAATTTTAGTTTTTTTGGGGGTGAAGACTTTCAGTTATAAAAGTTTTCTTATTTGCATGCCAAACAAAGTACTAAAATTTCGAGTTTTTTAAAGCAATATTTTTTCTTATTTCCTCAAAATTTCTGTTCAAACTAAAATTCCAAATACTCTTCTATATGTAGTGTTCCTTAGGAGATAAGAGAAAGGTGGGATATTTCAGAAGAAGCGATATAACAAGGATTGAAAAAATATGCACTTATACAAATAAAAGAACTTTGCAATCAGTTAGGGATTGTTAGTGCTATTATATAAAAGTGAAAGTAAAATACGAACTTCGTGATAAAACTTCTAAAAATTATGTTAAACACTGCACTATCTTTAAAACAAATTCCAATCTCATCCATGCTTTGAAGAAACCTAAATCTTTAACCAAATAAGTTGAGCTTTTCCATGGGCCTAGGATGCATGCACTCCTCTTCTCACAGAATCTCAAAATGCTGCTGACCAAAATGCTCCATGACTGCTAGTATGAGAGAAGCTGTAATTCAGAATTTTCTGGTCGCACACATAGGTTTTCACTCTTTGTTCTTTGTTTTACTAATTTATACACTGAGTCCCACTCTTGAACTTCCCATCTATTTATATTTGCCCCTTCATTATCTATAAATCCATCTATTTATCGATCTACATGATGCTCCCACTTTACCAATACAGTATATAAATGCAGTATTTACGGATAAACGGCCACATTCACAAGTCTCGAGTTAAAGCGTGGATTATTCCAGAACCGCATTCACGAACCACGGATTGAGTGATCCACCAATTAAACGATAAGCTCATTGTGATTGGCTACTACAGTCTCCTCACGATCATGTGATATTGTTTACATTTCTTAAGACCCATGAATCTGCATTCCTACTGATCAAACGCATACTTGGTCCGCAGAATTGATTCCAAATTGTAATTTTAACAAAATGCATACAGTATTTTAATTTGGGTTTGGAAATAGAGAAATGCAAAGGTATTTAATTTCAAATTGGATTTTTATGGAAACCTAAATTATGCAAGAAATAATTGTACACATTGCCTTGAAAATCAATGTAATCTGATTATCATTATACTTGTCAGTATGGGTGTGTTGGTGTCAAGTGAAGGACGTTTGATTTTCTTGCATTCCATTCAGCATCGTGACTTTCAGGTGACGATTTGAAAGCAGACTATCATCTAAGAATTCTTCTGTTTCCACAAACCCAAAATTCATTGAATGACAAGTAGAAAAGATCTATATAGCTAAATGTGTGATATATCATGAGAATATTATTGGGTTATTGTACTCCAAACTAATATTGTGATACAGTTTATCAATTATTTAGAGTATGCCATTTATATTTTGTAGAATGCAAAAATATATTCGCCTAATGTTGCATGTGTTCTCTTTTGTGTTAGAAAATTAAAATCGTCTATTTTTGCAAAAAAAAAAAATTATAAATCAATTCATAAAACTTCTCAAATTGATGAATCTGCTGCATTTAATCTGGCTCTAAAGACAGGAAATGTTGTTTGATTAATAGAAATATTTAGTTTCAAAATTTTGGAGGCTCTAAATTGCGTACTTAAATGCTATCAATAGAGGAGAGAGAGATCCAGAATTCATTTTTGCAAACTATATGCAATAAAAAGTTCAGCCCTCTGGATTTTAATTTTAAATCATTGATAACTCTACTTATCCTTCCAGAAATACGTTAGTGGCCGTTGCCCAGACGTTTTGAAGTGGAAACCTGCAAATTTAAATTCTGTTGATTTCAAATTGGTGATACAACAACGTACTGGACTAGGGTAAGAATCATAAATTATTTTTTTTTTAATTACTTTAAAATAAAATATTGTATGTCTTGAAAAAACATGGGTTTCTATGACTCTCAATCATCCATATTCCATCACATAGATATCAATACATTGCTCAATGTGTTTACTATTTTATAATTTCATATACAAATATGTTTCTGTCGGTTTTAGACTTCTTCCTACCAAAGTGGGTCTACTATATGTTGGAGGTATGAGTGAACAATTTGCTGAAATTAAGGTAAGTTCCTTTTTCTTTGTTACCTCTATCTATGAAAGTTTAAAGGTAGATCTACTGGTTGTGTGCTTTCTTTGAAACATCCATAATACCATCCTGTTAAGAAATACACTCTGTAACAAAAAAATCCACGCATCAAGAAGGAGTTGTCTGATGGAGACAAAAATTGGTGGATAGGAAAATTATGTACAGAATGGAAAATTATTAAAATTTCAGAACAATTGAATGATTTATTTCAGAGTTACAGTAACAAGCTCACTAAGGTGTTGACCCGCCTCTAGCCTGAATGCAAGCTGCCACACAGCGTAGCATAGACCGATAAAGCTCCCGAATGGTCCTCTGCGGTATTTCTGGCCAAATTTGCTCCAATTGTCGGACTACGTCATCAACATTCCCTACCGGATGCAGTCGCCTTCCCATCATATCCCAGACTTGCTCGATGGGAGAGAGATCTAGTGATCTGGCTGGCCAAGGAAGTGTTTGACAAGCTTGAAGACAGTTCATAGCAACACATGCAGTACCTGGTCTGGCATAAAAATAAGCCCAGGGTACTGCGAAAGGAACGGTAGCAAAACAGGTCTCAGAATGTCGTCAACGTACTGCTGTGCAGTAAGTGTACCTCTAATTACGACCAAAGGGGTCCGGCTATCAAGAGAAATGGCACCCCAGACCATAATTCCTTGTTGAGGGCCCATGTGGCGTGCAATAATGAAAGCAGGATCTCCACGCTGCCCTGGGCGTCTCCAGACATGTCGTCGATGATCGTCAGGACACAGATAGAAGCGGGATTCGTCGCTAAAGACTATACGTCCCCAGTCAGCATATTCCAGCCTGATTGAGCCAAGCACCACTGTAATCTGACCCGACAGTGTGCAGGCGTGAGTGGCAGGTGGCGTAACGGTCGTTCTGAGTGTAGATTTCGCTCTCTCAGCCGTCTGTGAATGGTCACGGTGGACACTTGTGTGTGGGTCGCACGACTGATGGTTGATAGCGATGAATCAGGGGCTGTGACAGCTGATCTCACAATCACTCTGTCCTCGCGATCTGTTGTGGCCCTACGTCGACCGCTACCATCATGACGCTGAAATCTGCCATTGTCCACCCAATCTTGCCAGCATCTTCTAATCGCTGCATCGCTTCGACTCACATGATGAGCGATTCTCCGATTTGCCCAACCTGCCTCTTTCAATCCAATGATACGACCACTCCTGTATTTTATTATAATTTATTTTTATTTATTATAATTTATTCTTTTTTGGTAAATGGAAGATAGTGTTTAAATTTAATTATTAAATGTTTTTTATGAACAAAATTGTCAATTTTCAGCAATGAGATATAGTTTTTTCATACACAATTATGTGTTCTGTATATATGTTTTCATGTGTATTGTACCGTCATGTAAGAATTAGACGGACAGCTGGTTTAAAATTAAACTATTTATTTATATAATTAAAATATTTACAAGTAAGTTGGCAAGTTAATAGTTAGGTCACAGCAATCGAAATCCTGCCTGGAGCCAAAGCAACAATGGCTCTCCACAAAACAGAGACGTCTGTCTCTCGTCAAATTCAGAATCAGTCTCCTTCTCAAATCCCTGTTCTCTTGGGTCCGCAGAACCGCAGCTGCAAACTGGAGGGGGGTGAATTCTGAGCCCTGGCAAGAGATGTTTATGTCCTCAACAGAACTGAAGACACCCCCACACAAATGCAAAAACCATCTGTAATGTGGACATGAGTTCCCAAAGGCTAATCTCCATTCCAGACATGGGATTAGGGAACCGACGGAACTACAGCTGTGTCGATGGTAAAATCGTTCCTGAAAACCCACAGAATGGTTTATCGCACCTCTGAACTCAATTGCCAGACACAAGGGGGTGGACTAACGGAACGCCAGGCTGCTGATGAGAAAAACTCTCTCTTTCGGTATTTTGACAAAAACAAACATGCAAACTCTGAAGTTGTTGTTGTCACTGTGGATGTTGATGCACAATCCCTCGTCCACATGTTAGAGAAAAAGGGTGGGATAGTACCATATGGTATAACCACCCCCACTAGTGAAAAAACTTTTCCCAAAGGTGAAAAGTTTTCAACACACACATCCAGACACACGGATAATCACCCACTGTCAATTCAGAATAACAGATCACTTACACTACCATATCCTGAAACCGCAACTCAAGAATATGTGTAAGGCAAGTTAAATCTAATCAATTTTAAATTCATATACCGGAGTAACTTTCTACTCCCTTACAGCATGGTCACTCAAGGTTCAAGTACCAATTTAAAACAAACAAAATACACACTTAACTTTAAGAATTATGCCGAATTCGTTAAAACGAAAGCCAAATCACATTAACCACATCACATATAAGAATTTCCTTAAGCAAAACCCAAAATTTCAAAACACATTACGAACTATACAAATTCTATTAACCAGACCAAAATACAACAAAGCACATTTCTAAATACAATATTTTCGCTAAGCGAACCCAGAATAAACAAAACACACGAACTGTAATAATAATTTCATTAAACAAACCAAAATACACCAAAACATATATAAAATAACAATCTTGTTAAACGAAAACCAAATTCCTAAGTTTCACTCAACACACGTCATGAGTTGCAATTTTAAGACTGCAAATCTTTGACAGTTGTTTAGAACGACTGAGTAAAAACATCCTAAGCACAAAATTAATTTCCACTAACGCAGAACATAATTTAAATTTATACGTAGCTTTCAGCGAAATGTGCTCGAGTGAAGATCATAATTACAAAAATCAATTCCACCATACGCAAAACATAGTTTACAACTTTTAACATTTAAAATCATCAGCAAAAGATACTGAAATCATTGAATGAAAATTTCATAATTACAAGACTACCAATTTCACTCCATACAAAACATGATTCACAATTTCAGTACTTAAAATCTCCAGCAAGAATAAAGAAACATTTAAGTGAAATGCCATAAATACAAAAATCTCAATTTCACTCAACACAAAACATGATTCGCAATTACATTTCACTATACAACACAAATGTTCCTCAATTAAATTTTATTTAACTCTTTGAATTTTCGTGAAAAGCTCGACTCAGACTGTCAGCATTAAATTTTTTTTCTTTCCCAGATCAGTGGTCAATTGCGGAATTTCCAATTTTTTTGGTCGATGTATTGCCAATATCATCATTATTCTCCCGATTTTACATTCTTGCCAATCTCGTGACAATTTTGTTTGGGGTCCTTACTATTGTTCTTACCTCAAGGTGTCTGGGGTTTTTATATTCTTCCCGTGCACCAATTCTGCCAGGGCGCAAACGCTGCTCACGAGTACCGTGGAAAACACTAACGGTGCAAGTGTTCGTTGTGGGTTGTGGGTCCCAATCTGATCCGGCTCCGGAACCCAACGCTAAAAGTCTTGGCTTTACCACTTCATTCACTAGCAACTCTTTTCTTTTCCCCTTTGGGCCCTCGTGACCTATTTCAAAAGTTTCCTCCTGAAGGGAAACGGATACCTCTAACTCTTCTTCTAACTCTGGGCCACTTTCCGTTGTCTTTCCCTTACCGCTATTCTGTATTTCCAGGAATACCATTCCCGTCGTTTCACTTGCTATCCCCACTGGAAGAACTAACTGCACTCGATCGCACCTTTGTGTCGGTCTGGATTACCACCCTCGGAGATGATTACTTGGGGACTTACTTTCTCCCCTCCCAAAACATCGTCTCCCTGCACCCTCAGGAGTTCTTTTTTCAGGTCGTTAGTCTCTGTCATAGGAAGACTAATCGGCTCGCCCGACCTCAACTCCGCATCGGTCTTATGTATCGCCAGTGGGACCGCAACCAATTGGACAGTCCATTCTTTCCTTCGCGAAACATTTTCTCCACGCTTCTGCAAGCGGGTTTCAACTGAATTACCCTGCTCAGATCTCGAGAATTGATACCCCGTTAACTCGTAAATTCTCTGAGCTGTACGGTTCCCGAGAATATACAGAGAAGATGACCTCTGGACGAACCAAAAGGGGAATCTATTCCCCTGATGAACTGGACTTGTCGCACTTTCCGTCGATTCCGCCCACACTCTGTCGAAGAGGACAGGCAACTCGAAATCGAAACCAGAACTCCTTGCGACGAGTTTCCGTTTCAGTGATGGATGGGGTCGGTGACTCCGTTACCTCCTTCTAGCTTCTTCTACGCCAAGGGAGCAGTCAGGGTCTCCGCGAAAAGCGACAATCCGAACTTCTGGTTGCGAAGTTCTATCTGCCTTAATCTTTCAGGCAAAAACGGCAGGTTCGATTTATTTGTCGAGGCTGTTTTAATTTATCCAACACACTGCCACCAAATTAAATATAAGCTGTACCGTCATGTAAGAATTAGATGGACAGCTGGTTTAAAATTAAACTATTTATTTAGATAATTAAAATATTTACAAGTTAATAGTTAGGGCACAGCCATTTACAATCGAAATCCTGCCTGGAGCCAAAGCAACAATGGCTCTCCACAAAACAGAGACATCTGTCTCTCGTCAAATTCAGAATCAATCTCCATCTCAAATCCCCGTTCTCTTGGGTCTCCACAGAACTGCAGCTGCGAACGGGAGGGGGTGAATTCCGAGCCCTGGCAAGAGATGTTTATGTCCTCAACAGAACTGAAGTCACCCCCACACAAATGCAAAAACCATCTGTAATGCTAACTTCAGTTCCTAAAGGCTAATCTCTATTCCAGACATGGGATTAGGGAACCGACGGAACTCCAGCTGTGTCGATGGGAAAATCGTTCCTGAAAACACACAGAACGGTTTATCGCATCTCTGAACTCAATTGCCAGACACAAGGGTGTGGCCAACGGAACGCCTGGCCGCTGATGAGAAAAACTCTCTTTCAGTATTTTGACAAAAACAAACATGCAAACTCTGAAGTTGTTGTTGTCACCATCTGGATGTTGATGCACATTCCCGCGTCCTCGTGTTAGAGAAAAAGGGTCGGCTAGTACCATATGGTACAGTATGATATATATACTGTAATTATAAATAATATTATGTGTTGCATACATGTTTCATATTTGTAAATAAATATTTGAAATGATGAAGTATGCGTGTTATGTAAGCCAATTTGTTAAATTTGTACTACGTCCATCGCTGGCTGACTTGTCTAAGTGAATTCATTAAAAGTACAGTCGGTGTGAATTATCACTCCAATAACGAGTATTTTAATACCTTGCATATGAATTGATTTATTCTTATTTGTTTCAGATTAATAAACAATTAAGGAGTCTGGACAAGAAAATAATTGAATGTAAATATGAAAATAATCAGTGGGTGTTTATGCGGGAAAGGACAGACAAATCCTTCCCGAATGGATATAAAACTGCAATGGGTAAGTAACAGAAAATTAATAGCTCAGTCAAATTATTGTTTGGTGTTGACATCCTACCAAAGCAGGACGTATGGGAAAGTGTTTAGGAGATCTTCCAGAATACCCTCAATGAAATCTCCCAAATTCTAGTTGTGGATTTATCTGTATTTTCAAATTTGTCTATCACTCCGCCATCTTGGATTTTACACTTTCACGAAAATTATCATTGTGCTCAAAGATTTTAATTTAAGATACTTTATTTTCCGTTACATGACATCAATCATTCTCGAGAAAAAATGGGGCAATAGCTACCCTTAAAATCATTATTACTGTTCTGACAGGCAACTTTTGTTTCTTTTTCATCCTCTTTAATTAGGGTATCTTAAAGAAAAAACATATCAAAAGCTCTTATTTTCAAAGTTTTGGTACATTTTTATTTCAAATTCACTTGAGAACAACAAAAATTTAGTCCCTTTTGTAACAATTAACATTCTGGGAAAATATATATATATATTTTTTTTTAAAGAAGATTTACCAAGGGGCACTAATTTCAAAGTTTTGGTACCACGCTGTGACAACCATGAAAGGAAAATATCGTCATCTGTGGTTGCTAGATTGTCATAGAAACCTGATTAAGAAAAGGTTTTAGTTTTTAATTTTAAAATTTAAATTTCTTGACGAGATCTCCTATGTCTGTTTCGTAATTGGCACATTTTATTTTGTAGCCGATTCATTTTGTGTTTGAGCAACTTGATAAGGTTTTTAGGAGACTTTTATTGCTACTATTTTTGTAATGTATTCTACTAATACTACTATTTCATAAGTACTTTTCTGCAGCAGCCCTGAAATTGACATGTAGAAGCAAAATACAGAGTATTGAATCTATGTGTAGCACCTTGAAACAGATTATATTAGGATAAAAAGTTATTACTAAAACATAGTTATCACTCCGTTTTCTTCCGTATACTCATGAATTTATGCACCCAGTTTTCTTACTAGATTGTCATAGAAACCTGATAAGAAAAGGTCTTTGACTTACGTATTTTCCCATGCTGCTAAATATTCAGCTAAGTGCTGATTCATGCAATTATACAGCAATCTGTAGTCAGGAAAAACCTGGAAATGTCAGGGAATTTTATTTTGTCCGGAAAACACAGGTAAAATTACAAATTTTCGTCTAAAACCTGGAAAATTGCTCCTGTGACCTGGAAAATGACTGATCATGTCTTCTCTGATGCTTTAAAGAAAAGTAGCCAGTAAGATTTGTACGCAGTTTTGTATCACTTTATTTTACGAATTTACTTTTTCCACCTATTTAAAAGAAACAGCTAATGTTTAACAGGTAAAGAATTTTGTTTCGTCCACTGGTTTAAATTGAATTTCATGCTCATGATTAGGGCAACTTTTTGCAACAAATGCAACTTTTTTTCACATGTTCTACACTGCATGTAAAGTACTATAACCAAAATTCCTCCTACATGGGGTGTTTAGTAAGTGAGTTATAACCGCAACATAAATGCAACTTTCTACATAAATGCAACTTTTGTGTATTAATTTTTACAGTATATTATTCTCAAATTGGCTTTTATTATTGGCTGTTGAATGCTATATTACTTCTTGGTTTTTTACCTTAAAATGTCGTGAATTGCTTAGGTAGAACCTGGAATTTTGTAAAAATTTGTCTGGAAAAGTCTGGGAATTTTATTTCTGAAATAGAGTGAGAATCCTGTTAGTTTACTTGATAATATTTTGTATTGATTGATATATTGATTTACAATATGGACACCAATATTTTATTTTCATATTTCTTTCAGGTGTATGTGAATCTATTCGAAACCCTGTGACTACTGAAATTCTTTTTAATTTTATTGATATTCAAAGATGGCAGCCAACTAAAAAATAAATTTCAATGCACGGTACATTTGAACACGAGCTGAAGCTTTTCCAATTTTTTTCTATTTACAACTCAATATGTTTGTTATTGATATTTCTAAATTATCTCTCAACTTTCTGCTGAATTTAATTTCAGAATACCTTTCATGAGCTTCATTATTTACAAAAAAAAAAACTTTTAGCTTCTAAAGCAGTAAACAGTTTATTTTTTAATTTGATGCAAGCTGTCTATCTTATAACTATATTTGTGGTATTTAAATATGTAATATAAAGCATTATATTGTGTGGAGTTTTACTTTTCTGGTTTGCTTAACAAGATTTGGAAAATAGTTATGATGTGTTCTAAGTGCATGTTTTGAATTTTTTTTAATTGTTTATTGAAGTGTTTACATGACTCTTTCTAACTTGAAATATTTATTTGTAAATTTTATTCAAACCTCACTTCAAATGTAAACAGAAACTGATCCTAACATTATACTTTGAAATTTTATTTCTGTATCATTGTGTTTTGTACTTAAAATTCTTCTGTAACTTAAAATTTAGACATAACAAGTCACTCTTTTAACGTTTCTGTACACCGCTATGTTAGATGGTTCACTTATGAATCATTATCAGATCATTGGTTAAGCAGATTTGAAGATGTATTGTCGATAAATGTTTTGTACATAATCACTCATTGTGAATGTAGAATAAGTTTGGAAACTCATTTGCTGATAGTTTTTGTAGAATGTCTGGAAAAGTTGTAGACTCATCTCATATTTCATTCTCGAGTATGTATTTTAAATAAAATATATCTTCTAACTTTGTGCTATTCTTTTGGGTTTTATAAATTTATTTAGGTCTCATTCTTGTAGATTTTAAGCTGTTTGCTTTTGTAAAGATTTATTCGAAGTTATTTGTAATTAGATGTTTTCACTAATAATCTAAGTCATAGTTTTCTTAATTTTATTGCTTCCTTTTCAAATACCTTCAGGTTTGATCCCGGATTGTCGCCTGTTGTGTTGCTCCAGTGCAATGTAAATTAAAATACCTACCTACCTTTAGAAATACAATTTTTGGCAATCCCTTCTGGAAGATTATATCTCAACTAAAAATAAATTACAATTGTTGCTGCAGATATAATTTTAGAATTTCAAAAAGCTAGTTTGGAACTGAAATTATAAAACTATTTATTAAAGTGTAAATAACGAAAATAAATTGCACATTAGCATACTAGATTGCTCACTATTATTGGTAATTAATATCAATGAAATAGATAAAATTAAAAATAACCACTCAAGAAAAATGAGCCTAGTGTGCTACCAATTAGTCTAATTATTCGTCAGCAAAGTCCTTAAATCACAGTCAACTATTAACAGTCAGTTTGTTCTAGTTTAAAGAAGCAATGACAGTGTATCACTGTTGTGTGTGTCTGCATGGTCGAATTTGTATAAATGTTCGCTTAAAACATTCACAATCTTGTTCCTCAATCCCCTATTTTCCCTAGGTTCAGCATCGTCCCAAAGACTTCTTCCACACCCACTGAGGGTGGTTGCAAAACTGTTCCAAGGGATCGACTTGCACTATATTTTCAATTATTTAAAACAATTGCTTGTGATACATTTTTATCTTTAATCGTTTGACATGTATATTCTAAAATTGTTAAACATTCAGCTCCAAGAACAGATCTCCAAACAATAGGGTCCTATCCATCATGTTGCCTAGCATTCTGCAGCTGCTGCTCCAGATGCCTTATAATCAGGGGAGGTACTGTTGTAGGCCCAACATATCCCAGACATGCTCAATGGGAGATGGATCTGGGGATATCGCTGGCCAAGGAAAGGTTCCAAATCCTTGGAAGCCTACCTAGGAGAGACAGGCATTATTGTGCTGGTAAATGGACATGTGATCTGCTGGTAAACTACCTCATACCACTAATAGACCCCTCTGTCATTACTCCTAACAGGGTCATTGGCATGGTGAGCCAGGTCAGGTGTTGACCTTGTTATATGACAATGGTTCAAGATGTCTTAGGATCTGCCCCATTGACATGGATCGTGACCATCGCCAGTAGCCCATTGTGCTGCTCCAGTGTGACGTAAATTCAACAGGAACAATTGCCCACGTCCATGTGGTTAGAAACTGGGATTCAACCTACTTTGCTACAAGATTACCTCATTAATTTCAACTTGTTTCAATCAGCCTATATTCTCTTGTGTTTGTTCCCGGTCGACCAGACCTTTCGTGACGTCCATGTGTGACTTTACTGACCCACTTCTACCAGTGCCTGCCCATTAGTCCATGTATGATCCATATGATGGGCGATTTGTGGTCAAGGCTAACCTCTTTCTCCAATGCAACCCCTTTCAAAGTTGTTCAGTTAAGTACATTGTTCGAGTGTGTCGTCATCTTGACCAGTACAAAATTCAGTTTTCAAAATATGAAATTTTTTCATAATATTTCTGACCTCTTTTTAGCGCCCGATCGACGATGAAACTGCTTACGAGATGAATGCGATGCCTTATTGCTTCAATTTAAAGAGTTTTTAGAAACAACAGTCTCAAAGTCCTCGGCATCATTCAAAAACTTTGATCCAAAATCTGACAGTTTAAGTGATTTTTTACTTAAAGTGAAAAGTTATGGTAATGGTAATTTTAGTTAACGTCATACTAGAGCAACACAGCGGGCTATTGTCGACGGTCCGGGATCAGTCCCTTAAGGTAAGATCCTAGAAAAGTTATGGAGAAAATAATGAAAGTTCTTATGATTTTATCACATGGACAAGCTACAGTAGAACGTGTATTCAGTGTAAATAAATCAGAGGTTGAAAACTTAAAGGAAGAATATTACACTGCTGAGACTTTTTATGAGAATACAAATAATTCGAAAGATATTCACACTACAACTTTAACAAAAGAGATGAGAAAGTTTGTCTCTTCAAGGCAAAAATATTTCCTTCATTTGCAAGAACAGTACAAAATTTTGAAAATCAGAAAAGTTTATAAATCAGTAGAAAAGGGAAAATAGAACTGAACTATTCAAAATCTAACAAAACGTTTCTTCGAGCTGATATTACAGAAATGGAAATTTCAGCAGAATCTTCTAAAATTATTTCCCTTTTCAATTGCTGTCTCCATTCTAGAATTTGTTTATAAACTTTATATACAGCATTAGAAAATAAAAATGACTGTTCCGAAGGACTAGCGTATACAAACATACTGGTCAGCTCAAATAATAAATTCATTTAGTTAATAGCGTGTTAATTCAGGCCATAAAAAGAATTTCCACTCGCCATTTGTGAGTGAAATTTTTACTCTGCCGACTAAAAATCCTGTCAAATTGTTAATAAATAAAAACGAGACCCGAAAACGCATTTTCTTCTATGACCTGTCAATGATTCGCGCTTTGAAACAAAAAGGACAAATCCCAAGAGAGCCTCACAACCCGGGTATAATTGATGTCGAGGGCTAATACTGTGCTGGTACAGGGTTCCCACGGGTGCTTACAAAGTGCTTATTTTGACCTTCCATTTCTAAGGGCCCTTAGAAGTGCTTATTTTGCATCAATAGTCCTTATAAGTGCTTATTTTCCTTTGAAACAAAATTGAGTTTTCAAATGACGATATTTTTTCACAATATTTCCTACCTCTTTTTATCAGCTGATCGGCGATAAAACGGCTTACAAGTACGGTTTTGGTGTGGATTTGAGAACTGGCTTACTTGAATGTCAACCCTTGATACGCGATATGCAAATTGTCGATTGACTCTTGATGAGCACATAATACGCTTTAAAAACTTGAAAATCGGTCTGTTTTCGACCTGTGAGTGGCTCTCGCAATGCACAAAATAGTTGCCCTGATAGAGGAAACTAGAATACAATCATCAAACGTTAATTAATTTTGTTTTATTCAGTTACCCGCGAGTGCAATGTTTTAAAAATTTATTATAATTATGAGGAAGTGTATTTTTAAGATTGTTGGTGAATCAAAAACAATGTTAAGATAATTTATTTGAATTAATACTGCTATCTAAGTGGCAACCCGATGTGTTGCCATTTTTTTTCCAAATCTAGCTTTTTTTTAGGCTTCTAATTCTTTGTTAAAACTATCCAAAAAAAAAATAATAATAACTTTTTTTTTTAAGATTTTCGGGTGTGATTCTGTTTTGAAAATTTGAAGCATACTGTTATCACAGTTCCGAAAAAAAAAAACCCGCTCGATTAAAAAAACATTGGAGGAAAAGATCCCAAAAACGTGAACTAGAGTGCTGGAGAACCGGGAATACTCGGAAAATTTCATAAATCAGGAAAAGTCGTTTGAAAACTGAAAATTTTGGACTTGTGTCGTATTTGGCCGCTGACCGAAAGTGAAAGTAATTTTTCTATGATTTATAATTTTTTTCTCTTTGTATCCGGGTGACAAATACTCAATGGCTGACTGTGCTTGAATTTCACTTTGCCTTTGTTATGCCATGCACAATCTTCTTCCATTGTCAGCTTAAATGATTATTTTCAAATTAATTTTGTTTCAGTAAAATTATGTTTGTAAGTGTATTGTGTAGAGGCGGCTGGTACACCTTACATACGTTGTGGCCGAACGTCCTTATGTTGGGTTGGTGAGGAAGTTTGGAGAGTGTGGTGCCAGCTTAGATGTCTCGTCATCTGATTGTGATTCAAAATTATGATGCAATACACCGAATGGCTTAGGCTTGGACGGTGGCAACTAGTTGAATACCTATTCAATAAAATTGCATTTTTTAAAATCGTTTTATAAATTTATCAAAGTTTTTGCATAACTCTTATGATTCGTTTTGGTTCACGGGAAAATATTTTCTTCGAAACTCGTTCGGTCTCCGATCCTGTGAAATTTGACTCTGACGTATTCTTTTCTTTTACATCCTTTTAGTAAATTAATATTTTGCCACTAATTTAATTTTATTGAAACCTCCGATGTTCCAATAAATTAATTTTCTTCTTATTTTCATTATGAATTTATGAAAGTGTATTTAAAATAATTACTGGGGTGAGTAATTTCCATTTCATAAGCAGGCTGAAGCTGCAGACACAACAAAATAAGCACTGTAATTTCAAAACCAAAAAACATTTTTTTTAATTAGGAAATTTTTTTAAATGAAAGTTTTATCTGGGTAAGACTCCACTCTGATACACCAACACTTTATGGTGTTTCCTACCTATGAACAGCAATATGCTAAAAAATTGCTCCTACACTCCCCTAAAGACCATTAAAAAGTAAAAACAAAACAATATGAAAAGAATACGAAAACGAAATCAAACTCGCAACAGCAGCTTTAATACCAACAACACTAAGTCCGGTCCTCATCAAACTTAACTCTTTCTTTCCCCTTTCATAAAAGCAAATGCACAGCGAAGAGATAAAATAAAGACATTCAAATTTTTTTTTCTTGCGATCTCCATTCTATAATTTGTTTATGTACTTACACATATTACTAACTAGCCACAGCGTGGCCAGCCCGGCGTTGCCTGTGTAAACCAACACAACTGACTACGCCGTGATGTAAGGTATTAATCTGGTGCAAAGATCCACAGATTTCTAAACCAAAATGAAGATATATTCAATTTAAAAATTATTTATTTAATGAAAATCATATTTTTAGGTATCAATCTAAAGTGAAATTTCACATAGATTAAAAAATCTATCTTTAACGAATCCGCTTTTACGAAAAAGAGCTAAACAATGCCTGTCATAAAGCTTTTTATTTTTTGCTCTCCTCTGAAATCAAAGAGGGCAGGAAATGTTCTCTGTTTTTTTTTTTTTAACGCAAAGGGCACGAAATGCTATCTGTTTATTTTTGGAAAGGAAATACCGTGACGTCACAATCTCGTACAAAAATATAAAAGGTATATTCAATTTCAAAGTTATTTGTATACAGAAAATCATATTTTTAGGTATGGATCTAAAGTGAAATTTTCCGCAGATTTCAAATAAATCTGGTAAAATTTTTGCTCTATCTTTACGGTCTAGGAGATAGAAAAATAACTAATTGACTCCAATTAAAATATTGTTTGTTTTTATCATCTGGCTGGAAAATACGAGCAAAATCAAAACGGAAACAAACACAATAAATTTAGAATCTGTGATCTCTTCTTTGTTGTAGCATTCAATAATGATTAAATTTTAAAATTCGCCGCGACCCAAAACTTGCAAACAATTTGGACTACCTGTGTGCCAAATGTCATTGCTGTAAGTGCCATAGAATCGTCAGGATTTTGCGGCAAGAAACAGACAAACAGACACTTCCTGTTAAAATAGTAGAGATACGTGTACACATAAATGCTCATATTATTAACTGCTAAATTCTGTAAAAATCAGACGGCTTATTTCGAAATATCTCATTTTTGTGTATAATTTTTAGAAAATAGACTTGAATATTAATTTTTTTTACATACTACTATTCTTATAAGCTTAACTAATCTGTAAGAGCATCCCCATTTGGTCGAAAGTCAGTTATTACATTGTATAATACGGTTACTTTGATGTTTTATTTAAATCCTTATTTTGTCCTCAAAAGTGCTTAGAAAGTCCTTATTTTTAGTTAGAGAAAAAGAGTGGGAACCCTGTGGTAGAGAAAAACATCTTGGGATTCACAGTTGCAACTGATGGCAGTTCAACGGCAACACTAAACCAAAATATTCACAGCGAGCTCTTGACACCTTTTCAATAAACCCCATTATGCTACCTTGTCTGAGTTATTAACCACAAGTAATGCTGCATATCTTTACATTGCAGAGTACAAACTGCGTAAAATTTTATGATAGCCCGTTTTGTTGCTCCAGTGCGACGTAAATTCAACCAACCATAACATTGTTTTAGTCTGAAAAGAATAGCGAAGTTTTTATTAGAGTGGAAATTTAGTGTACCCCCCTCCCCCCCCTTTGTCTCAAAAAGCCCTAAAAATCAACCTCAAAAATTAACTTGGAACAAAACTTTTATTAGTTTTTAGGGAATTTTTCTAAAACGACACAAAAAAAATGCTTCCATGTTATGAAGTACTTCTGAAATAAGCTAGATTGTTAGCACCGAGTGCAAGGTTTGTGGAATAAAGTATATGATATATTCTATTAAATTTGTAGTCATTTTTCCAAGGTTAATGTTCCATTAACCTTGAGGTCTGAGTGGCCCGTGGAACTAGCTTAGTTTAGAGGATACCTTTACTCTCTCTGCCAAAATTTTCCCCATTTCCTTCTCTGACTTTGAGTGTTCCTCCAAAATCAGAGGTTCCTTCTTTATAAGACCGACGAGATAGGAGTACTGTCGAAGTCTACTGATTTTGGTCGTTTCATAAGCGGGAATTATCTCCCTGCACAAATAATCGGAGAATGAAAATTCTGTGGTCTCACTTTCTGGTTTCGTGAAAATTAAAGTCCTGGAACTGCATCGTTCGTTTGGGTGATGAAAATCGATTCTGTAAGAGTTTATATCTAACATGAACCAAACGTTTCGAATGCAGTTTTCAAGAGAACATGATAGATCATCTGAGTAACCATGCTTGATCCAAAGAAGGCGTTTGTCAGTTAGTTTTTCAGCTTCTGAAAATTTTCTGAGTCTACTATTTAAAAGTTTCATACCTTCCACTTGAATGATTTCCTCATTTGCGTCATCAACGTATTTCTTTTCCAAATCTTGGATCTCGTGGAATTCTGATAAATCAGAGATATCTGAAATGTTCATCTTTTCTTTTAAACCTAGGTTGAAAATAAGAGCATTTGCATGAAGACCTTTGTGTTCTTTGGCATTTTCTTCTGATTTTCTTTTATATTTTCGAATAGAAGGCGTGCCCAATTCTTTTCTTTGAATGAATCTAATATTCATCCGCCTTTTCCTTACAATATTTTTCTTTTTACGAAGAATATCTTTTCGTTGCATATCTTTTCGAATATTAAATTCTTCTTCCATGTAAAACAGGTTTGTCTCATTTGTACTACAATACATCTCCCATAATCCCTTCAAGTAAATTTGATAATCTATTTCTAGTTCCTCGTCTGATAAAGCATCGAAATTTATTTCATCATAAATTTCAAGATCTTCCTCAACTTCGCTTTCTTTGTCAGTAGTTCTGTCCTCTTCACTATCTTCTGTAGTTCTCTCCTCTTCACTATCTTCTGTAGTTCTGTCTTCATTATCTTCTGTAGTTTTGTCTTCGTTATCTTCTATAGTCCTGTTACCATTATCTTCTATAGATCTGTCTTCATTATCTTCTGTAGTTCTGGCATAATTATCTTCTGTAGTTCTGGCATAATTATCTTCTGTAGTTCTGTCTTCATTAACTTCTATAGTTCTGTCTTCGTTATCTCCTGTGGTACTGTTTTCATTATCTTTAGTAATTATGTCTTCATTATCTTCTTTAGTTCTGTCTTGATTATCTTCTGTAGTCTCATTCATCTCATAATTTTCATCTGGGTTTTTGTTCTTTTCGCCATTTTGTTCGTTGCGATTTTCTTCACCAGAATCTTGAGTTCTGTTCACCTCGTTATCTTCAGGGTCTCTGTTCTTTTCCATATCCTTTTTAGAAGCAGTGTTTTCTTTGCCGTGTTCATCTAAACTTTTGCTAGCATCGGGTTCTGTAGCCCTGTTCCAAGAAGCATCTACGATTATGTTCTTTTCGTCACCTATTTTATTTTCTTTTTTCTCAAAACCGATTTCCCAATTTCGTTTGTCTTCATGCCCTTCGTGTGCATTTGAATCTGCTTGCTCCGTAATTTCTAGATTTTCACATAATACCTCTGGTTTTCTTGAACTAACTTCTGCTTTATAAACTTCTTTGCATGTTTCTTTCCGACTTTGCTCTTTGTCTTCGGAGTCTGATTCAGACGTGGCATATCTTTCTGCAGGATCGAGGCATTCCAAGAAGTTATGAAAACTCCAGCTGGAGACGTCTGCCTTTTCAAATAAGGGATCAACACTATCGAAATCCGCTGGACCGATGCACCATTCTTTTGTATCTTCTTTTGTTTCATTTTCGCCCTCTTTTTGCTCCAGTTTTTCTTCATAGAAACTATTTTCAGTCTTCAATTCCTGATTATCATCCTTTTGAATATTTGTATCTTTTGCCTTGGTGACACTTTCATCAATATTTCCATCGAAAACATTTTGATCGCTTTCAAATGGAGTTTTAATCTTATATACAACTTCCCTTGTGCAAAGCAAATCTGAGCGATTAGTGTAGCTATCTTTGGTCATAGTTTCTGTCCATTCCTTAGTAGAAAGACCGTCTTTTCTTAGGTGAGACCAAAATTTCATCTTTTGAACAAACGATGGATCTTTATCTAAATGGTACTTATACTCTTTCAGGGCATCTTCCCTACCAAGTGCAAACATTTCATTCGCAATGTTTTTTTCAAAGTTAACTATCCGATACTCCAAATTGTCTTCTCTTCCAGTATAGAAAGCATGGGCTTTCAAGGGTCTATCCAGTTCAACTGCATCGTAATAAATAACTCTGAACACCAATCCGTCTTCCAATATACCTGGATTATGCTTGTCAATTTGAGCTGTTTTGTAACGTACGTGCTTACCGTCCGGGTGAAACCTGTTTTTCACCTCCTCTTGAGAAATTTCAATGTTTCTTATCCATGTATCTGGCATACGAATCTGCTTTTCTTTCATCTCTTCCGTAGTGTGTATGCTGTACTCTGGCAAAAAAGCTTCCCACATATTACTATCATCAAACTCGAATGATAAGCTTTTGCAGGATGAAACACGCTCCTGGTTGCAACTCCAAAAGTTTTTGTCATTCCATATAAATTCTATTCCTAAATATTTGATGCTGTCCAATTGTACAGCTTCACCTGTTGTTGCCTCCTGAAAAGTTGCGTAGGATGTGCCGTTTTTTGTTTCAAGTAATAAAACCCAGAAATGAACTCTCCTCCCAAACAAAACATCATCCTCCTCTTTTGTTACATCCACCTGTTTCCTTAATTCATACGGCGCTTCTTCAACTTTTCCCTCCACCCAAAATTGCTTTGCTTTTAAAAAATCTATGGAATATTTGCTTTTGTTTCTCGTGGCGTCGTTTGATTCCAGGTTTCCATGAAACAACGCTTCATAACATCTGAACCTCTGAGGTAAAGTAATAGGTAGGTCTTCCTTTTCCTTCTCGATTTTTTCGGATACGTCTCTAGTTGCATATCCTTGCACGACGTAAGCATCCAAGCCAGATGATAGTAAGAACGTGCACAGGGCCGTGCTCAATTCTAAACTATTGCCTCGACGTTTTCTGATAATATCGTCAAGTGACGAAAGCTGCTTTGGGCATTCTGTTGGAAATTCAAGTAGATCGTATTCAAAGAAGTCGGATACAAAAGAAGCACAATCCTTCCTTTCTGCTAATTTTGTTGGCTTTGTTACTCGGGATGGACACAAAGACGTACTAACGAGTTTTTTCACTCTGCATTCATTCTCCAAGTAGAGGGGAGGTATTGGTCTATGTGGATAAAGATATCGAAATTGACGCTGAAAATTTTCAGCGAGATCCAATAATTCATTTTCCCTTTGACTGTTGATAATATAAGAACTTGGTAAACTGTGTTCCATCACTTAAGTGTAAACTTGTAAGTTTTCGCTGACAATACGCCTCTCATTTATGAACTTAATTCAATAAATGTTTCGTTTCATATTTGTTAGATGAAATATTCATTTCAATATTAAACTTCGTTATAATTCACTAACTACAGTTTTTTTTATTTGGTTGTTTTATTTCCATAACATTCATTAGTTCAATATTGGTCAATGATGCTAGAGTGTAGCTCTAGCCTTAAAGCAGGATTTCCATCAGTATTGCTTCATTTAAAAACATTTTACTCTAATTCGAATCGTATATGCAAGGGATTTCATTCCTGGATGATTTTTAAGAATTTGTGTGCACTTTTGAAGTATTTAAAATTTTTACTACTACTAAGAATTTTTTAGTTGGAAACAATGATTTCTGGAAATAATTCACGCGACGCATGGTACCTCCTTCGCCACACACTTTAATTTTGTATAGCGTACTTTTGAACAAGTGATCACCAATAGGCCGCGTCATCCCGCTGTCTTTGCTGCTGTTGTTTGGAAAATATGGTGAAATTTAACTGCTCCAGAAACGGGTAGATTGTTTCTTCACCATAATATACACTATATGGACAAAAGTATTTGGACACTGCAGATATTCGGAGGAGGATCCATCTGAGTGTAGGTTTTTTTCCTGGTTAGGACTCGGCCATTGCTTTATGTACCTGGTATCATGAACGTTGACGTGTGCCTCGACGTTCTGGATTATTCGGCCTTGACTACACTATGGCAATACTACGGCGATGATGGTTGTTTCTTCCAACCGGATAGAGCTCCATGTCATACTGCAAAACGTGGGCTGGACTGGTTTCCTGAAAATGAGGATATTTGCTTGACTGGCTTGTTCATAGCCCCGATCTCAATCCGATCGAGCACTTGTGGGACTTACTGGAGCGACTACGATACCGCCACGTACGTCTGGCTTTACTACAATCTCTTCTCACAGCCTTGCAACAGGCATGACGTGCTATTCCTGTGACCAGACTCGATGTGTTGCAGCTGTAATACAAGCAAATGGTTTCGTGGCCCCTACCCGTTTCTAAATATAATAATAAATCTTTTTTTTTTTTTTTTAATCATGTAGTGTCCAAATACTTATGTCAATTTAGTGTAGAGTCAGCTTCCCAACTTGACACGCTAAAGTGTATATGTAAATATTCTCTTAAAGATCCATATCCGAGGTAAATATAAAAATATGCGTAGCCAGGGATACGACAATGGTTCAAATATGAAGAGGAAAAAAAGTGGGTTCCAAAAAATAATTATAGATCTCAACCCACGAGCATTTTACGTCCCATGTGGAAGCCACTCCTTAAATCTCATGGTAAACGATTCTATCATGCCCAATAAGTGTGTTTTTCTTTTAGCAATGTACAAGATATCTTTAATTTTTTCTCAGCTTCCACTCATAGGTGGAGCATTTTGACTAACAACGCAACTATTTTAACGGTTAAACCTCTCAGTGATACTCGTTCGGAAAGCAGAATAGATGCTCTCCAACCTCTGCGATACCACATAGAAGGGTATGATACAATATACAAGGCAACAACTGACCCCAAAGTTGATGCTTTTGGAAAAAACACCGCTTCTGGTATTGCAAAGAAACGGAAAATTTTCAGGTTCTTCTTTAGCTTGCTCGCATGTAATAACACATTCTTTAGACCATCTTGTGAGTAAAGAATTTAAGAGGGAAAATGCCTTAGAGTGCCTTAGACCTGATTGAAAACGTCACAACTATCTTGGAAAGTATGACACCGGAGAATGGTATGAATAAAGTCATAACTGATGCAAAAGAGCTGGCAGAGAAATTGGAGATCAGTCCAGAGTTCTCAGCTGAAACTCACATCATACCAACGAAAATAGACAATTTTCTTATGAACTGAGAAGGAGAGCTATTTAAATCTGCAGACAGTTTTGATTGACATAAACAAAACCCAATGTGATGTAGATGGAAATGAGCTCCTGGATGAGATTTTACTTTCAGCACCGATGCTGCCCCAAAAAGTCTTTATATATGTTACTTAACTACTAAACCTTTCGTAGATACGTTTCCCAATATTTTTGTGAGTTTAAGAATCTTACATACCATTCCTGTGTCCGTTTCTAGTGGGGAGAGGAGCTTCTCTAAATTGAAACTAATTAAAAACTACCTGAGATCGACCATTTCCAAAGCGCGTTTGATCGACCTTGATTATAGAAAATGAGGTGCTCAATGCCATTGATACAGACACAATCTTAAAAGATTTTGCGAAGCAAAAGTCCAGAAAAATATACTTTTGTTGCTTCTATTTTTGTAGTTTTTTCTTCATCAGTGTTGAACAAGTGTTTCCTAAATCGTAGGATAAGAATATTTTTCAGCATATTTAATTTAAAATAATAAATGAATAATTTAATATTTAACTGCTGAAATACCCGATACGTATTGTACATTTACTATAAAAGCCCCC
This sequence comes from Metellina segmentata, assembly GCA_947359465.1. Taxonomy (NCBI): domain Eukaryota; kingdom Metazoa; phylum Arthropoda; class Arachnida; order Araneae; family Tetragnathidae; genus Metellina; species Metellina segmentata. Next base: position 39,404,018 of record OX375873.1, on the reverse strand, counting down.
CCCCCCTCCCCCAATAATTTTAAAGTATTTTTTCGTTTTCAGTATGGATTTTCTGAGTATCTGTATCTCTACGAATTCCATTTGCAACGATAGTGGATGGCACCAAACTTTATCTACAAAGTGTTACCGCTAACGGGTAGCCGTCGGCTGACCACATGTGGGGACTATGTATTGCAGCGAACCGGCTTCCGGAGTTCCATTTCAAAGGATGATTAGATATGTCACTCATCGGGACCTGCTTGGGATGACCCCCAAAGCGAAGAGTGAGGTTTCATTACTAGTGGGGTGGTCATTATCTCTGTTCTGAGAACATCAGAAAGTTGTCCGACTAAGTTTAAGGAAGGGACGGAGTTTTTTCTTATCAGAAATTGCAATATGGACGAATGGACATCCAGGAAAACCGAGAAGATGGGGTACCTAAGGGGGGAAATTTGGTCAAGAAGATCTAATCGTAGAGTCCAGCGACCATTCAGGCTGCTGTTTTTCGCAAAGTACCTGATTGTATTTGTTACTCTTTGTCCTTTTTGCCCTCTTCTCTCCAGAAAGCTGCACTCTCGGAATATGCGTTTGGTCTTGTGAAAGAAAGATAAGTTCTGTTTTATGCGTTTTATATTTTTTAATCAGTATTAAAGATATACATAATTAATTCTTACGTATTTTTAAATGTAGCTTACGTTTTTTAATGCCGATATTCTGTAACTTCCATTTAAAAAATGGAAGTTACTCAAACGGTTTTGATTATCTGCTTCGTAAGTATTTGTCGGACTGATAAATTTCTAAATTCAAAGGATTTCTGGCATCGTGTTTTTAATTAGTAATTCTGATTATGTTTAGAATTCGAGATCTGATATTCGTGTTCCGCGAATAGTCATTCGCGGAACAAGAATATCAGATCAGAATATATCAGAAGAATATCACATCAGAATATATCAGAAGAATATCAGATCAGAATATATCAGAAGAATATCAGATCAGAATATATCCGCGAATAGTCATTCGTGCATTCCAGAAATGAAATAGAGCTGTGTGACTAAATTAAATAGAGATTGATAAACTAGTAAAAGTAAAAAGATGAGTGCTTTCTGAGTCGAAAAGGTAGGAAGACTGGATCCGCCACTGTCAACATTTAATTTTAAAATTCGAAGGGTATGAAGTAGAAATTATTTAAATTACAATGCTTGAATTTTTCTGAATATTTTTATTTGAATGAAATATCTCTTCAAATTTGTAACATTTTCTTTCTAAAAAAAATTGTCGAAACTTCTGTTTTTGTGAAAAAGAACGAATATTTTATGATCATGGTTATCCGAAACCAAAATTTGAATGAAACATTTTAAGTGCTATTACTTTTAAAACTTTAAAAATTCTCTATAAAATACTTTTAAGTTACGAATATTTTTATTTCTTTGAAATAAAAAAATTGTACAAGCCAAGTGTAGAATTTGGGTTTAATAAATTTTAGCACTTTAGTGCGTTTTTTTAATAAATAAAAAAAAAACACAATTTATGAATAAAATTAGTATTGAAATTAATATTAATGCAGTGTATTGGTGCGTGTGGATAATTACACACCATTACACTACTCCAAATACTGAATACTCTGTTTGAAATAGTGAAGGATACCTTCACACGTTTAGGTTTAAAGTTCGAAAAATTAAGAGGGCAGTGCTACGATGGTGCCGCACAAATGCAAGGTAAATTTAAGGGGTTGCAAAAGCTTTTAAAAGACCTTCAACCTCAAGCACTTTATATGCACTGTGCTGCACACAGTTTGAATTTAGCAGTTTTGGACTGTTTAAAGCATCTTCCTGCTATGAGGGATGCAATGAATCTGTCAAAAGATTTAATTCAGACGGTAAAAGAATGGAGCTTTTGACAAGGATTTCCACCCAAAACCATTCCAAAACTGGATTACGGCCACTTTGCCCAACTAGGTGGACAATGAGATAATCAAGCATCAATTCTATTATTAAAAATTACTCTAATTTAGCGGAATTTTTCGAAGTTTTCTCCGAAACGGATCGTTCCGATGTTGCTGCAAAATGCTCCGGATACCTAGAAAAGATGTCCGATTTCAAAAAAAATTTCTCCTTTTCTTTATACAGCTATGTGATGAGCCCTGTGGAAGAAGTAAACCAACAGATACAGTCTTCTCAGATAGGGGCTTCCGAGATTAACCAAAAAATTATTTGTTTGTCAGAAATAATTAATGAAAAACGGGATAATTTTAAGAGGTTTAGGGGAAAATGTATCACTGAAAAGGATAGTGTTGTGGATGAACCAAAACTCCCTCGGCATCGTAGTGTACCAAAGCGTTTAGAAAACTTAAGTTCAACGCAGAATTTTAAATTTTCAAGTCCAAAGGATTTTTACAGACAGCTATATCTGGAAGTTGCTGATACTGTACTAAATTGCCTCAATGAAAGGTTTGAATCTTCAGCAATAAAAAATATAGTTACCATCGAAAAATAGTGTGTTCGAGCAGCGAAAAATAGAACTGGGGAATTTCCAAGTGCTAAAGAGTTTTTCAAAGATGATTTGGATTGTGACCGGCTGTTATTGCAACTAAATATGTTGCATGATATTTCCAAACAAAGAAATGTTTCGCTGGATTCAATTAAAAATTTGAAATAGTTCATTTTAAGTGACAAAGCTTTTGGAGATCTCGTTCCGGAAGTAAAAAAATGTTTGAAACTGTTGCAAACCATTCCAGTGACAACTTGTACAGCTGAAAGATCTTTTAGCTCTCTTCGTCGTCTTAAAACCTATCCAAGATCAACAATGGGACAAGAGAGACTTAACTATGTAGCAATACTAAATACGCATCGAACAGTTTTAGACGAACTGGATCTTAGACCTCTTGTGAATGAATTCATTAAACGAAATCAAATACAAAAGTCTACATTTGCTGCTTTTTAAATTAAAATTTTAATTAAGATAAAGATGATTTTCTTTAAAGATTTGAGTTTTAAATTGGGGTTTTCATTAAAATTATTTTTATTTAGTGTACCTAAGTTGGTATCTATTGTACCTAAGTTTTTATTATTCTTATAATTTATATAAATTTTGTCATATTAAGTATGAAATTGTTAAAATTTCTCAAATAATACATGAGTATTTTTTATGGCAAAATCTGATTTAAAATCAGCATATAAAAATTTTGGTTTCCAAATCTTGATCTATTGTTTTCAAATTCAGTTTTATTCTTGTATTTTTATCTTTATATCCTAGTGTTGTGAAATGTATTTTTATTGGTTCGCTGAAAAAGCATTGTACAATTAATATTTACCTAATTTTAAGGAGAAAAATATTTAAAAATACTAAACGAAGTTTACCAATCACTCAGACATGAAATTCTAAACCCTAAATCCATTCTTTTAAAACTAAAAAATAATTTTTATAAATAAATTTTTATTTCCTTGGAATGGGATTTAAGGATTTCGAAATTTTTTTAGTTTTTTTTTTAAAGTATTAAAAGAATTAAAGGTTTAAAAATATGAAATTTTTTTACAAAATGTTACATGTGTCATGCAAGTTCAGCGACGGTCCCAAATTAGTATGACGCATCAATTTGTATTTCGTTGTTTATTATTGGTGGCCGGGTATTAGCTTCCATCCCAGAGACGTAGCCGAAAAAAATTCGGAAGGGATGTTGGGTTGCCTTTTTGGTCAAAAGAGGATTTTTTTAAGTTTCAGGGGGGGGGTACACCCCAAGCTACGGATACTTCCTGGGCCCCCTCAATATTTTTCCGAAGTCGGCGCCCCTGTACTGAAGTACTACTTAATCAAATCTTTTGATTAAATTGTTTATCATTATATAACTTAATTTAATTTTTCTGCTCCAAATTGAAAGTGTCAGTACAAATTTGTTCAGTCAGAACTCGCTGATGAAAACGACATCAAACTAATGGAGAGACACAATGGCGAAGTGACTCGCGATATTGACATGGGTAGGTAGGTAATTAAAGTCACACTGGAGCAGCACAACGATCTATTTTTGACGGTCGGGAATCAATCCCAGAGAGAATATATTCGAGGACAACACGTCATATTATTGAACCACAGTCAGTTGACAAGGTCAACAACTAATCTGGCTCACTCTCAAAAATTCCACACCAATAATTTGCAAAAACAAAATGAATCAATACCATACAACTAAGCATAGTCATATTCAGGATTACAATATGCAGATTTTTGTTTACTTATTATTGTAATAAAAGATTCTTATTTACTCATTCTAATTTACTACACATTTTTAAGTGAAGAAGTATCTTAATTATTGTTTAAAAACTTTGCTAGACCAACCGGTCTATTGGAAGCTTTGACCGCTAGGGAATTTCCGGATTTCCTGATGGTTCTATCCGTCATTTGAGAGACCATATCAAACTTAACTAAATTCAAATTGCTTTCGGTGTCTTCAAATGCATTCAATCAGTGCCACAAACCAAGAAACCTTACCTATTGGGAGAGTAATCAACAAGTCGAATCAACATCAGTACTAATGGCAGGGCTCCAACGCGTCACCTTTTGTCTCTTTTTGTCACCTTTTTAGTATTTGTCACTTTTTTTTACCTTTTTATTTTTTGTCCCCTTCTTGACATTTTGTCACCTTTTCAGAAGTTTTAAGCTCTTAAATTCTATTTGAAGAATAGTTTTTGGTGCGCAATTCCAGGGCTCCTAACACGTCACCTTTTGCCATATTTTATTTTTTGTCCCTTTTGGTCACCTTTTTGACATTTTGTCACCTTTTCTGAAGTTTTAAGCTCTTAAATTCTATTTGAAGAAAAATTTTTGGTGCGCAATTACAGGACTCCTAATACGTCAATTTTTGTCACCTTTTTATTTTTTGTCACTTTTTATCACCTATTTCACATTTTGTCACCTTTTCAGAAGTTTTAAGCTCTTAAATTCTATTTGAAGAATAGTTTTTGGTACGCAATTCCAGGGCTCCTAACACGTCACCTTTTGCCACATTTTATTTTTTGTCCCTTTTGGTCACCTTTTTGACATTTTGTCACCTTTTCTGAAGTTTTAAGCTCTTAAATTCTATATGAAGAAAAAATTTTGGTGCGCAATTACAGGACTAATACGTCAACTTTTGTCAATTTTTGTCACCTTTTTATTTTTTGTCACTTTTTATCACCTATTTCACATTTTGTCACCTTTTCAGAAGTTTTAAGTTCTTAAATTCCATTTGGAGAAGAAAAATTTTTGGTGCGCACTTACAGGGCTCCTAACACGTCACCATTTGTCACCTTTTTATTTTTTGTCACTTTTTAACACCTTTTTGACATTTTCTCACATTTTCAGGGGTTTTAAAATCTTAAATTCTATTCGAAGAAGAAAAATTTTTGGTGCGCAATTCCAGGGCTCCTAACACGTCACCTTTCGTCACTTTTTATTTTTTATCCCTTTTGGTCACTTTCTTGACATTTTGTCACCTTTTCAGAAGTTTTAAGCTCTTAAATTCTATTTGAAGAAAAAATTTTGGCGCGCAATTTCAGGGCTCCTAACACGTCACCTTTTGCCATATTTTATTTTTTGTCCCTTTTGGTCACCTTTTTGACATTTTGTCACCTTTTCAGAAGTTTTAAGCTTTTAAATTCTATTTGAAGAAAAAATTTTGGTGCGCAATTACAGGACTCCTAACACGTCAACTTTTGTCACCTTTTTTTTTTGTAACTTTCTGTCACCTTTTCAGGGGTGTCCTGATGAGCTTATAATTTTCTAGAAGTGAAATCGACCAGTGTCCGATTCCTTTCCATTCGATCATATTATAAGAACAGACTACGTTTTATTCGGAAATTCGATTGATTAGAGGTTTTCTGGAGGTACAAGGGCCTAATTCAACCACTTTGCGCCAAAACAACGAAATTCAGTTCAATTGATAATTTGAGGTAACTGATTGCCTTCAATTTAATAGTTTACTATCCGCATCACAACAGATCTTGTAGTATTTCATACCACTACTTGATATTGACGTGCAGAGTCTAGATTGGCCGATTAACCGGTCTAGTAATTTAGGTATTGGCTTCTGAATCGGAAGGTTTCTGGATCGAATCCGGGTTCAGGGCATGGATGTAATTGTGCTGTCCTTAGTTGGGGGTAATGATGGTCGCCCATTGGGTTCTCCTTCACAAGTGGCCATCGCTTCCGGACTTGTAGTGGCCTATGATTAGCCATCGAGTGCAGCCGTAAAAAAAAATAATGATTCTAGATTGTTCAAAGACATAGCTCAATAATAATCAAAGAATGAAAGGTAATTTATAAAATATGAAATTAAGTGAGATTTAAAGGCATTGAAGTGTATTCACATATGTATAACAATATGTAGCATAGACTGCTTACAAAACCAAGGACGTAGCTATTGGGAATACAGGATAACTAAGTGCTCTAGAAAGTGTTATGTTTTATTATTAAAACGCTATAAATGAAAGTAATTATTGAAGAATTTCTTCCGCGCTGACACAAACATCTTTTCAAATTCCATCTACGCATAAGGAGTGAAAATGAATTTCTTGAAAAAGAATTTGATTATTTGGGTAGAAGAAATAACCAATATTATAATTATTTGAGAAAAAGAGACCTTTGAAAAGTCAGTTCTGAGTTTGGATAACTTATTACTAAGCTTACAGCAATCCCTTAGAATTCCGTCTGGTTAGAATCCATAACAAGAAGAATTTTTGTGATTTTAATAACGTTTTAATTACTTCGATTAGATTTAATTTTTAGGTCACTTTTTAACTACGCATTTAGTATAAAATTCATCGTATGAACTGGTAATTTGGATTGCAAAACTTGGTGATCTGATTTTGTTAGTGTGCGGAACCAATTCTCCACTTCAAGTTCTGAATGCATTCAAGATTATTATGAATAATTAGTATTCAGTCGAGTTCATAGATGGCACTGCACTCAAATCAAGAGTTCAGTAACGCGAATATTTCGTTTTGACCAAAGTACTTTTTTTATTAACGTCACACCACAGCAACAAAACGGGCCACAAGTGACGGTCCGGGATAAACCTCGAAGAGAAAGAGCCGAGGACAACACCACGTAATTTAGATCCGCAGTCAGATGACGAATAAAACAGAGGAATGCGGTCAATTAAGTGACTATACCCCGCTCATTGTCAAGGATCAAATTTAACTGCGAAAAGAAAATAGAAATTCATAAAATGAATTTTTCTTCCGTTTTCAATTACCTGTTTAATATTTAGTGATTCGGACGAGTCTAAGAATTTTCCATGACACAAATAAAAAGATACAACCTCAAAAGATTCAGGATGTAATGAGTAGATATTTTTTGAGTGATTCTTCACCTTAAAATTGAATAAAAACTACTACGATTCACAACGATCAATAACCTTCATTTATAAATACATGGTTTTACGATATAGAAATAGAATCTTCAGGGGACATTTAATTGAAATGTTGAATATACACATCATTGTGCATTTTCTGACCTACAGATGGCAGCACCAAATATTTAAGACTGCTCTGCAACAGTTGGATGGCTCAAAATCTATGCACAATCACGCAGTAAAAACTTTGATTCTTTTTGTTTTTACGCCGACCAACCGGTATAGTGGTTAAGGAAGGTTCGGAAGGTTCCTGGTTCGAATCCGGGTCCGGGCATGGATGTTTGTAAGCGTATGGTGTAGAGGCGGCTGGTGCACCTTAAATCTGTCGTGGCCGAAAGTCCTCACGTTGGGTTGGCGTGGAAGTTTGGAGAGTGGGGTGCCAGCTCAGGTGTTGCTTCGTCATCTGACCGTGGTTCAAAATTACGAGGTGTTGTCCTCGGATCTTTCCCTTAAGGGACTGCTCCCGGACCGTCGTCAATAGCCCGTTATGTTGCTCTAGTACGACGTTAACTAAAATTACCATTTTATGTTTTTACATTTCAGACAAAGCTTAAGAAAAAAAAATGCTTTCCTAGAATGAGCTGGTGGGGAATCGATATATTTGTAAACAAGGTATCTTTTTTTCAATATATATGCAAGGATTTTAATTACCCACGTCACCCCAAGAACATTATTAGATAGAATATAACGCTGGCTTGGAATGATGAAACGATCACTCCCCCAAGAAAAAAAGATCCGAGGACAACTCCGCGTAATTTTGAACCACGGTCAGATGACGAGGCAACACCTGAGCTGGCACCCCACTCTCCAAACTTCCACACCATGCTAACGTGAGGACATTTGCGGCCACGACCGATTTAACGTGCTATAGCCACCTTTGTACACTACGATGTTTTGTTGGATTCGAACTCGCAACCCTCCGATTGCTAAACCGTTACTCTTCCAGCCCGGCCACCGCTGCCCAACGATAATTTGAGGACCACATGAAAAGAGCGCCCAATCCTGTGCTCGTTCTTGAAATTTTTTCTAACACGTTGGTGACGAATGCTAAATCCTGAAATTCGTAACTCAATCTTAGCTCTTAGAAATATATCTTACAAATATACCAATAGAAGTAATCGGCTGTTTGAAATATATCCAAACATTTTTTAAAAAAGGGTTGGTGGGATGCCAGAAAACCCAGTATCCGATCAGCTAATGTTATAGAAATATTAAAATACATTTATCTAAGTTCTTAATTACTATTTCAACTTAAATTAAAGGAGTGCTCTAGAAGGAAGGACGGAAATACGTTGCCTTACCACCCCTTAAAATACAAGAAGTACTAAAATTATGTTGCGTGTTTTGCTAAAACCCACCTTAATCATCACAATCGTGAGAATTTGACGGATTTTGTATTTTTGTAACCTTTTTGTTTGGGAAAATTTATGAACACGAAAAAGAAATGTGCATGAGAAAATCTTCAATCTTAAAAGGAAATTTGAATAAAGAAAGGAATAGAGGAGCAAAATTATTATCTAAATAAGAGCTTCCTGATCGTCACCGAACAAAAAAAAAAGAAAATTCTGATTTTTCATACGTAGAGTTCTCCCCAAAATCAATTATCTATTATACATTGATCCATGAATTGAAATCCGTTTAGCCAGAAGTCTGTTTACGACGACAATTCGATAAATAATCTCCAAAGTACCCATGTAATGATTCAAATTAAAATCAAGTATCAAGCAGTTTGTTGGTAAATAGAAACACGTGTCTACCTCTTTTACGCTTCGGCGCTTAGATTTGTTCAGACGTCCCCTTATTTATTTACATAACTTGATCGATAGAACCTTGAGTGGCATTTACGACTGACCCTTTCCTCTCATAGCATTGTGTGGCTTATCTTCTGCCTTTCCCCCCAAAGCGTTCACACCTCACGGACGAAAGGGTAAGGTACCGAACAAAAGGAGGGTACCCCCTACAAGGTCAGTCCACTGACAGATAGCTCGTACATGGCGATCGATGCCAGCAGTCACTGAAAAGGGGGATACAGAATGTACTACATCTATACTATGCCGCTGGCGTGAACGAGACTTTACTGGTAACGATTGTCCACCTGTCGTAGCTTAAAGGATAATCTTCCCCGTCTTCCGGCTTTCCTCTCCTCAATGTAAGGACGTAGTAAGGGGAGTCCCTTTAGTGGACTTCCCTCTTTTCTCTGCTCCAACTTCGGGTCAGAGCCCTTCGGACTTCGGACCATACTACTTCCCCTCTACTTCGGACCATAAACAAACTCTAAGCTCCTGCCTACACTCGGCCCTAATTGGGGAACGGGGTCAATTTCGATCGGGATTTTTAGCTATTTGTGAAATAGTTGTTCCCTTCGGGATGAGGATTAACCAGACAGTTATAAAAAATACGCAGATAGTATGCGCGTGAGACAAATCAGTTGTAGTGAATGGATTTATAAGAGGCCCGGGAATCAGACACGACCATAAAAATATTTTTATATGGCATGCTGTCTAGCCCGGCCACTAGACATGCTGTCAAAAACGGTTTACACACTAAGAAGAGAAATATGGCCATACGGATAAGTTTAACCTACTCAGTTCATATACGGCTTTTCGGACAGTATTATATGGTCATAAAACTGAATTTATCAGAATTGATCCGGCCTTAAGGATAGGTTTCATTTGCCTGCAGATCCGATATGGCTCTTAAGATAGGTTTGACCAACCAGCAAAATCAGATACGGCCCTACAAATAGGTTTTCCCGGTCCCAGATTAGATACGGATATCAGATATTCTTATAGGTAACTCTATCTCTCTCTCTCTCTCATTCTTAAGAAATAAATAACACAAAAATAGCAATTTATAGACTAGTGTAATTTTCCAAATAGCATTTGAAATTATATATGAAATATATATATATATATATATATATATATATATATATATATATATATATATATATATATATATATATATATATATATATATATATATATATATATATATATATATATATATATATATATATATATATATATATATATATATATATATATATATATATATATATATATATATGGTAGTTATTTTCTGGAACTTACAGCACAGCGTTACGTAGACGACATTCTACGACCGGTTGTGTTACCGTTCTTTTTGCGACACTCCGGACTTGAATTTCTACAAGATAAATGCCCAGCCGCACTCGGTACGTATTGCTATGAATTGTCTTCAAGCTTTCCCAACACTTCCTTCGCCAGCTATGTCTCCTAATCTCTCTTCACAGAGCAAATTTGGGACGTTGAGGGAAGGCGCTTGCAATCATTCCTGAATGTTGACCATTTAGCCTGACAGTTGGAGACAATTTGGCAAGATATTCCGCAGGACTCCATCCGGGTACTTTTTCAGTATATGCCACACCGGGTGACAGCTTGCATCCAGGCCACAGGTGAATCAACGCGTTATTGACTCCCTCCCTTTATAATGGTCAAACTCTGAAGCAAACCAACACTTTTGCAGAGTCAATCTCCTCCGACGGCGGAGCCTCCGCCACCTGCACGACAACGCACGTAATCCCATTTGGTTTGCTTCGCAAACCAACACTCTTTTTGCAGATACAATTTGGTTTGCTTCTTAAAAGCAAAACTACTTTTGCAGATCAATCTCCTGCGACAGCGAAACTATCTTAATAATTCGTACAATCCTGATTTTACTTTCCGGTCCATGACGTCACAGCAAGGGCTTTGCCCCTGCTCACTAACGCTCGCAAACCCCTGTGATTACTACGCAGTCCCATTTGGTTTGGTTAGCAAACCAACACTCTTTTTACAAGTGATTTCGCTTTTTTCTAAACTTTAACACATAATGCACCCTTAACCAATAGTCGCATCAGTAAAAAACCTTCGCGACCTTGTTTCCTGTACAATTTTGAATAAACCATATTAATATCGAAATTTTTGGATGTGTACTTTCTGGCGAAAGCGTATGAGAATCAAGGGGGGAAAGCGAGTTCAGCCCTAAGGACTCCGGGCAAGACTTTACATCGAGTTTCAACGAAAAAATACAAAAACAAAAAAAATCGTTGCGATGGTGATTGTAACTACGATGAATTTCATACATGTTAAACCCATTAGTTAAAAATGCAATTCTTCGTTTCACCGCCTCCTCTGCCACTGAATCTGCGCGATCAATAATTTGTACACTCGCAAAATTATACTTTTCCTCACATCGAATTAATTTATGAACCAATTTGGAAAATAATTATACCACAAGAAAGAGTGTATTTTAAGTTTTCACGTGATATTTTCAGATTTTAAAACAAAGAGTATTAGGTTAGAGATATGACAAACATTGCTCTCAATTGCTTGCGTTAAATTTATTTTTATGAATTTATGTTACCTTCCGCTGGGGCTGCAGTTACTAATTAAAAGTGCAAGAGATTAGAAACCGAGGGGGTTGCGAATTCGAATCCACCAGAGGCCGTCGTATACAAGGGGAGCTGGTGCACATTAAATCTATCATATCCTCAACTGTCCTCACGTTTGCGTGGTATGGAAGTTTGAAGAGTGGGGTGTCAGCTCAGGTGACCTCGTCATCTGACCGTGATTCTAAATTAAGTGGTGTGGTCCTTGAATTATCACTTCAGGTTTGTTCCCGAACCGTCAACAATAGCCCGTTGTTTTACTCCATGGCGACGTTAATTAAATACCCAAATTAGCAGTATGTATATCTACTGCTAATTTGTGTCCACTAGAGGGAAAGTCACTTTTGGACTTCACAATGTTCCACGAAGGTGGGTGGTGCTTAAATGTGTTAGTCTCTAGATTGGAAGGTTCCTGATTCGCGAATCCGGTTTAGTGCATGGATGTTTGTACACGTATAGTGTAGAGGTGGCTGGTGCACCTGCAATCTGTTGTGACCGAAAGTACTCATGTTGGGTTGGTGTGGAAGTTTGGAGAGTGGGATGCCAGCTTAGATGTTGCCTTGTCATCTGAACTAGGTTCAAAATTACGTGTTTTGTCCTCTGATATTTCCCTTGGTGATTGATTCCGGACAGTCGTCCTCACCCCATTGTGTTGTTTCAGTAGAACGTTCATTAATACCTATTAACCGGGCTATCGCAGCCATTGGAAGTTTGGATAGTGGGGTAGCAGCTCGTCATTTGACCGTGGTTCAGAATTATACGGTGTTGTCCTTGGATCCTACTCTTCGGGTTTGATCCCTTACCCTTGCCGACGGCCCGTTGTGTTGCTCCAGTGCGACGATAGTATAAATACCCACCTTTGCAGAGACGTACTAAACACTATGAATCGATAAATTACACAAGTTGCAAATGAGTATTTTGCTTTATGCACTCAAAACCCCCACATCGGCATCCCTCATCCTGGTAACATATAAGTTGACGCCCCCCTCAATTAGTGCAAGTATGTATTCAAATATTCAAGGTTTGAATTGCACCCCCTCCCAAAACCATGTGCCTACATGTTAGTATTCCCTCTGTACACTTGTCGTGTGTTCATTCCTAATTGGCTCTTGTATAGAAACAATCTGCGTGTGTGTGACCGCATAGCAACAGAATAAACCTTGGATAGTTTTATTATTAAAAATATTGAAGGTTTAACTCAATCTCTAAAAAGCACACTTCGCCATTCCAGTACAAAACATTTAACTTTTCATACTAAATTATATGTGTTTAAGTCCTCTAGTAAATATTGGGACCCCAAGTAAGTCCCCAATAATGTCATGGGCTTTCAAACTTATTCTGCCGAAACCTTTTCCATTCATTTCTTTTCTCGAATTTTGCAATTTTTATCGTTTACTTTTGATCCCCTCTCAGCACGGATGGTCGTTCTGATTCGGAATCCATTTTAAGCCGTAGGTACTCGTCTAATTAACCTTCGCGTAGTAACAAATTACAAGCGACAAACCGAACCGCTCAATTTTTGGGTGTGATTGCCAGCCCAAAAATATTAAGGGGTGGTCAAGGGACCAAGCCCTCAAGAAGTTATGATATTGGCACCAGTTAAAGTATGGAGTAATTAGGAAATGCTGAAATGAGCGTTTTTTTAGAAATAAATTCTGAATTTATATAAATTATTTATTTAAAAAACTAACAAAGTTTAAAATTCGTGTAGCTGGACATAGTTCCTAGCGGCCTTGTTTAGTAGCTTCATCACGAAACTTCTTCAAGAGCTTTAGTTCTGAATAACAATTATATTTCCAGCTCCAATCAATCCTATAAAGCCTTTAGAAACACATTCGAAAGTATCAGGATTGAATCGCTCGTGATAATAAAATCAATAATTTTATTAGCAGCTTCGTATGTAAGGTTAAGTAATTGATATTATAAAGCATTGGACGAATCTTTCAAGTTCGTGATTAACATGTTCCTGTCAAACGTTTGGAGACAAACTGAAATGGATCTCAATAATCGTGTATGAATAGTTCAAGAATGCATAACAGAGGCTAACTTCAAAGCACTGCTGCAACTACATTGATATTCGGTATGATTTATTTATAACATATTCTTTAAGTTCTGTCTAGTCTCCTCGAATATACGGCCTGGTGGTTAAGCGGTTTGCCTCTAGATCGGAAGGTTCCTGATACGAATCCGGGTCAGTGCATGGAAGTTTGTAAACGTATGGTGTAGAGGCAGCTGCTGCACCTTAAATCTGTAGTGGCGGAAAGCCCTCACGTTGGGTTGGTGTGGAAGTTTGGACAGTGGGGTACCAGCTCAGATGTTGCCTCGTCATCCGAACGTGGTTCATAATTACGTGTTTTGTCCTCGGATCTTTCCCTAAGGAGATTGATCCAGGACCGTTGTCAATAGCTCGTTGTGTTGCTCTAGTACGACGTTAATTAAAAATTACCAATTACCTCGAATACACGATTAAAAGTTGAAGGTAAGTAGGTATTTTAGTCAACGTAATACTGAAGCAACACAACGTGCTATAGACGACGGTCCGGGATCAAATCCCCAAAGGAAATGTCCCAAAACTTTGAAGGATTAAAGGCAAAGAAAATATCAAATGGTAATGGTAATTTTAGTTAACTTCCTACTAGAGCAACACAACGGGCTACTGACGACGGTCCGGGATCTATCCCTCAAGGGAAAGATTCGAAGAAAACACTACGTAATTTTGAACCACGGTCAGATGACGAGGCAACACCTGATCTGGACTAGGTTGCAGCACAGGACTTATATTCAATAGGGTTATTATAGCCCGTTGTATAGCCCTTAATTAAAACACATACATCTTCAAGTTTATTGAAAATAATTTTTGCAGTGGCAAAGATAAAGGCTCTCATGTCTCGAAAGCGTTTGATTTTTAAAAATATACGCATGCAAATGTAATATAAATTCAGAATTTAAAAAAATAATCCTTTACTAGAATAATTGGCACCATTGTGTTGACTAAAGTGTGACGTTAATTAAAATACATACCTTCGTTTACTAAAATAATTGAGAATTCATTACGTAATGTAGCTAGGTAGGTATTTAATTTACGCCACACTGGAGCAGCACAATGGGATAATGGTGACTGTCCGGTATCAAACCCGAAGGGGAAGATCGAGGACACTACGTAATTTTGAATACCGGTCAGATAACGAAGTCACAACTGCGCTGGCACCCTATTTTCAAAACTTCCACATCATTCCAAAGTGAGTATATGAGTCCACGACAGATTTAACATACACCAGCCCCCTTTGTACGCAAGGTCTTGGTTGGATTTGAACTCGCAACCCTCCCGTTGCTAATCCGTTACTGTTTCAACCGGGCTACCACTGCACTCATTTTCAATTGTGAAATAGTTGAATTTGGTTTTCCTTGAGACGACGATCTTTTTTTTTACGTATCGCGTCAGCTACACAAGTGAGGAATCAAAAATTCAATTTCAAGAAACAATTATTCGCAAAGATGATCTTTTTTGCACATTTCTTAATAAGCCATATCTACTCAGTATTGAATAGTGATATGTTGCTTTTTGCATTAATCCCTCACTTTGAAATTCATGTCTGGTTGACCAAATATGTGCTTTATGATTAATCTAATGTCTCTGTTTAAAGTTCGGATCTATATTTGTAAAAAAAAAAAATTGCTTTTTAAATATGATACTCTCAGAAACAAAATCCTAGCTACGCTACTGATTTTGAGATTTTAATTTCCTACTAGAGCAGTATGCGAAACTTCAATATTATTAGCGATTGATACATATCCTGAACGGTGTGATTATAATTTCCAAATTCATAAAGCTCTACCAACTTAGCCATCTCGAAATTGCAAGCATTGCTGGCGATAGATTTAGACTTTCATTATTACCCATCAGCATTGCGACAAAAAATTTAAGCCACACCAACGCCTCACCGTCAACTTGGATTTTTGTTGCCCTATAACAGAGAATCTAGAATTAAGTGTAGACAAGATTCAAAGGTTTGGATGCAAATTTGTGCATTTTGCAATATTTATCAAGAATTTAAGCTATATATTACTTTTGCATAGAAACACTCAAATGAGAGAAAATACATATAGTGTAGTAGTAAAAAATGTGCATTTTGAATCTGACCTATATACAATTTCTTGAGTTGATAAAATGTTTTAGAACCTTATTTTGAGACACACAATGACGTAACCAGGAAATCTATCTGAACGGGTCTACATTGGTATCGTGAGTTCTGTCTTTTGGAGGTTGTCATCTCTTCTCTAATATTATAAAAGCAAGTGTTTGTCTGTCTGTCTACTTCCTGCACGCGAAGTCCTGACGAATCTATAGCACTTACAGTAATGGGATTGGGCTCACTGGTAGTGATCCCTGCAAATTTTAAAATTCAATCTAGAACATTTTAAAATGAATTTAATGAAATTTAATTCTTATTGAATGTAACAGCATAGAAAATCAGATTCAAAATTTATTTTCTTTTGTTTCCGTTTTCATTTTTTATGCGGAGGAAGGATTTTTCAGCAGACGATAAAAAACAAATAAACTTTTTAACTGGAGTTCTTTAGTTCTTTTTTCTATCTCCTAGATCGTTTAGAATAGAGCAACAATTGCGAAGCAAACCAACACCACGGGCAACTCCGTTATGGCTGTTATCCAACAGGCTACGAATTTCATTCGCAAACCAAATGGGAATTCGTTTTGAGATTTATTAGTTTTTTTTTCTCCCTTGAACCAACTTTTTCGACCTTTTTAGAACTGTCACGGGCAAGGTCATGCTGGTCACGCTGTGGCTTGTCGCTAGTCTGAGATAAAACGTTGATCTCAGCGAACAGATTCTTGATTTTTAAAATGCAGGATAACTTAAAGCAGTCTGTGAAGTGAATCAGAACTGCAGGGTTCATGATTTATAAAGTGCGTAACTGATTAGAGAGTACTTCGATGTGCAAACATCTTAGAGCGTGCTGTATTAACGGCAAAAGGCGATCCTACTCAATCAACGAAAAGGTTTTCGAAATGTTCACATTAGTTTGACAAACCTCTGCACTTGACATATTTTTAAGGGGGCAAAAATTTGGTAAAAATATTTATCGATTGAAGTAGAAAATGTAAAAACGTACTCGTAATTTCTAAAGAAATTTTTGATTAAATAAGGATGTTTTATCTAGGAGGGATCAGTCCTATAACTCAATCCTTTTACGTGTCCCTGGAGACATGATTAAATTTTTACCCTAAACGGAATAACATGTAGTTCAACGGTGTAGCAGTTAAACAATTAGAATAGACTATTTGATGGGGTGTTAAATGGCACAATATCCAAACATAAACACTTTGCGAGGCTCAATGCTCAAACACCAGATTAGTTGATAATCGCGGAATGGTAATAGGTAATTTTAGTTAACGTCGTACTAGAGCAACACAGCGGGCTATAGACGACGGTCCGGGATCAGTCCCTTAAGGAAAAGATCCGAGGACAGCACTTCGTAATTTTGAACCACGGTAAGGTGACGAAGCAACACCTGAGCTGGCACCCCACTCTCCTTCCACACCAACCCAACGTGAGGACTTTCGGTTATGACAGATTTAAGGAGCACCAGCCGCCTCTACACCATACGCTTAGAAACATCCATGACCGGATCCGGATTCGAACCAGGAACCTTGATAATCGCAGAAATAGGAACACTACAGGTAGGTATTTTAATTAAAGTCGTACTCTCTGAAGCACACAACGGGCTATTGACGACGGTCCGGGATGAATCCCCAAGGGAAAGATCTGAGAACAAACACTGAAGGTTAGGTATCAATTATTAATAATCCAGTTCGGCCACATAATATATATTAGGTTAAGATTTATTGACGAGTATACTAACGGTTTGCAAAATTTTCAACGTAAAATTTTCTGCGCATGCAACCCATGACTTTTTAAAACCTTTTTTTTAACCTTACATCTTATTATTCTTTTGAGTTAAACTCTTGAAGTCATCAGTAAGCGTTCTTTTTATGTGCCCATTCAAGTTCAATGTTTTTACGTGCCTTTTCTGACCGATGATACATTCCGGTTTTTAAAATATTTTAGTTGCAATTGGTGCTCCATTTACGGCGATGTGCCGTAGTGTTTGTTTTTGTCCTGGCCTGTTGCCACTTGTATTTGAAAGATTTTTTGAATTTTAATAAATGCGGCGTGCAGCAGTGGAGGTTCCCCTCTTTCCCCCGAGTCATAATAAGACGCCCTAAGCCTCAAGCTAGCGGACCCAGGAAAGGGTGGGGGGTGGGGAGGGGGTGTCTGAAAAAAAGTTCACTAGTGCTTCTTCAGGTGAGCGATAACCATTAAGTTGAAACGAGAGTGATTTTCTGAATCTATGAATAGCGATAACCACCACTTTCGAACCAATCATTTATCACTTTTCAACTTCTGAAAAGAACTTGAAGAATGAAGTCATTTTCCCTTCGGCTAGATTCGGTGGGTTTACTCAGGGGGTGTTGTCTGCAAATCCGATTCCAAGTCGGGGTCTGAAAGGCAGAAGTCACAATCCTTTCTTTGACAGATGTTTTCAGTGCGACGTACATTCATCTACCTGCTTATCTCTACCTGTTTCGAACTTCGAAGGGTCAAAGGTGGCTTTTTCACGTGTTCTGAGTATTTGTCTCTTCATTGCGTGAACATTGAACTATATACAAACTTGTTTTTTCTTTCATATTTCCACCGTATTTCCGACTTTTCATTTTATTCTATGTAGCTATTAGGATCGATATAGTACACGGGAAAAAACTATTCCTTGTAAATAGAAAGGGAAAACGGTATTCGAAAAACACCGCAATATCAGAATGCGTTTATAACTGGTTTCCTAATTGATTTTTGTTTTTTATAAGCAAGATTTAATATTGGGATATAATATTTGAGAACAATATTTAATACCCGTAAATTTTTTAGCTTTAATATCTAAAGAGCAATCTTGAATTCACAGAAGCCCTCCCTTTCCTATGGAACTGAGGTGGTCGTGGCTCAGTGGGTTCGTTCACTGCTCTAGCAACTTATGAGTTGTAAGTGGCACGTGTTCTATCCTCATAACTTCCAAGGGTGTATTTTTCTCTTATGTGCCAGTGAAATTTTCCTTGTGTATGTCCATCACTCGAGGTTATTTTGTGTTTGGGTACGGCATGTACAAGTATGGCTCTTACACCCTAAAAATCAAACAATCATTATTTTTCAATTCTTATCAAGCCATAACAGGTACCAAGCATTAATTTTGACTTTCCTCTTGTCAAAGCCGCACAATAGCATTCAATTGAAACATTTGTTATTTCAATACAGCGGGCGCTACAGACTATATACTTAGCCTTAATACAACAGATGATTGTTTTTTTATGTCCCTATACATGAGGAACCTCACTCTTACCGCCGTATTCACCGTTAACTGGACCGGAGAAAGAAACCCGCAGTTCGGAAACCGAGGGTTAGGTAAAAGCTAACCGCCGGTTCAAACTTGATTTCACCACTCCTTTTTCGACTCCGGTTACTGAACTGCAGGTTACTTAACCGTCAGTTACCGATTGATTCTCATTGGTCAAAACAGACCTCGTGACCTCGGATGATTTGCTTTCACCTGGTCCGCGCGAATCCAGATAACGTTGCTTTTTCAGTGTGTATTTCTTTAATTTTATCTCAACTTAAAATGGCACTACCACCAGGTAAATTATTTTGTACACAGTTCGAAAAATAACTTATTTTAGTTCTGGCCAAGCCGCATTTTGATGTCATCAAAAATAATCAATTTTTAAGGACCTGATAAAAATGAGCTAATAACTGGACGTTTGAATACCACAAGAGCGATATTTTTACTATCTTATGAAGCGCTGAAAAATGAGTTTGACTCCCTTAAGGTTTTTGCTTTGCCGCTTAGGGTTTTTGGTAATAATTAATTTAGTAATCTACTGGAGGCTTTGGTTAAGGTGTTAGCCTCTAGATAGGAAGGTTCCTGGTTCGAATCCGGGTCCGGGCATGAATGTTTGTATACGTATGGTGTAGAGGCGGCTGGTGCACCTTAAATCTGTCGTGGCCGAAAGTCCTCACGTTGGGTTGGCGTGGAAGTTTGGAGAGTGGGGTGCCAGCTCAGGTGTTGCTTCGTCATCTGACCGTGGTTCAAAATTACGAGGTGTTGTCCTCGAATCTTTCCCTTAAGGGACTGATTCCGGACCGTCGTCAATAGCCCGTTGTGTTGCTCTAGTACGACGTTAACTAAAATTACCATTACCATTACCTACTGGAGGCTTTGAAAGCAATGAAATCGATTCTCTTCGACGAGAGAAATTCAGGGATATCAAAAGTTTGATTTTGAAATTTGGTATATGCTTAACATCATCCGAAGCATTTTCCCCCACATATTTGTAAAATTATGATTTCCATGGGTTTGAATTTTATGCTGTGCAAATTTTATACTGTGTTTGAATGGTGAGATAATTTTTAAAAATAGATCATTAGAGAGATAAAAGTTATGATTTTGTCTATAATGTTGGATACACGTTATGATTATGTAAATTGATTAGACTTAAAAATAGAAAAACTTAAAAGATAATTAAAATGCAAAACATTTTGACCTAGACGGATAGCTAAGTTGTGAAGAACACAATAATTATATCGGGCACACGATCTATGTGGCAGTTTAAACCAATTGATAGACAGGGGAATTTTTTTGGATGCCATATTTTCGCTCAACTGTGTTCCTAGTCAGTACATGTGATTTATTATACCCTACACAGAATAAAATTTAAGTAGAGAATTACCTGGAAATATATGTCACTAATTTGTAGTTTGTAAGACAATTCGACTTAATTTTAACAGAAACTTGTTTATTTCTAAAAATTATTCCTCAGGTTAAAATTTTCATAATTTAAAAATTGGTAATTCTTTTAGATTACGTAATTTTTTTACTAGGAAAACTTACATTTTTTTTTATTGGTCAGAGTAAGTATACATTTCACATTACCACCCCCGGGTAGAAAAGTAATAAATATATACAGGAACTTTAGGTAATATGGAGTATCATTTTTAATTTTGCTGTAATGACAAAACTAAATGCCACAAAACAAGCTAATTTAAACTGCTTTCTTGAATTAATCACCTATAAAAAACCCTTTTTATGACCCACAAATATTACAATTACAAATAAACATTTGAAACTTGCCGAATAAAGTTTGGCCAGAGTTGTGTAAAGTCCCTTTTCGATGTCAACGACAAACTAATTAGAACAAATTATTGATAATAAATCATACGCCTTTCTCTTTTGGATTCCATTTTCTCTATGAAATCGAATTGCCGAATCATTGAAATTATATTCAGTTTATCCATCATTAGAGTTTGAAATTAATCGCAAATATCCATAACTTTTTGTAAACACACGAAAAATCGCTTACTGCGCATGCGCGGTTAAATCTAACCGAGCTCTGAGCCAGGTTCAAGTTACGTAACTCGACCGGCGGTTAGTGGACTGAACCTGCGGTTCGGTTGACGATGAAATGAAATTTTAACTCTGACCTGGGAAAAACCAATTTTTCTCCTTCGACTGCCGGTTAACTCCCGGTCCAGTTGACGGTGAATACGGCCGTATAGGAAAGAAAATCTCAAGAATTATGGCGGGAACAGATTCCAGGGAAAAGGTAACACCATTCAGGTGACTGAGCTGCATTGCGGAAGCCATACTTATGGAACCATAGATCTTTTCTCTAAAACTGAGGACGGAATTCAGGTTTCCGGTGATGAAGGTAACTCGATATAAGTCTTCAGCTGCCAATTTCTAAGAAGCAGACAATTGACAGAGAATTTCCCTGTACTCGCAAAATGAAAATTCATTCGAAGATTACAAGTGAAAAAGAACGATATAACAAAGCAATTTTCTACCCTTTTCATCTCGTGACTCACATAAAATTGGTTAATATCGCCGCACGCCAAAAATAGTACTTTTTGCATATCTGACAAAAAAAAAATCATAGTTTCGATTGGTTAACAAAAAATAATAGCAGTTAACATCCTTTTATGCTAAAAATGGACTTTCTAAAAAATCTATTTGTATCAATTCACTTACACTTTGTAGTAAAGAATATTCAAACGGTATAAATGTATGTACTCAAAATTATTTAAACATGTATTACTTGAAATTATTTTTGAACACAGTTGAGCATTTGAGAGTACACAGTTGAGCATTTGAAATGAGACAAGTCGTACATAGTTTAAATCGCTTCACCATCAGTAAGGTTCCAGTGCCATGCTTACAGCGAGATATCTACGACACATCAGGAATACAACATGTATAGTTCAGCGATTTTCAATCCGTTTTCACCGCGGTGTGGCGTGAAATAGCCGAAAGTGCGATGCTACTAGAAGATATTGAAAAGTGCAAAATAATAGAAATCAATCTTTTTGCATAGGTGACAGAAATTATAGATGAAACCACTTGAGTCACATTTAATATTTACTTCACTATAAAACTATTATACATCTACTATATAAACTCATAATTCTGAAATTCAACAGCCTCATACTTGTTTAAATGGAGACCTAAATTTGCCTTTAAAAGTTATTGAACCGAATGGCTCTAATGGCCATGAAAATTGTAATCAATTTTCAATATGGCATTTATAGCATACCCCGAAAAGGTAATACATTTTCCTTTCATAATTTCTATTTATTTGTTAAAAATGAATCTATCATACATAGTATATCCACTTCAGTCGTTTAAATAAAAAATTATCTTAGGTGTCATAAATATTCGTCTTAACGATTGGTAATCTAGGTGTTGCATAAGGACTTAATTCCCCTCCTTATAAAATGTTGAATTGGGGTAAAACTTTTATTAAATTTAAATACAGGGTGGTCCCGAATTCATGGTACAAACTTTAATGGTAGGTACAGGACATTGTAACAATGATTTATTGTATAGGAATGTATAGTCGCAAGTGACGCGGTGAGGCGAAAACAGGGGAAATAACGGCCGAAAGGAAAAACAAAGATTTTATTGAAAGCGTTGTTGACAAGTGTCATGTTTACAGTAATTGTTCAAAATTGCGTCCACCAGTATCGATACATGCTTGACAGCGTCGGTGGAGCGATTGGCGTACACGTTCAAAGATGCCTGGTATTTCACGCACACCTGCAGCAGCTACAGATAAGCGAGCGACGAGATCCTCATCTGAGTCAACTGGAGTCTCATAAACAAGATGCTTTAGATGTCCCCATAAAAAGTAATCGAGGCTCGATAAATCGGGAGATCGGGGTGGCCAAGGGACTGGTCCACCACGCCCAATCCATCGAGTACCAAACGTGGCATTCAGGTAATTCCGTACATCAATGCTGAAGTGTGCTGGCGCCCCATCGTGCTGAAACCACATGCGGTTACGAATGGCGATCGGAACATCATACCATTTGCACGGCCGTACATGTAATGCATGTCTGCTTTTTCTGCATACGTAAAGTCACCCATCGTCTACGGCAGCACAATTGTGAATGGCGCTTTTCCCTACTGCGATGCATCATGTTCAACAGCGGCTAGACATCTACTGCCCTCTACCGGCAATGATACCAACCGATCACTCCATTTCTCTTTCCTTTTATTTCCCCTGTTTACGCCTCACCGCGTCACTTGCGACTATACATTCCTATACAATAAATCATTGTTACAATGTCCTGTACCTACCATTAAAGTTTGTACCATGAATTCGGGACCACCCTGTATATATTTATGTATCATATTTCTCTCACGTGCCGTAAAAAAACCTCACTAGCATTTGTTGTTTGGCAACAACTTGACCAAGCTACATGAGACGCTGCTGGATCATCAAATCAAGTAAACAAACTTTTCCATCGAATATAGGCATTACTTTTGCGATGAATGATTCTTACTCGTGTTTTTAAAATGAATTCAATTTTTAAGATGAAGCATACAGAGCCAAGAAACAATGAATGAGACCACGAATCACAAGTCATCATCAGGCTATAATGTTTCTGTATAAATTGTCGATTCCACCACAAGCTTTAAAGTCTTCAAAGAAATTTCAAATGCTTAGGTCAATGTGAACCCTTCTTCCCACACTTATCTATTTATTTGCATTCTTTCTTTTAATTTAATAAATTACCTACCAAGATATTGGCATCCTACCTCCTAGTGAACGAAACTATTATGGTATAGCAAACCGAATACAGTTGAATAGTAATTTAGGGGGTAAGTGTGCTAGAGTTGAACAGCTGGTAAGTAAACCGTAATTATTTAAAATTGACTGAGGGAAGAATAGTAGTTACATATAACAATTTCTTCAAGAGTAAAGAAGCGTGATAAAGTTACTCTTCTATCGTTAGGACATAAATAGGATTTCCTAACGTCTTTCTCAGTAACAGCATGGGGTCGCCTGAAGACATGTGAATGTAATCCTGTCCAAAGACGATTTACAGAAAGTCAATCCTTCCTTTCACTTTCTTTGAACATCCATCATTGTCTCCGGTTTTGAAGGCGATGTAGAATGGAAAACGCTTCAGCTTGTAACTTCTTTTATGCGCTATTGAACCTTACATGCCAAAGAAAGAAATGATTTATTCCAAATCATTGGCTCCGTATTTGAGGATCACTCTTCCCCTTTGATTAGAATAGGGGAGAACAACAGGCCATTTAATTTGTATTGATGTAATAAAAAAAGATTCTCACCATTCTGTAGATTTCTTTCAAAATAATTCCTTTGTGAATTTATCTGCCCGCAGGAAAAGAAGAACCGCTCGAGTACTGAAAGTTAAAGTTTAGGATTTTGAATATCTTCATACCTTTTCTTTCTTGCAGTCACTCTGGCTCCATTGGGTTTGTCCGCTATGCTCAAAACCTGTTAGCTGTTGGCAGAGGAAGTTCGATAGTTTGATGGTTGTGTTTCTTTCTCACTGAACCTTTCTTTGTGTGCACTTCCATTACTTGATACTGCCTGTATTGCTTTGGCGCCTTAGCGCTACAAAATAAACCAACTCAACCATACTTCTGGGAAGAAATAAATACAAATGCAAGTACGAATATAAATAAATACCCCTAATTACAAATACCACAAATGAACGGCACCAGAAAAGTAATAAAAAAAGTTTAAAATTTTCAATTGGTTAAACTTGTTCATGTTACGGCTAATTACGTTATAATTTCTACTTTCAAAAAGAGTACGATTAAAAATCAATACAAAATGGATTTATTTAAAATGAAAATTAATTTAGCTTTTTTTAATAATTTGGTTAAAATTTAATAATTAGTATAATTTATTTTTACGAATAAGTTCTTGTTTATAATATCAATTTTCGATTGCAATTAATTATTGTAATTATTGAATGCGCATAAAAACTACAGCCATTATAACTTACAAGAAGCCGAAGGGTTGTGAGTTCGAAACTCGATACATCCAAAGATCGTCGTATACACGGGGTTGGTGCATGTTAAATATATCGTGGTCTCAAATATTCATACGTTGGAGTGGTATGGAAGTTTGGAAAGTAGGGTGCCAGCTCAAGTCTTGTTCTCGTCATCTGAACGTAGTTCAAAGTAACGTGGTGTTGTCCTCGGATCTTTCCCTTTCCAGATCCACGTCCCCCCGGCTCGTCAAAAAGACGTAGAGTCTTATATGGGTTACGGAATGATCTTTCTCCTTGGAATTGATCCCGGACAGTTACCAACAGTTGCTCCAGAAGCGCGACGTCAGTTGAAATACCTACCTTATCCTAGATTACCGCCAATAGCCCGTTGTGTTGTTCCAGTGTGACGCTAATTAACTACCTACCTACCTACCTTTCCGGAGGCCTAGCTAGACATATTTGAGACTAAGGAGAGTCAAGCTGACGCCGCCATCCGTCCGAAACAAAAATTATGTATCCTAATCAGTAACATTAATTTGCATGAAATAATCGGACCAGTGGTAACCCAGTTGTTAGAGTCGAATATTTTAATCAAAGGGTTGCTACTTCGAAACTCGATTCAATCTGTCAACTGTTCTTACGTTGGTGTGGTGACAAGTCCACTGTCAGCTGTTGCTAGAACGTGTTTCCATTATACTTCCGGTCACGGTAGTCTGGTTGATAGAGTAGCGCAATGGCAACCGGAGGTTGCGACATTTTTAATTAACTCTACTTAAACTGCTTAGAAGTCAGAAGGTAGGTACGTTTAGGTAATTCAATAAACGTCGCACGTAATTTTGTACCCTGGTCCGATGACGAGTAGAAGTCAGAAGAAAAGACACGAAACATTTTTTAGAAAATATATGTAAGAAATACTAGACTTAAATTTTCCAGAAGTGCCACCCCTTCAGACGTTGTGGCTCTGGGCTAATCGATTAACTATTTTATTTTATATTTTATAACAATTCTGTTATAAAAAAAGAGGAAATAACGACTTCTATAATTACGGAAATAATGACGGCAAAAATTATAGAGGAATAAGCATCGTAGTTTTTATCGATATTAATGACACTATTCTAAAAAAATTTGAAAAGATATTCTTTGGTTCTATTATTTTACATGAATGTATTTCGCCTATCACAAAAACACAGCCGTAATCACAAGTCTGAGTTAACCGCGGATCAACAATAATTCCCTCGTGATCAAAAAACCGTATTCACAATGCCTGATCCCATGTTTAAAACTGCGTTTCGGTGTAACATTTTGATCCTCCGAAATCAGCGAGTTAACTCTCGATTGAATGTTACGCATGTGCAGTACTATTTTTATGCGAAATTATTTTGTTGATTTATTACGGAAATGAAAGAAAATTGACAAGTGCAAGTGCGTTTACTTTACACCAACACACACCCATAATGATAAGTACAAAGATAATCGGATTACATTCATTTGTCATGACACTGTGTACAATTCTTTCTTGCAAAATTTAGGTTTTCCACAAAAATCCAATTTGAAATTAAATACCTTAGCATTTCTCTTTCCAGACCCAAATTAAAATGCCATATGCGTTCTATTAAAATCACAATTTGGAATCAATTCTGCGATGAAGTACATGCTTGATAAGTATGGCTACCGATTTGAGCGTCGTAACACATGTAAATAATATATCATGGACTCAGCAACTCCGCTCACACTGGCATCCTTTTTCTCGACATTGCTAAAGCTTTCGATCGTGTTTGGCACGAAGGGCTCCTTCATAAACTCATTAAACTTAAAGTACCCCCTCAAATTATCAAAATCATTCAAAATTTCCTTTCTCAACGCACATTCCAAGTTAAAGTTAACCCCACCTTATCTCAACATCGTTGTATCCAAGCAGGTGTACCCCAAGGATCTCTCCTTTCACCCCTTCTTTTCAACATATATATTAATGGTTTTCCTACTAGACCAAGAACTTCTCTCGACATTTATGCTGATGATACTGCCATTATGTACCAAAATAATAATAGGAGGTTTCTTATTAAACAGATTCAAAATTATGTCGACAAACTCCAGCTCTGGCTCACCAACTGGAAAATCAAAATTAACGCCTCTGACTGTGCACTCCTTATGTTTTCTAACAAATCTCCCTCTCAACTTCAAAACATTAAATTTTATAACGAACCCATCCCATTTGTTAAAAATTTTAAATACCTACCCCACTTTCACCCCCCATATCAAAACTATTGGTAAAAAGACGCTTGCTCTTATATCTAACCTATCCTCACTCATTGGACGTCATAGCCACCTCTCACTGAAAAACAAAATCCTTATTTATAAATTTCTTATCCGTCCCACTATTCTTTATGCTTCCCCTGTTTGGGGATCCACATGTAAAACTAATATCAAGTACCTACAATCCCTTCAAAATACTATTCTCCTCCAAATGGTCAACGCCCCGTATTATGTGCGCCGTGAAGTCATTCACAGAGATCTTAATATCGAACCAATCTTTGAATACATTAAGACCCTTTCTACAAAATTTTTCAATAGACTCTCACGTGTCCCAAACCCACTTTTACAAAACCTCCCATCATATGACACCTCCCTTATGAAATCTCGCAAGAGACCCAAAACCCATCTTGATCGTGATTTCCACACTTTTCCCCCTCGCAAAAAACGTCGGTGTGGTGAGCTCAGGGACCCCTTGGTGAGTCTCCTGGACTCCCCACACTGACTTTTTTTTTTCATCTTATCACCACAAACTTCCAAATCATCACCACAGCTCATGCATTTTGCCACTTCTTTTCGGTACTGATTGGTCGCCCTTCCTCTTTGTCTCCCCCCACCTTTGGAACTTGAATTGGACTCCTAATTGTATCAATTATTAAACTCTATCGTCTATCTCAATTATTTACCTTTTTCATAGTGAATTGCCACTACCTTCAACTTTCTTCCCCCACTTTTAAGTCTACAATCATTAAATTCCTTATTAATTCTGATGTGGAGGTTCGCAGTTCTCTGCAAGGTACTCCGTAATTGATACGCCCGTTCCGTATGTAAATAATATCACGTGACTGTGAGGAGACGGAAGTAGCAATAACAACGAGCGTATCATTTTAATCCGTGGATCACTTTACCCTCCGGCCGTTTGAGAATACGATTAATGATGATACGCGATTTACACTACCCTACAATAATGGAGCGGACGCCAGCGGATTTTCATAAAATGCGACTACTTGTTTGGGGTTGTTTTTCGTGGTATGGCCCGGGACCTTTCCATGTTGTTCCTGGTCAATTAAACCGCCAACGTCTACATGAACATTTTGGACAATCATGTTCTTCCTACGCTCTGGAAATTTTATGGAATGGTCGAATGTTACTTCCAGGACGACAACGCTCCATGTCATGTTGCAGCCTGTCAAGCAGTGGTATCAAGATATGGATGTAAAACGTCTTCCCGACCTAAACCCCATAGGACATTTGCGGGACGAGTTAGAGCGACGCTTACGGACCAGGGAACCACGTCCGAAATCTACAGCTGAGTTTGCGACATTCTTGCAGCAGAAATGGACATAAATACCCATAGGTGTGTATCGAAATCTTGTTTAAAGTATGCCCAGAAGGGTTGCTATTGTAATTGCAGAGGAAGTTATGTCCATCAAATCAGACGAGCTCAAACGAGGGATATTCTGTCCATGCTCAAATAGCAACGCGTTCGAGGAAGATATAAATATTACAAATCCAAAGAAACTGCTTAAAGTCTATAACTAAATGCTACAGAACAGTTCCAACAGAAGCCATGCAAATCTTGGCTGGATGCGTCCCACTAGACTTGAAGCTAAAGAGTTTTGTAAAAATCTATGAACTCTACAAAAACAAAAGACCTATCAAGATTAAAAACCAAGAGATAAAAGTAGAGGATGTTGTACTGGCAAACACCAAAAACCTACCACCTTGGAAAATAGAGAAAATAAATTGGAAAATATTTAAAGAAGAAATAGATGACTAAGGTATTGATATCTATACTGATGGTTCAAAGATGGAAAATAACACAGGAAGTGCAATAGTGGCTTTTAAAGACAAGGAAGAAATTTATGAAGAAAAAGTCAGGATTAGTAATCATTCGACGGTTTATGATGCAGAATTAACAGCCATAACGAAGGCTGTGAGCCTAACTTGCGAAAATAATATCAAAGAAATAAATATAGTTACCGACTCCAGATCGGTACTAATGGCATTAAACAGCACCACAATAAACGACGAAAACATTCTAAATCTAAAAAGAAAAATTATTGAATATGAAGGACAGATAAACATGGATTAAGGCACATAAAGGTCACTTCGGAAATGAAAGAGCTGATGAATTAGCAAAAGAAGCAACAAAAAAGGATGAAATAGATAAAGCTCAAAAAAGAAATGGACAAAATATTAAAAAACTTCTAAGAGAAGAACAAGAAGACACTTGGCAAGAAAGGTGGGATCAATCCCAAAAAGGAAGAAGTACTCACGAGGCGTTCCCAAAAATCAGTAATAAAAGACTACAAGGTTCCTTCGATATAAATCAGTTTATAACTGAACACGGGGCATTTTCAGCCTACCAGCATAGAGTTTTCCAAAAGCCCAATATTTGCAAATGCGGGAAAGAACCCGAAGAAGTTGACCACGCCATATACAGATGTGA
Organism: Metellina segmentata; assembly: GCA_947359465.1. NCBI lineage: Eukaryota > Metazoa > Arthropoda > Arachnida > Araneae > Tetragnathidae > Metellina > Metellina segmentata. The sequence goes on along the minus strand of OX375873.1, from coordinate 39,374,169 downwards.
ACAATGGGGGGAAGTCAGGAAATCATACTTCCCAAAAGATTATTTAAAAATCAAGAAAAAAGAACTATGGACAAGTCAAAAATCTCGAGAAGGACTTATGAGGATAGCCAGAGGCATCCTGGAAAATAGACTAGAAGAGCTGGAGGCCTCGTCATAAGAAGTTTGATAGTATTACCTTATTACTTAAAGATGCAAGTGGCATCCATCTGTATATTTTTTTGGAGCAAATACTCCTTGCTTTATTTTAAAGGTGCAAGGGCACCCGTCTGTTAAGCATTTCTTGTGTATTGTTATTGTTTCTATTGTATACTTGTATTTTTTGAAAATAAATAAATGGAAAGGAAACTTCCCGTTGCCAGGGGATGAGTTCTCAATAGAATAAAGAAATTAAAATTAATAAAATTAAGACTCCCGGCAGGAGAAGACTAAATAAAAGATAAGAAAAGGCACTCGCGCATTACAGTGTGGTGTGTCCCGGGCGCGATATTCCACTTTGACTAACTCCCGGGCACTCGCGTCGCCAAGCTTGCCAAACCAGTCGAATTTTTAAGCTGTCTGTCGTTCCGCGGTAATCCCTCCCCCGTAAGTTGGCAACCCACGTCCTCATGCAACGCGCCCGTCTCGTACCGTCGACACTAGCGCGTCTATTGTTTGTTTGTTATCCAGAGGCTTGATTATCAACTATCATCGAAGATGGACACGTTTAAAGACAAATATTTAGGCGAGTTGAAGAAGGAATTCTTACTTGCATTAGACGAGTATAGTTGAAACGACGAAAAAATCGTTTTTGATGTGCAATCCAAACCGAGAAGGAAATGAAGAAGTTTGGAAAGCTTCAGCTCACTAACCAACACGATGTCATATATATGTTTCAATGATATAACAACAAAAATTTTATTATTTGACTACTGTCACTTTTCTTGCCGGGGTGCGATTCGTAAATTAGTCTCCATAAAAACTTAATTAATTTCAGGCATTACGCCAGAAAAGATGTGACTGTTTATGGAATTCAAAACAAATATTGAGTTGAAGTGGTGTTGCACAAAAACGGGTTTAAAATACACATAGGATGAGCTCTTGACAAAATGTTACAGCAAAACATTAAATTCTCCGTAAACAAACAGCGCGCGATCACTGCGGTTCGCGAATAATCTCGTGAAACGCGAGAAAGCGCGAGGTTGGCATCAGGGATTGGCGTAGTTGCTAAATCCTTGGCGACGCGAGTGCCCGGGAGTTAGTCAATGTGGAATATCGCGTCCCGGGCGGGGCTCTTCCGCCCCGGTTGGTACAGCCGGCTGGCGTGGGGTGTGAGCGATGACTTAGAACGGAGCACTTTGCCCCGAGTACTTGTGCTGAGCAGGGCTGCGTCGCAGCCAACCCTCATACCAAATGCCCCAGAGCGGGACGGTAAACATGTAGAAATTATCTCATCCAAACCAGACTAGCTCAATTGAGAGCAGTTTTAATCATCGGTACATGATAAAACAACTTGATACAGAAAAAGGTAGAAAACACGAAGAAATTCATGAAGGATATCGCACACAGGTTATTTGAACTTGAAATAAAAAATGCCCAAAGCGCGGAAGAACCAGAGAGAGAGTAAGATAAAAGAACAGGATTCAACAATGGACGTAGTTTCGGGAGAAAAGTACGAGTGTGTGGAATTTAGGGACTTAAAAAGGAGGCAGCAAAGCAGGAGGAGCGTACGGAATGAAAAACTGACTGCCAACTCAAGGTTAAGAAGTTGAAAATAAAGAGACGTGAATGTATGTACAGGATTTCATGGCATTCCATTTAAAAAACAATAACCTTTCAATCACATTCGAAATGTGTTTATGTGTGATATGAAATATACCTACATTTTCTATGCCGCGGAAACCCGTTTGGAAGAGTAACGAAAAACGGAATAGCAGCCGTAAGGTTGCGAGTACGAAACTCAGTCCAGACAAAGACCGACGTGTACACAGAGGGGGTGGGTGGGTGTGGGGTGCTGGTGCATGTTACATCTGTCGTGGCTTCTAATGTTCTCACGTTCTCGTGCGTGGAAGTTTGAAGATTGGGGTGCCAGCTTGGGTGTGACCTCGTCATCTCACCGTATGTTCCATCAAAAATACGAGGTGGATGTTGTCTTCGGATCTTTCCCTTCGGAATCGGTCGTGGACTGTCGCCAATACCCCGTTGGATTGAAAGAGTAACGGACTAGTAATCGGGGTGTTGCGACTTCGAATCCAACCAAAGTGTCATGTAAAAAAAATGGGCTGATGAACGTTAAATTTGTCGTATCCTCAAAAGTCCTCCCGTTAACGTGCTGTGGAAGTTTGGAGAGTGGGGTGCCAGATCAGGTGGGACCTCGTCAACTTAAAGGACCTCGTCATTTTGTTTTTTTATTTGCAGGCTTATTCTTATGGGTAGCCTGTGTGGGTGCATATCATTTTCAAATTGCATCTTCCATATGTATGATTATGCTTATCATCGCCCTTATTGCAAGGTCTCTATGTTGTTAAATATTCGTGGATCATTATGAATGAACATTAACATATTTACTACTTCAGACCAATCGCAAAGTTTGTCTCAAATTCAAGTAACGACACATAAAATAGTTTAAGACTATCTTAAATAAAATTAGCAAATTTTTTTTCATTTTACACGCTTATTCTTAGGGGGAGCCTAGATTAATATCATTCTCTAATTCCATCTTTTATATGTATGATTATGCTTATCATCGCCCTTATTGCAAGGTATCTATGTTTAATTTTCGTGGATCATTATGGATGAACATTAACATATTTACTACTTCAGACCAATCGCAAAGTTTGTCTCAAATTCAAGTAACGACACATAAAATAGTTTAAGACTATCTTAAATAAAATTAGCAAATTTGTTTTTCATTTTACACGCTTATTCTTAGGGGGAGCCTAGATTAATATCATTCTCTAATTCAATCTTTTATATGTATGATTATGCTTATCATCGCCCTTATTGCCAGGTCTCTATGTTTAATTTTCGTGGATCATTATGGATGAACATTAACATATTTACTACTTCAGACCAATCGCAAAGTTTGTCTCAAATTCAAGTAACGACACATAAAATATTTTAAGACTATCTTAAATAAAATTAGCTAATTTGTTTTTCATTTTACACGCTTATTCTTAGGGGGAGCCTAGATTAATATCATTCTCTAATTCAATCTTTTATATGTATGATTATGCTTATCATCGCCCTTATTGCAAGGTATCTATGTTAAATATTCGTGGATCATTATGGATGAACATTAACATATTTACTACTTCAGACTAGGGATGCGACATCGATGTCGATGTTTTCAAAACATCGATGTTTTTTAAAAAACATCGATGCATTTAACATCGATGTATTGGAGTCGATGTTTTTGTAACATCGATGTTTATACGTGTCGCTGTTTTTACGTTGTCGATGTTTTATTTTTAAATGAAAAAAAGTACGGTTTTAAAAATTTTTAAAATAACCAAGTAGCATCATTTTTATAATCGGCAAATTGAACATACTTTTAGATCCAAGTGGCCAAGGGTGAAGCGTCTGAAAAGTAAGGATGCGACATCGATGTCGATTTTTTCAAAACATTGATGTTCTAAAAAAAACATCGATGTATTGGAGTCTATGTCGCATCACTAGTTGCTAAACCAGTTTTAAGAAATGGAAGAAAGAGTTCAAATACACTGAATTTTAAAAACATCGATGGTTTTGGTGCGATGTATTATCAACATCGATGTTTTAATTTTGTACATCGATGTTATTCTGTCGATGTTGCATCACTAGGTGCTAAACCAATTTTAAGAAATGGGTAAAAAAGTTTAAATACTCTTAATTTTAAAAACATCGATGTTTTTAGCGGCGATGTATTATCAACATCGATGTTTTAATTTTTAACATCAAAATTTCAAAACATCGATGTTTTGTTGTCGATATAGCATCACTAGTTGCTAAATCAGTTTTAAGAAATGGGGAAAAAAGTTTAAATACACTGAATTTTAAAAACATCGATGTTTTTGGGGCGATGTATTCACAACATCGATGTTTTAATTTTGAACATCGATGTTTCAAAACATCGATGTTTTTCTGTCGATGTCGCATCTCTACTTCAGACCAATCGCAAAGTTTGTATCAAATTCAAGTAACGACGCATAAAATCTTATATTACCCTTAACTGCTGTGTCACAAAACGTCTCGTAAGTAGTGTGGCGGGGTATCTCAGACGTCGCTCACTAAGTGCGTATAAAGTTGATTAATATAATATATTAATGAAAGATTCTTTAGATAATTATTATTTATACATTTTAAATTTGTATAATTCAATTCTAAACATGAAATATATTTTATACTAGCCGGGCTGCGCCGGCTAGCGCTCGGCGGTGTGTAATAGTGCTTTTTTTTTTAACTTTTTTACGCACCGTAATCAAGCATGTTTTGATTTGTATATTTTATTTATTTTTATGAAACAATTCTTCAAATCATTGCGAGCGTATTCAATCAAATATTTAAGGAAAGTTGGTCGAAATATACATATACCGCTACAAAATTATACATGTCTAGTGATAGTTTGCAGGAAATAGACATATCATTAAAATCTAACTCCTAAATAATATTTCTACAATAGGTAATATACCAGAACACATAATGCAAACAAAAATAAAATTCCAATCCTTGAAAAAATGCAAAATTCCGAAGAAAAAAAATACGTACGTATCTATTCAAACGTGTTGAATTTCGATTTCCTGAATATATTGTGAAATAGAATAATGCGACAAAAGACTTTTCAACGATATTGACAAAGACAATAATGATTTATTAACCAAAAAAAATACATATTTATAATACTTGGGAATCCTCAAATATGTCCACAACATCTCGCAGTCAACTCAAATACGCAAACACGGAATTCTAAATCAAATTAAAAAAGCAAACATTAATTCTGAAGTGGCCAGATACCGGGTAGCAAAATTACGTTTAAATTACTTTTACATCAAAGGAAGAAATAAGAAGTCAGTTCAAACATAAATTTTTACAATTTAATTCCTTACTTTGCATAGAAATTGACCTCGGCTATTTAAAAACAGCAAGAATTCAAAATATCTGGGTTATTTTATTTACGTTGATTGTTGCCATTCGACGATACACAAATAACGTCGATTTCGGGTCCACGTACGTTAGTGTTTTATATATATAGATTACTATATAAGTTAAGTAGATTCCATGTCTCTTCAGGCTCAGCTTTCGTACCTGATTTTGCAGGACATTTCAACCCTGGAAACTGTAAAACTATGTTGTGTTTTGGTGTTCTAACGGCACGATTAGGCACATCAAAGGAAACCTTAGAATGCACTCTTTCTTAAGGTATAATTTTTTTTTTATTGGTTCATAAATAAATTCAACGCGATGAAAAGTATAATTTCGCAGTGTAAAATATGTTCTTCGCGGAGAGGAACGCTACATTCTTCTAACTGGCCTTGAGGTGAAACTCGACGGTTGTGACAAAATCCGACACTCGAAAACTCAAAATAAACTTATGTAGTAATCACATTAGAAAAAAAACTTTCAGCAGAAGTACGACGAATATGAGATGGATTGATACACGATGTATGTATGTTTGCGTCCGAAGTAAATTGTAGAAGCGAAGGAGAACTTCAAATGGATGTCAAATTCTTTTTCCCCGTATAGTTAAATGATGCCAACATTCTTTTATGAAAAGTAATTGATAATGACTAATCAATCAAGTTATTATTTATTCAACCCGAGCCATGCCGGGTATTTCTGCTAGTACAATATAAAATTTCAAATAAACACACTTCACAGTCCGTTGCAAAAACACATTTCACTCCTCTGATACGTACAATGAATCTGTCCTTATTTGCGTTCTTAATGCAGAACAGCGCCCAAAATTTCATGCTCTTGATTGTATCAGAACACAGGCAGTGTCATACATCGATGTTCGTCTACTAGAACAGTAGCAACCAGAACACAAGAACAACTGTTCTTATCTGTGTTCGTAATCACCTGTCGGGAGCTGAGATAGTAATTTTTTATACTTTTACCTGAGTTTTATTCTGTCATACTTTTGTTTTTGATAAAATCACGTTCTCTGTGCTTCTGAAAGTAGAATTCGATGCTAGAAATGCGTGGGTAATAAATTATAAACTTGTTTCCCTACTTTTAGGTAAGGTATGGTAATTTTAATTAACGTCTTACTAAAGCAACACAGCATCCCTACATTTATGACACTTAGATAATTGATATTCCGTTACCCAAATTTGTGGGAAATTTTTGGTATCCGAAGTAACCACCACTAAAAAAACACCACTTGCATCACTTAAAAGTGAATTTTATCAATCTATTTTGTTTACCTACATCATTACTAAAATACATAAAGTGACGGAATTTCTCAGTTCCAACATTAATAACATTCGTGAGAGCTGAGAAGTCGAGAAAATTCTCAAAATTACTTGACTTTTCCTTCGAAATTAGTATGTCTTTTTAGTTGTCTTTAAACGTTTTGAATTTGAATTTTTCTTTATTTTCTTTTCCTTCTGAATACCACTTCCCTGTTTTTTGTTTATTGTTTTTGCTTATTGTATATGCTTTTTTTTTTTTTTTTTCATTTCTTTCTTTGTAAATTTATAAAATAACGTGCTTTTATTCGTCATTTTGTATTTTTGTGCTTACATGGTTTTACCCTTCATTTGTTTTTCTTTTTCTGTGTACTTAGCCGACCAACCGGTCTGGTGGTTAAGGTGTTCGCCTCTACATTGGAAGGTCCCTGGTTTGATTCTGGATCAGTGTATGGATAATTGTAAGCGTATGGTGTAGAGGCGGCTGGTGCACCTTAAATCTCTCGTGCCGAAAGTCCTCACGTTGGGTTGGTGTGGAAGTTTGGAGAGTGGGGTGCCATCTAAGGTGTTGACTTATTATCTTACCGTGGTTCAATATTACGTGGTGTTGTCCTCGGAACTTTCCCTTAGGGCAGAGATAGGCAAACCGCGGTTGTTTAGCTATTCTAGTGCGGCTCTGCCACGAATCGACTTTTTGTTCGATTTATTTCTTCTTTGGGTCCTAAAGAAGATAGGATTATTGCCACTGAATGGTCAAAAACGTGGCGAGGATATTGCAAATGTTGTCATTGAATGCATGGAAAAACATCATAATCCACTCGTCAAAATTGTTTCGATTGCAACAGATGGGGCAAAACGTATGACTGGAGTGAGAAAATGTTTCGTTTCTATTTTGAAGGAACAATTAATCACGAGACATTTGTTCACCATTGCAGCATTCATCAAGAAGCGCTTTGTGCTCAGACATTTCTAGAAGAAATTTCCAATGTTATGGAATTGGTGATTAGGACTGTCAAAACAATTGTAGCTCAAGCTCTTTACCATCGCTAATTTAAAGAATTTTTAGTTGAAATGGAGAGTGAATGTGCATATCTTCTGCTGCACAATAAGGTACGTTGGCTTTCAAGATGAAACTTTTAAAACGTTTCGCTTACTTGTTATTTGATAATAAAGCATTTCTCCTTAAAAAGGGTATTGACCATCCTGAACTAACGGACGATGTATCTACCTTGGTGTCATGATGAACCCGCGCTTAACTAGGAATTTGCATAGAAAATTCCTTAGAAATGTTATAACGGCCAGACACACACTTTACTCCCTAATTGCTGACAGATCAATATTATCCATTAATACCAAAGTGCTCATCTACAAAACCATACTTTGACCAGTTATCAGCTACGCCAGTCATGTCTGGGGATATTCAACAAAAACCCATTGTCGAAGACAATAAACCCTTCAAATTCCCAAATCATTTTACCGCAATCCAGCAAATCCCCAAATATGACTTTCGTCGGAGAAATTGTGAACGGCCAAGAGCCATTATTAATAATAAATCATTTAACCCCTTAAGCAAGTATCGACCTTAGAGTAGGAGTAGTAGATATAGAAATTACAACCTCTCTCTGGCTGAGGACAAGGTCGAATCACGTAACTTGTTGTAATTTGTGTTCGCTGTAACCGCATTCCCTACTCTCATAGTATTTCAATGGTGCATGGTTATGGATTTTAATGGTTGCTCTTTAAAACCTGGATAAATACATGGTAAATTTTTGCCGTGCTATACGATACAAAGAAAAACTTCTAAGGATAGTCTGGTATCGTTTTAAAATTATCGTATTTTTAAAATATAATTAGAATTAGAAATAAAAAAAAGATCACAAAATAAGTGTAGAATACAAGTCAAGATTTTATAAGTGCCAAAAATATGTATAGGATTAAGATATCTGACCACAATATTTTGTTAGAAAGCCTATTGGCTTACTTTTTTAAATCAGGTTTTGTAAGTGGTAAACATTTGAAATGTTATAAAAATATTTGAACAATAAAATGCAAAATTAAAAGGCGATTTTTATGTAAAAAAGGATTAATATGTTGTAAAGAAAGAAAAATAAAATTAACTTTTATTATTCACTTTTAATTTTAATTATTATTGCAAGAAAGTAAACATGATTTAAATCTACAAACACTGCTGTTGGAGTTATCAAGCAAACTAAGATTAATTTTGAAATCTGCTTGATAAATTTTCAAAAAACGTTCATCACAAAACAAGAAAAAAGATTTTATAGGAAATGTGTAAAGACAACCCAATCCAATGGGTTCAATTTTGTTTCATCACATTACTTAAACTTGTCAAATATTTATGGCAAAGAAAACAGTAGCGCGACAGTTTTAGTGTGCCAAGATTCGCGATACGTTGCCAAACAAGGTGTATTTCCACACAAGTCCCGTGACCTTATCTTGGGTACGCTCGTCTTGGGAAGAAGTATCCGACTTGCTTTCTCCACCTATACCTACTCAATGGTATCGACTTTAATCTACTGTTAACTGTAACTGTTAATTTTTTTCTGTTCTTCCGAAACAAGCTTCACTCTTAAACCAATACAAGCTCTTGCTTGGGTTCTGTTTCAAACAAGCTCCGCCCACTTTTTTATAACCTTTGCATATTACATCCTGGCACGAGCTTCTAGATTCGCCACGTAATCACACCGAAGCACCACTGATCTGAAGCTCCACCTTCCCGCAGCTATTTTTTAAAAGCTTCCTTATTCCGGGTGTTATTAAAATTTTTATATAAATCTCGGAATCTTACCTGTTGTAGGTAATATTTTTATCCTTCTGTCTGTGATGAAATGTCCCCTGTGTTTCTCAAAGTAAAATTAAAGACTAGAAATACGAGGGTAAAAAAATATCGAAAAATTTAATTTCTTATCAGTTGCAATTTCATTCAACTGATGTACATAAACTCTGTGACTGTGTTTAAGGCCCAGAGCACACATCCGTTTTTTGAACGTGCGGCGCCGCTGCCGCGAAGCATGTGCTGTCTGAGATACATTAGATCCCATGGAGTAATAATACACACATGCTTCCGGAGCCGCTGCTGCGATGCAAGTCCAACTTGCGTGCAATTTGTACCGCAGTTCCACACGGCGCCGCAGTTCTCCGTTCTGAAGGACCTTGTTTTCATATATAAATGGAATATGAGTAATAATTAAAAAATGGTTGCATCCAGTAACGTCTATTTTGTTACAAAATATACTTTTGTTGCACCAAGTAAGCGAAATAAACACGTTTTCTTCAATAGAATATTAATCGCAAATGGATCGAAATGAGAATTTTCGTCATTTCACGGTTATGTGTGCATAGTTGGGCTTTGATGCTGCAACGGCGGCGTATATTGAAAAACCAGATGAGTGCACAGGGCCTATGCACACATAACTGTGAAATGACGCACGAACTCATTTCGTGCCGTTTGCGATCAATATTCTATGGAGGAAAACTTGTTCATTTCTCTTACTTGGTACAAAAAAGTAAATCTTGAAACAAAAATAAACGTTACTGGATGCAACCTTTTATTAATTATTATTTATATTCCATTTGTTTATGAAAAAAGGTACTTTAAAACGGAAACTCATGTGCGGCGCCATGGGGAACTGCGGTAAAAATTGCACGCAAGTTGGACGTCCGTCACCCCAGCGACGCTGGAGGCATATGTGCACTGCTCCATTGGATCTAAAGTATCTCAGACCGCACTTGCGTAGTGGCAACATCGCCGCACGTTGAAAAACCGGATATGTGTACCGGCCTTAATCCTCTGGTTACGGCCGACGGTCCACACGGCCGAGACATTCTTATCCTTTCGTTACTGAGCAGATGGCCCAAAGCCATTACGGATTCCTTTCCCTTTTTTTCTAAGCAACAAAGAGACCTCGTAAATCACCACTTCACCAAAGACAGGGGGATACCGGGGAAAGCTCTATTCCTCAAGCTTTTACGATTCGTGAGAGGCAACTTCCCGCGTGCATTTACGAAAGAAGATTTAAGAATCTAAGAAAGAAATATACACTGTAAATTGTGTCGTATGAACTGTCAAAATATGTTCATGCAAACTTTTTTTAAATCATGGTATTCTTAAAAGTTTAGAAAGCAATGGTTTTTGCCCAACAATGCAATAGTGAATGTCGTGTAGTACTGCATCGTAAACGTTAGGTAAATAAAAGAAAATCAGAAGAAGAAAAAAAACTTATTGTATGTATGGAATTAATACAACCACCAGAAATAAAGTAAAATTGTCAATAACCAAAAATAGATAACAATGCAAGTATCTCAGATAATGAACATATTTTCAAATATATAATTTACAATGAACGAGCGGAATGTTTTCAAGATCAGGAACATATAGAAATGTAATTAAATTTATTAATAACTTCCCCCGCTCTTAAGAATTGGAAATCTAAAAAATTTGTATGAGCTTATATAATTTTTTTAAGCGCAAATAAAAATGCAAGCTTTCTAAGTTCGTTAAAAATTATGTTTGTACTCTTGAAATCCGTAAGTATTTTAAGGAACATGAGCATTTTCATTTCAGTATTTGTAAGCAATTGTACCATGCTGATCATGTATAACTTAGATCAAAAGTTTATTATATAACGCATAAGTTTTCAATTAGAAAAACTCCATAAAATTAGTGTAGCATTATCAATTGAATTTCATTTTTTTTTATAAATATTTTTCTCATTGCGCTCATTTGGTAAGAACAAATCGCAAAAAAAAAAAAATTTCATTTCCTATCATTTTTATAATTTTTTCGATTATTTTCAAAATAAAAAATAATCTTTTACTGATAAAAATGGGTTCATTTCCAATACATCATAATATTGTTTGTACTTAAGAATAAAGTAATTAGAATTTTATTTCCGTTAACAACTTGGGAAAATAGAACATTTGCGTCATGCCGAAGCTCATAGAGTTGATGGAGGAGGCAATGGTCACAGAGGTAACATTATTTAAGCAACCTGATATAAAACATGAGATTTTCATAGAATTAGATAAATTCTATAAAATCAGAATGTTTAATAAATATTTAGTCAATAATTTCAATGGATTATCATCTTAATAATGCACATTAGAAAATAATATTCTCTCAGCGCTATTTTATTTGTGGATATTTACAAGATTGTACAATTACGAGATTTGGTTGGGGGAAAACACACATCACTTGTTTTTTTTTAAACTCAAAATGTACCTATTATACCATACATCTCATGATGCTATATAGTCACCATATTTTAAAAAGCATCACTTTGGAACATTAATTTTTGTACAAATGTTTGAACATGACAATTATTTTAATAAAAATGTTCATCAGAGCATAGGATCCTTGGAACTAACATGGACAAGAGATCTGATACCTTTCTGAGATACCTCAATTATGAGTAAATAAAGTTATAACTACGAACTGTAAATTAGTACAATGCCATTTAAGTGTAAGATATCTAAAAATACCTTTTAAGAGATAGTGAGCAATTTATTTATGCTTCAGTTATGTATTTAATAGTCAAAATGTATTTCATTTACTTGTTATCATCGACTTACGCAATTACATTTCCTTTGCTCTTGTTTTGTAACGAATAATTTCCTGACTTGTATATATATATTGCAAGACTATCTGATTAATGCATTCCGAATAAAAGTACAAAATATTAATTCTAGAAATAGCAGAGAATCGGAAATTTCAAACTTATTAATAACTTTAATTTAGAAGCATATTGGAAAGCAAAATGTCGAATGCTAAATCATTGTTTTCATTGTAAATTATAATAATAAGATAATGTTCCAATAAATGTAATTGATTTCCACTGTAAAAATCGATTTATTTATAAATATTAGCGAAACACTTTGAAACCCAGTTTTTCACATCATTCCTTTAACATGTACTGGACGTGAATAAATTATTTAAAGTCATAAACTGCATACGCGCAATAAATAAGGATGCGTGTTCATTTTTAAAATATTAATGAATTATATCTAACGCGTTTAAAGGTTTCAGTTAATCAATAACGATATTAATGTACTGTACTAGTAATTACAAATATAAAGCTTATAAAACCGTATTATTTTCGATGATTGATCATACTGACTGGTATAAAACTTCTGTATAACTAACGTAAAACATGTGATGAAATAATATAAAACGTAAAAAATAATTAGAATAAAAACGCAAGATTATACAAAAGTACAAACATTTATTGCATACATAACAAATGTTACACAAAGAAAAGAATAGTTATTCAAAACTAATGTAAACATAGGACACTTTAAAAAATTATTTAAATTAAGGAAGAAAATTGAGAAAATTATTTAATCTTGAAGTAACAATAATTATCAGTGCTTGTTTTCATAAAGGAAATATAAGAGAAAGCACATATTTTAAATTTAAAATAGAGACTACACAAAACACTTCTCTGTGCCCTTATGAAGAGAAATTATGCCGAAACAAATTTTTTACAACGCCCTAATGATAATTATAAAGATGAGTATTTATGACATAATATGCTAACATCATTAGGGTTAAAACAACGACGGTGAGTACGTTTACAATACGTTAGGGCACAAGTGACCAGGAGACATGATTACATAAACGTATCAACACACTTATAAATCACACACAAAATAAAAAATTATTTAAATTAAGAAAGAAAATTGAGAAAATTACTTAATCTTGAAGTAAGAATAATTATCAGTGCTTGTTTTCATAAAGGAAATATAAGAGAAAGCAGATATTTTAAATTTAAAATAGAGACTACACAAAACACTTCTCTGTGCCCTTATGAAGAGAAATTATGCCGAAACAAATATATTTACAACGCCCTAATGATAATTATAAAGATGAGTATTTATGACATAATATGCTAACATCATCAGGGTTAAAACAACGACGGTGAGTACGTTTACAATACGTTAGGGCACACGTGACCAGGAGACATGATTACATAAAAGTATCAACACACTTATAAATCACACACAAAATAAAAAATTATTTAAATTAAGAAAGAAAATTGAGAAAATTACTTAATCTTTAAGTAAGAATAATTTTCAGTGCTTGTTTTCATAAAGGAAAAATAAGAGAAAGCAGATATTATAAATTTAAAATAGAGACGACACAAAACACTTCTCTGTGCCCTTATGAAGAGAAATTATGCCTTAAAAATTTTTTTACAACGCCCTAATGATAATTATAATGATGAGTATTTATGACATAATATGCTAACATCATTAGGGTTAAAACAACGACGGTAAGTACGTTTACAAAACGTTAGGCCACAAGTGACCAGGAGACATGATTACATAAACTTATCAACACACTTATAAATCACACACAAAATAAAAAATTATTTAAATTAAGAAAGAAAATTGAGAAAATTACTTAATTTTGAAGAAAGAATAATTATCAGTGCTTGTTTTCATAAAGGAAATATAAGAGAAAGCAGATATTTTAAATTTAAAATAGAGACTACACAAAACACTTCTCTGTGCCCTTATGAAGAGAAATCATGCCGAAACAAATATATTTACAACGCCCTAATGATAATTATAATGATGAGTTAGGGTTAAAACAACGACGGTGAGTACGTTTACAATACGTTAGGGCACAAGTGACCAGGAGACATGATTACATAAACGTATCAACACACTTATAAATCACACACAAAATAAAAAAATATTTAAATTTGAAAGAAAATTGAGAAAATTACTTAATCTTGAAGTAAGAATAATTATCAGTGCTTGTTTTCATAAAGGAAATATAAGAGAAAGCAGATATTTTAAATTTAAAATAGAGACTACACAAAACACTTCTATGTGCCCTTATGAAGAGAAATTATGCCGAAACAAATATATTTACAACGCCCTAATGATAATTATAATGATGAGTATTTATGACATAATATGCTAACATCATCAGGGTTAAAACAACGACGTTGAGTACGTTTACAAAACGTTAGGGCACAAGTGACCAGGAGACATGATTACATAAACGTATCAACACACTTATAAATCACACACAAAATAAAAAATTATTTAAATTAAGAAAGAAAATTGAGAAAATTACTTAATCTTGAAGTAAGAATAATTATCAGTGCTTGTTTTCATAAAGGAAAAATAAGAGAAAGCAGATGTTATAAATTTAAAATAGGGACGACACAAAACACTTCTCTGTGCCCTTATGAAGAGAAATTATGCCGAAACAAATTTTTTACAACGCCCTAATGATAATTATAATAATGAGTATTTATGACATAATATGCTAACATCATTAGGGTTAAAACAACGACGGTGAGTACGTTTACAAAACGTTAGGCCACAAGTGACCAGGAGACATGATTACATAAACTTATCAACACACTTATAAATCACACACAAAATAAAAAATTATTTAAATTAAGAAAGAAAATTGAGAAAATTACTTAATTTTGAAGTAAGAATAATTATCAGTGCTTGTTTTCATAAAGGAAAAATAAGAGAAAGCATATATTTTAAATTTAAAATAGAGACTACACAAAACACTTCTCTGTGCCCTTATGAAGAGAAATCATGCCGAAACAAATATATTTACAACGCCCTAATGATAATTATAATGATGAGTTAGGGTTAAAACAACGACGGTGAGTACGTTTACAATACGTTAGGGCACAAGTGACCAGGAGACATGATTACATAAACGTATCAACACACTTATAAATCACACACAAAATAAAAAAATATTTAAATTTGAAAGAAAATTGAGAAAATTACTTAATCTTGAAGTAAGAATAATTATCAGTGCTTGTTTTCATAAAGGAAATATAAGAGAAAGCAGATATTTTAAATTTAAAATAGAGACTACACAAAACACTTCTCTGTGCCCTTATGAAGAGAAATTATGCCGAAACAAATATATTTACAACGCCCTAATGATAAATATAATGATGAGTATTTATGACATAATATGCTAACATCATCAGGGTTAAAACAACGACGTTGAGTACGTTTACAAAACGTTAGGGCACAAGTGACCAGGAGACATGATTACATAAACGTATCAACACACTTATAAATCACACACAAAATAAAAAATTATTTAAATTAAGAAAGAAAATTGAGAAAATTACTTAATCTTTAAGTAAGAATAATTTTCAGTGCTTGTTTTCATAAAGGAAAAATAAGAGAAAGCAGATATTATAAATTTAAAATAGAGACGACACAAAACACTTCTCTGTGCCCTTATGAAGAGAAATTATGCCTTAAAAATTTTTTTACAACGCCCTAATGATAATTATAATGATGAGTATTTATGACATAATATGCTAACATCATCAGGGTTAAAACAACGACGTTGAGAACGTTTACAAAACGTTAGGGCACAAGTGACCAGGAGACATGATTACATAAACGTATCAACACACTTATAAATCACACACAAAATAAAAAATTATTTAAATTAAGAAAGAAAATTGAGAAAATTACTTAATCTTGAAGTAAGAATAATTATCAGTGCTTGTTTTCATCAAGGAAATATAAGAGAAAGCAGATATTTTAAATTTAAAATAGAGACTACACAAAACACTTCTCTGTGCCCTTTTGAAGAGAAATTATGCCGAAACAAATATATTTACAACGCCCTAATGAAGGTTGTATCAGGGAATCCCTCAGGGTTCCGTACTCAGTCCTACCCTGTTTTCCATGTTTATTGCAGGAATTGAAAAAATTGTATCACCATGCCAGATTGGCATCTTTGCAGATGACATTGTGTTGTGGTCTAGTGGTTCAGACATAGGAAAACTGGAATCTACTCTAAACGGATCCTTAGAAGCTGTCCGTGATTTCTCAAACTCTCACAGGTTATACTTCAATCCCTCAAAATCAGTTAGTAGCTTCTTCACCACTAATAGACACCTCTACAATTATTCTCCTGCAGTGTACTTTTCTAATCAGTTACTGGACTGTGACAAATATCCAATTTACTTGGGTTTTACATTGGATCCTGAGATAAACTGTAGGAAACATATAGAGAAAATAGCAGATAAAGCTAGAAAGCGTCTACAGAGTTTGAAGTATATTTCAGGTAGAGACTGGGGGGAGCTGATGCTTCCACTCTCAGACTTACTTTTTGTTCCCTCGTGAGTCCCATTCTTGAGTATGGTTACCAGGTATTTCAAACGGCTTCTGCTTCTAACTTAAAGATCTTGGACAGAGTACAATTGAGTGCAGCAAGAATAATCACTGGGTTAAGGAATAGCTGCCCTAGTGAAGTGGTCCTATACGAAGCTGACATTTTACCTCTGACTACGAGATATAGGATTGGTTCTTTTAAATATTTTAATAAATTGTCAAGTCTTGGTGATTTTAACAGGACTGCTGAATTCAATTTGAAGTGGAGGAGTAATCAGCGTTTAAAGAGAGACACCCTGATGGAATTTGTGAGGAAGGAGGGTTTTATTGATTTTGAGGTTATTCCTTCGACCACTTTTAACTGCTTGCCTCCCACGGTGTCCCTTGAGAATGTCAGTTTTAATGATGAACTGAAGACTCATGCCAATAAACAGACGGATCACCCAGACCTTTTGAAACAGTTGGCCCTGGAGGTTGTCAATAGCATCCCTTCTGATGCATTGGTCATCTATACGGACGGTAGCAAACTTGAAGACGGTAGAACCGGGAGTGGTGTTTTCATCAACAGCGCTGAGGACAAGGTCAAATGCAGCATCCGAAACCCTGACCATTGTTCAGTCTTTAGATCGGAGATCATAGCAATTGGTGCAGCCCTTAATTATGCACAGTCCACTGATAAAAATTGTATTTGGATTTTGACTGATAGTAGGAGTGCTATACAGTATTTCAAAAATTGGCCTCAAATATTTGACATCCCAGACCAGAATATTCTGAAGCTTCTCTGCGAGATTGGCCTGAAAACACCAATAAGCCTCCAATGGATTCCATCGCATATCGGGGTGTATGGCAACGAGACAGCCGATGTTCTCGCCAAGAATGGCTGTGATCTCCCTATGGACTGTTTCAATCGCCTCACTCCCACTGAAGTCCACTCCCTGGGAAAACAGCGTTTGCTTTCCTTGTGGCGCCGTACGCCATCCCACCATTGGTATGCTGGCAATCACCCTGGACTATCAATCACATGCTGTGGCCCTCGGCCTTTTCAATCGGCCATGGCCAGATTTCGAAGTGGCCATCTTAAAAGTATCAAATTTCAGAACGGGGAGAGAATTTTCCCTCCTTGTTCCTGTTCCCTACCTGCCAGTCCTGATCACCTTCTTCTCTGTCTTGGCGCTTCGTATAAGCAGCTGTTGGTTGATCAGGACTTTTTGCAAGTATATGGGGATCTGGCACGGCGGGGCCTTCTGGACCTGGTGTAGGCTTTCCTACACCAGGAGGATGTGCAACAACAACAACGCCCTAATGATAATTATAATGATGAGTATTTATGACATAATATGCTAACATCATCAGGGTTAAAACAACGACGTTGAGTACGTTTACAAAACGTTAGGCCACAAGTGACCAGGAGACATGATTACATAAACGTATCAACACACTTATAAATCACACACAAAATAAAAATTATTTAAATTAAGAAAGAAAATTGAGAAAATTACTTAATTTTGAAGTAAGAATAATTATCAGTGCTTGTTTTCATAAAGGAAAAATAAGAGAAAGCAGATATTTTAAATTTAAAAAAGAGACTACACAAAACACTTCTCTGTGCCCTTATGAAGAGAAATTATGCCGAAACAAATATATTTACAACGCCCTAATGATAATTATAATGATGAGTTAGGGTTAAAACAACGACGGTGAGTACGTTTACAATACGTTAGGGCACAAGTGACCAGGAGACATGATTACATAAACGTATCAACACACTTATAAATCACACACAAAATACAAAATTATTTAAATTAAGAAAGAAAATTGAGAAAATTGCTTAATCTTGAAGTAAGAATAATTATCAGTGCTTGTTTTCATAAAGGAAATATAAGAGAAAGCAGATATTTTAAATTTAAAATAGAGACTACACAAAACACTTCTCTGTGCCCTTATGAAGAGAAATTATGCCGAAACAAATATATTTACAACGCCCTAATGATAATTATAATGATGAGTATTTATGACATAATATGCTAACATCATCAGGGTTAAAACAACGACGGTGAGTACGTTTACAATACGTTAGGACACAAGTGACCAGGAGACATGATTACATAAACGTATCAACACACTTATAAAGCACATACAAAATAAAAAATTACATTCATTATTATAAAATTTTCATAATTCATCACACAAATAATTACATATTAAAATAGCACAATCAGTGGTCGTACTCAAATAGGGAAAATAAGCCAACTCAAATTTTAAGCAACTGAACATATCTCAAGACACGTCTCTGTACCCTTAATTATAGTAATGAATACGATTTCGACAAAATTCGTTAATCATAACCATCTTTATAAAGATGCGGTTTACAAAAATACACTCGTCAATTTTTGTAGATAAAATAGGCTAAAATTATTAAAGATGGAAGAAAGATGTTCTCAGAAAATTCTGCCGCTCATCAGACCACGACTCCATCGTTGGAAGTACGTAATTAGAGAAGAGCCAACATTAGCCCAGGACACTTGGTACTGGTATTGGAATTCCGTTGGTTGAGGAATTCCGTCTCAAATCTAGCTATAAAAACTATAAATATAGAGATTCATCAAAGAAAAGAGCTAATGGAACCATTGAATGGAGATGAATTGAATGAAAAGAGCGTTTAAAAAAGAATTCTGATTTAGCATGATGCTTGGGAAAATATGAATTGCACTACTGGCGCATTATCTAAGGTGATTATAAAGCACTTGTCCAACAACATATGTTGAGTTGGAATTAGTTCGCTATTGCATTAACACAAAATGAAATATATTTTATCAGGTAAAATTCAGACCGATTGTCTGGAAGCTAGATTTGGAAAATACAGACATAAGTCTGGAATCTCATATTTCAATGAGAGTTATCAGAGTGTGAAAATCATGCGTTAAATTAGAATTACTTTGGAATTCTAATATGGTTCCACTTACACATCTTGACGTTGATAAATGTTCACTTGCAGAAGGGAATAACAAGACTTTTAACGACTGGCCACATATTAATATTGTCGATGATAAAATTGAAAGTGCAAAAAATTACCTTTCCTAACCATTTTTTTAGGGGGGGGGGTATTGTAGTCACATTGCAATTAGAAAACTAAAATGTAACTGGTGCAAAAAAAATCCTGGTTCTCGATTCAGATATAAATTTAGATGAAAAATATAATCTCACAAAAAAATTTAGACAATGGTGTACTTAAATCTCCTACTCAGTTTGATGATAATAATTATTAAGTTTAACTTTATTTTACTGTAAACAGCTTATATTCTGAATTTCAAGGTTTCATAAAAACATTCAAAGACAGCTAGTTATAAGCTTGACATTGAATATACTGAAGGGCAGGGAAATAACTGTAGATAATGATTGTACATATGGTTATGATTGTGATTACATTTGTAAATTATTACTATATGTGTCTGCAAAATATGTTAAAAAATCTCTGTATTGAAGAAAATGATAAATTCTTTAAAATAAAAGACGAGAAAGAAATTGTAAAAAAGCAAAAATTTAAGATTTTGCAAAAGTAATGTTTATGTAATGTAATTTTAACTGTAACAAATGTAATTGTAAATAAATGTTTTACATTTTACTTACTTCTGTAACACTTCCAGGCCAAAAAATATAAAAAAGTTTTGCATTTCTTGTTTGTGTTTTATTTGTCTTATTAGTTTAAAAGTTTTTAAAAGAGGGATTAAATGCTTTAAATATATGAGGTTTTGAAAAGAAAATATATTGTTAGTTAATTTACATAAAATTTGATTTTACGCACGTGAGATAAGATAAAATTTAGTTTATCCTGATGAGGCAAAGTTAATTTTTGTCTAATTGTTTTTTATGAATCAAATATTCATAATAGATCAGTTTTTTCTATTTTCTGACTCAAATAACTTTATTTCTACTATACAAATTATTTATTGGTATTATACCGACCTGTTAAAAGCTTGAAATGGACTAAAATAATCAATCTTTATGTTGATCATCAGTTTTTTTTTTTTTTTTAAAGTTCTTTTCTGTTTTAAAAAATTGTTTTCTGCAGTTTTTTAACATTTTTTTCTGCGCAAAAACGGGTCTCTTTTTGTTTTTTCTTTTTAAAAGGTCATGCAATTTACTTGTGCTTTCCATTTTGACTGAATTCATTTCTGGTCATGTTTTTCCTAGAGAGTACATCAAACAATACATTTTCTCTGCATTTATTTACCTTTTTGAGTATTAAATTCAATTAAAAAAATTTTGTAAGATTGATATAAAAACAAATACACGCAATGCAATTCGATGCATGAAAATTAAAAAAAAAAAACATTTATCATGCTTAAATACAAACATCTTCAACATCATTCGTACATAAAATCTTCATCAAAAGTAATTTATGAATTAAAATTGATAAAATTGTGCGTATATATATTTATTATTGCATACGGTGTTCGTAATTCATAGTTCACTGAATACAGTCACATATTTAAGGATAACTATGACTTCGCGACCGCAACTTTTATGAAAAATGTCTTCAGAATCACCGAGACAAGTATTAATCCGAAATAGTCAAGCACTGAAACTTATTAAACACAACTGTGTCATTTTTAAAAGTATCTTCAGTTTTTGACTGATGATTCTGGATTCTTTTATTCTTTCCTGTAACAAGCCTAAAACCATCGATTCGTTCGTAGCTCTCAAAAGATACGTTTTCCAAAATTTTTGTCTTTAATATAGTGAAAATATTATTCAGAGGGCTCTTGCTACCAAACAGTTCCGCGATAAACAAATCAGGACTCCGGCAAACTATCAGTTCTTTTGTTAAATGTTGTACTAAAAGTCCCGAGAAACTTTCATGCATCTTGGGTTGTTCAAATGGCCAGTCAAGCAACATATTCAAGCACACCGAAAACAAAATGCAACTCTGCAGTTCGCTGAGACAGTGAACTGTGTGTAGGATGAAACGATCACGCCAAGTGAATGTCGGCTTACGCATATACTTCTTCATGTTTTCTGCGGCTGACACCGCATCTGTTTCTGAAATGGTATCTATTGCGATTGAGATGGCATCCATCCCAGTATCAGAAGCATTGCTATTTTTTATTTTGCCCGTAATAGGTCGCTTTAAAATAAAATTAAAGTATATTAAATTTATCACAAGAGCGTATACAAGCTCTTCTCTGGGTTTTAAAGAACATTTTTTCAACCAGTAATTAATACAAGCAACCAAAAGCTGCAAATTACGAGGGAATGATAATATATAAGAAACTTCAATGTTCAGCACAAGGGATATGATACGTTGCAGGGAGTTCTTTTTCATACTATAAACATCACAAAGGTCTGGAAGTGGGCTTCCATTTTTAAAGGTAAAAATAGGCACAACAATTTCTATAACTGGAGATTCTCCACGCCGATCAAACTCTTCAATGTAGCTACGGCAATTGTTGTTCTGGCAACTTTTATGCTGCAGAAGAAACCCATAAATTATCTGTCGAATGTAACGCGAACACGTATGACCGCTTTCGATAGCTGTATCTTCTACCTGTAAAGGTAAAAACAGCCTATGGTGATTGATGATGTCCAGGAACAAATAAGTAAGCTTACCTTCGCGAAACGAAACCTTAAACGGAAGAGGCAACGCTTGCCCACACTGAGTGGTCAGCGCCCCTTCCGTTTTCAAAGCTTCTTCGTGACTCTTCAGATCCCCTTCTATCACAAAAGTTAGATCACACTTTTGTGTACTATAACTTTCCACAGACTGGACTATCTTGGATTTCACCCAGCTTCTATCGCTGTCTATGAAGTGGTCCAGCACTTGGTCGATTGCCTTGTCCAAGCTCATGTCCGTCAACCAAGTCAAGAGCTCGATCATTTTCTTTTGCCTTGCGTCGAAGTTCAGTCCAGTGGTCATAGGTTCAGTGTAGGAAAACAATTTGATGCAGGTAAAGAAGTGCTCGAAAACTTTGGGGTCCGAGTAGTCGTTTCCGATCAGAGTTCCAAACAATGGCAACACATTTCTGTCGATTCCAGGTAAGTGCGAGAGTAAATTGTCCATGTAATAAATTCTACAATTTATGTAACTGCAGTTCACGTCATTATTTGTCTTGTTTACTACAGAAGATTCGACTGATGAAAGTCTGATAAAACCCCCGCGAATATCGAAGATGAAGAAATCGCTGTCTTCGCTCAGCACAGGGCAATTGTAATGGTTTGCAAGACTCGCGATTTGATGATCAGCTTCGAAATTACACTGAGCAAAGGGTATGCCCATCTCCCAGAGAACTTCTTTAAATACTTCGTGTAAATTTATTGGCAAAGTGTTTCCATTACCTTTTACATTCTTTGCTATGCAGTTTGCCAACCTTGTTAACAAGTTAATTTTTTTCTCGCATTTTTCTGAATGTCTCTTGATTTTACGATTTGTTCTGTTACGTCCCCCATCAAGAAGGACAATTGGCTTGACTTTGCACTTCAGGAAAGGATTAAAATATCTTCTTACAATGACTGCAAATCTATAAAAATAAAATTGTAAATTTACAATAGGAACATTAATGTGCTTGCATAGGATAAAACACTGATGTAAAATTTTTACATATACACTTGTGTCCAAAATCCAGAGAATTTGCATATTTTGTCGAATTTATCGAAAAATACTGAACGAAAGGTAAAAGTAATGCTTCCATGCAAACATGTAAATCTTTAGTGTCGAATAAGTAAGAATGCATGTGCCTGTATGCGGTGCATTTAGAGGAACAGGTTTCTAAGCGCACATGATAATTTTCGGGATTCGTTCGCACACCTCGGTGAAATTCATGAGGTTTTTTTTTTGCAACATTCGGGGAAATTCAAATGCAAACAGTTAAAATCAGTAGCCACCAATGTTTGGGCGGTGGAAGGAGGTGGTGAATCATCGGGAGACTGGAAGCATTGGCAATCTCATGCGCAGATTGCTAGAGATTTGAATGAAACGCCAAGTGTCGCGTTCAACTTATGGAAAGAATTTAAGGATACACCCGTAGAGTAGATAGAAAGACTAGGCGAGGTGGTCCAAGAGCCACGACGGCCAATGAAGATCGATATTTGTGCATCCTAGCGAGGCATAGCAGGAGTGCAGCTTCTCATCCTAACCACTGATTCTCGACTTACGTTCATCTGGAGAGAACCAGGGACCCGCTACTTGACCTCCAACATCTGAGAAAGATACCACTTTGGCAACGGAGGTTTGATGGTCTGGCCGGCATGATTTTGGATGGACGCACAGACCTCCATGTCTTTAACAGAGCCTTTGTGACTGCTGTGAGGTATAGGGAGCCCTGTGTTCACCCTTTCAAGTGGGCATTTAACCCTGATTTCATTTTTATGGACGGCAACGCTAGTCCGCATAAGACTCATCTTACCATTACTGTTGTAAGGTGTTTTTGCATTAGTTGAAATTGCACTAATTTCATTAAAATATGTCCTGTAGTTCTGAAATTAATCGAATCTGACGAATGTCCTCCCGACCTCCTCTCGTTTAGCCTTATACCCTCTGGGTAGGTTGGGCACTAGGATTTAAAGGAAAAATAGATGCGATATTTCCAAATTCCACAGTAATTAACGAAAGCATGACAAATTAATTTTCACACGATATAAATGATTAATTTCTTTTAAATCAAATATTCTTTTTGAAAATTCCATTCACTGGCCCATGAAATAACAAAGAGTGTGTTTCAAAATTAAATATCTTCCTATCTTTTTTTTTATGCTTTTAAGCATTTTGTGGTAGAACGTGCTTCCTCTGCGTATTCCATGCAATGTAGTGGTCCGTTTCTTTTCACTGAAAATCTCTTTCACAAAGCAAAGGTATTATAATCTTTCAGAATACGTATGATTTCATTTGACATTTTTTGTATGGAAATCACTGTTTTCAACATACGTTTTACAGATAAAATTGCTTTGAAAAAGAATAGCTTCAACTCGTAAAGTAAACAAAGACTCCTGTCGTAAGGTAATTTTTAAAACTACGTTGTTCAGATAATTTCTAACACATTTTCCAAAACCGGTAAAATTTCATGGAAAATTTCTTTAATCAAGCTGACGCACACAAACGCAAACGGATCAAATCAAATCCTTGTGTCACTTTTTGTCATTTCGGAAATTCTGTTTCTGAATCGAAATTACGTACCTGATCAGAATTAGATTTGCTCATTACTTGATTATTGAGGTCAAGTTTTGAATAAAACCCAATAATTTAATATCAAACATGAAAAATAAATGTTAACGTTTCACTGAATTAATTGTCATTTTATGAACACTTGTGTAAAAATTTAAAAACTGAGAAATAATGTGTGATTAGTTAAATCTCGGTTTAAGAGGTTTTCATGTTATCTCGTTATAAAAGGTTTTATTTAAGGTAAAGAAACGAAGAACAGAATTTTAAAATTGATAATTTTTCATCATAGTAGAGTGGGAAATCAGTTCGGAATATCGGTAAATTAGTAAGTTTATCCCACTCTACGGTGCAGTATGCGATAAAATGCTTTAAAAACAAAATTGGATCGAAAACAAGGTAAGAAAAGTCGTCCGGCAAAGTTAACTCAAAGTAAAGTCCGGTAAAAAATTTGTGAAAATTCCACGTTTTTGAGTATAGTAAAAATTTCTACAGAATTGATTGAAAACTTTTCTACTTCAATCTCATCTGAAACTGCTCGACAAGTGCTCAAATTAGCTGGATTAAATAGGCGATCTGCCTGAAGAAAAGTTTTGGTAAGTACGAAAAATAGAAAGCTCATGCTTTCATTCCCAAAATCAATGATAAATATACCCGGAACGTATTGGAATCATGTCTTATTTGCAGATGAAAGCAAATTTAACATTTTTGATATTGTACAATTGTGTGGAGAAGAAAAATTATTAATTAATCCCAAGAACTTTAAAAACTCCAAAGGGACTTTTCAAAAAACCTGGGCAATTATTGTATTCTTTTGAATTAGAAATTTCTTAAATTATATTGCATAATTTAAATGTTGAAGTTATATAATATTTTTTTTATTATTTTCAGAATAATTTTTCCATTTCTAATGTGTACCTATTAACCTTTTGTGAATGATATTATAACTTTTTTCATTGCCTTTATACTTACTAATGTAAATATCGTATATATATACTTGTTTTCTAGAATTTTTGAATTACAACTGTTTTGAAACTTACTTTATTTTAGAAAAAATGAATTAATTCTTGAAATTGAATGCTCAGCAATTTAAATTTATATGAATGATGTTTATATTTGTCATAATTATTAATGTTAATTTAGTCATTACATTCTTTTTTATTTAAAAATTAGCAGTTTAGCAATATATTTTTTTATTTGAAAGTTTGATTACTTACATGTAAGTACTGTTGTGTTATGGTAATTTAATTATATTGCTTGTTAGTGTTCATCTTTGATTTGGTATATACTGTTTCTCTTGACATTGTATCTTATGACAATGGAATCTGTTAATGCGTACTTATATACTATTCTATTTGAAACCAAAACAAATATATCTATAATATATCTAAAGAAGCAAAAGTATTTACATCGAGTTCTTTATTAAAAGTTTTATTTAAGTAGATTATTTTTGCTTGTTGAGTAGTTTAAATTTCTTACAGCCTTCTGAACTATCTAACCAGAAATATAACTGAGTGTTCTCGTGATTTTGAACACCTTTGAACTAAAGAGACAGAGAAAACGGTCAAATTTTGACCAGCTGTTACAAATAAAGTCAACCTCTTAACTTTGAGTAACTTTTTCTCATTAGTGTGCGTAACTTGAAACAAAAATTACAAAACTTATTTCAGGATCTTCTTAGTATGGATAATGACAAAAATAATTTCATCCAATGATTCTTTTATAGAATTAAGTAAGTAACATTCAAAAACAATTCCTTATATCACTGCACCATTTCTGAAATGATATGTCATATCTTTTGATAATTTCATACTATCTCCCCTTTGGAGTCTTGAAATTAGCAAGTAAAATAATGGGTAAACAGCTTGGTTGTCCCTCAAAGATTGTGGGCTTCTTTTCTTAGAATTGGGACAGCATAACCTTCCAAGTGGTTTCGAGGAGGTATCTCATCGGTCAAGAATAGACCAATTTTGGATAACGACGAGATCTAATCAAGGCATTGACTATTTTAGGATGATGACGAGGTCAAGATCAGGTCAATTTTTTCTAAACACGAGGTAACTCGTACATCAATACCTCGTCATCTTCGCTAATGAAGGAGTGTAAAGAGAGAATGAACTGTCCCATTGTACGGGAAATTGAATCATTCCACCGCTTTTTTACCAATTCACCTTCGAAGGGGTTCCGATAATATATCTCGTATAAAAGATCCTCACCCATTTTGACAAGGACGAGATATCTCGTCATGAAGATATTGCCAAGTTTTTCATGATAACGAGTTCCAAGATCTGCCTAGTTTTAATTTAATGACGAGGTATCTCGTTCACGATCTGGTCAGTTCTGCTAATACCAAGATATCCCGACGAGACGAGGTCCACCAGGATAGTTCAAATAGGTTATTCTATCCATACATCCTATCCATTATTTCAATTTTAATAGGCTTTATCAATTTTTAATAAGGAAAAAATTAAGTTTCACTACAACCACGAAGAATCTGTCTTTCAATTGCTTTAAATAAATCATTTGCTTTGAGTCTGTGTACACTGTTTCAAAGGTAGGTAGTGGTCGAACTGGAGTAACACGAGCTATTGGCGACGGTCCACGATCCATCCCAAAGAGAAAGATCCGATTACACCTTGTCATTTTGAACCAGTCAGATGACGAGATAAACACTTGATCTGGCACTCCACACTCCAAACTTTCACACCACTCTAACCTGAAGGCATTTGAGGCCATGACACATTTAACGTGCATCAGCCACAAACACAGCGATCTTTTTTTAAATAGAGCTTCGAACTAGGGATGCGACATCGTTGTCAATGTTTTCAAAACATCGATGCTTTTTAAAAAACATCGATGTATTTAACATCGATGTATTGGGGTCGATGTTTTGGTAACATCGATGTTTATACTTGTCGATGTTTTTACGTTGTCGATGTTTTATTTTTAAATGAAAAAAGTACCGTTATAAAAATTTAAAAAATAACCAAGCAGCATAATTTTCATAATCAGCAAATTGAACATACTTTTAGACCAAAGTGGCCAAGGGTGAAGGGTCTGAAAAGTAGGAATGTGACATCGATGTTTTCAAAACATTGATGTTTTATAAAAAACATCGATGTATTGGAGCTGATGTTAGCATTACTAGTTGCTAAACCAGTTTTAAAAAATGGGGGAAAAAGTTTAAATACACTGAATTTTAAAAACATCGATGGTTTTGGGGCGATGTATTATTAACATCGATGTTTTACTTTAGAACATCGATGTTTTGCTGTCGATGTAGTATCACAAGTTGCTAAACCAGTTTTAAAAAATGGGGGAAAAAGTTTAAATACACTGAATTTTAAAAACATCGATGGTTTGGGGGCGATGTATTATCAACATCGATGTTTTACTTGAGAACATCGATGTTTTGCTGTCCATGTAGCATCACAAATTGCTAAACCAGTTGTAAGAAATGGGGGAAAAAGTTTAAATACACTGAATTTAAAAACATCGATGTTTTGGCGTCAATGTATTATCCACATCGATGTTTTAATTTTGAACATCGATGTTTTGCTATAGATGTCGCATCCCTACTTTGAACTCGCAACCCTCCTAGTACGAAACCGTTACTCTTCCAACTGGGCTGTATTGGGCGATATGCATGATTTTCAAATTCATTTAAAAATGAAAGAGCACGAGAAACTACGGAAGAAATGCCACTTAAACTGCAATCTGACGACATTAATGACATTTAAAACGCTTTTAAAATTGCTCTGACGTCACTTTCAACGAAAAACTGCAGACGCTGGCGATTCTTGCCTGTGACGTCATCGTACACGATTTTGCAATCGAGCGTCCTTTGAACTGTGTTGTTTTTATGCGTATCTTTTTAGTAGTCTTATTATTACAGATTTTTGATTAATTCAGCAATGGAAGCGGTCTTGTTTCCTTTGAAAACAGACGGAAACTTGCTACTCTAAAATTCACTAACAAAATCAGAAGCCACAATAAGGACCACATTGCTCACAGAGCTTTCGATACTTGGACAGGTAAGTCAAGGCTTCGGAGATCATCAACGCTTCAATTTGACAGAGACGTCAGGGGGGCCATCTATCTTGATCACTCCTCTCTGGACATTACTCAAGAACCACTTTTTCCTTCCAAGCCCCCTATGTATACTAAAATCAATTCTAACCTACTGGAACCATGTTCAAAGAGAGAACCAACCCAAGTATTATTACAAAAAGGCGAAGACACTGTTCGTTCACTTTCCAGAGAAAACAGCGCAATAATCTACACAGATGGTTCCTCTTATGTTGACTGTAATAGAGGCGGCGCAGGCATCTCCATCACCTACCCCTCAGGAAATAACGTCAAACTCAAAATACCCACTGGCCAAATTGCTTCAAACTTCACTAGCGAATTAATCGCTATTAAAGAGGCTCTTACCCATTGTCGCTCTCATTATCTAAATGACTCAATTAAAGAAATTGTAATCTTCTCAGACTCAAAATCAGCACTCAAAGCCATACATAATGGTAAAACAATAATAACGCAAGAAATTAATACTCTTCTCCATTTACTAAATATACCTTGCACTCTCCAGTGGATCCCAGCTCATGTTGGAATTGAGGGGAACGAATGTACAGATGCCCTTGCAAAGGAAGCACGCGACAAAGATCAACCTCGAGTAGTCACCTGTGCAGATGCGAATGCCGTCGCCAGGCGAAGGATCTACAACCAGCATTTTAGCAAGGCAACAATCCCCGATCTAAATTGCCCAAGAAACCTCTCCTCTACAATAGCTAGGCTACGTACTGGACATTTCAAAGGCATGAAGATTTCACGAACTAATATAAAATCCCATCCCATCTGCCCCAATCGCAACTAACTCCAGATCATGTTTTCGACTGCCAGGCCATTATTGGTCCCCTTTTTCAACTTGGAGCACCCCCAATCAAAATCCTCCATAACCATCGAGCTCCAGAACTTGCAGATCTTGTCACCAAGGCTTTTGGAGGAACTTTTCTAAACTTCTGCACTAGTACTGTATGCATAGACACGACAACAACAACAACAAGATTCGAAAATAGTTTAAAAGAAGAATTACAAATATTGTATTGTTCCGTTGTGTCATAGTTCAACGATTAAAAAAACAAAAAAATAGTATTTTTTGTTGTACCAAAATTTGAACAAGTTTGTAGAAGATGGTAAATAGTTATGAAAATAAAAATAAAAAGCTGTCTTCTACTTCTTGCTTGTAAATAAATTGTAAAATTAATTTATTAAAAGAGAGTTAAAAATAAGAAATCATAGTCAAAAACAAGTGTTAACAAATTTTGATAAATAATGCTACATGTGAAATTTTTTAATTTATATAGTATGGGGGAGGGTATTTTATTTATTTTATAGTTGGAGAATGACATTGAATACTTTTGGGAGTATCGTCTCTCTTGCAGTACAAAGCAACATAGCTTTCACCTCATTTGTTTTGCATTAAAATTAATATTTTTAAACAAATACGAATGTTCTTTTTAATTTGCATAATTTTATAAAACTTCTTGAAATTTCAATCAAATTATCACACTTCCTTCATGGTTTAAAATATTGGACTACCAAATGTTGTATTCAATATTTAATGCAGTTGCAATTCTCGCAACAAGTTTCTCTATACATGTTATTTTTGGATCATCCTTTAGTACATTACGTATTACCGCCAAAATATATTTAAAAAATTATTGTACATTAACTGACAAAAATAATTTTGCTAAAAAATTAACGTAGAAAATTAATTTTAAGTTAGCTTTCAAACATTACTATTTTGATACCCCAACAAATTTAATCTACTTTGAAACTATTTTCCTAATATAAAGCTCTTATTTGATATACTATTCTAATTATCTATATAAAAAATCTATTTCAGAATGAAATGTGTTACTTATTCAAGAAAAGAACAACTATAAATATTCTATTTTTTTAAGTACAACTTTTTGACAATGGCACTACTCTTTTTAAGCAATATAAAAATATCATTCTTTTTAAAGAAATATATATACTGTATGAAATATTATCTACCTCTTCGCTTTTACGCCCACAAAATTTCCCATAAAAACCCATAAAATTTGGACGGTTTCCCAGAAAAGAAAACATGGATATACCATCCAATTTAGGTAGATTATCCGATTGGCCTATTACAAACCCTTGTTCTGCAGTCGTCATTTTTAGAGAAGAAATCTTTTTATAATAATGTAAAGACTATAATTCAACACAATTATTTAAAAAAAAAAAAATTACCGTGAAAGTGGCGTAAAATCAGTGAAAGCAATCTGAAATAACATGCAATCGGCGAATGTAGCTCTGGATTTCATGTACGATGACGTCACACTATGCTCCACCTCCTCGTTTTCAGTCACGTGACTTTGACGTTTTTTTTTTTTTTTTTTAAATCTCTTATTACGTTTAAATTAAAACTTTTTGTGATTTTTTAAAGTTGATTTTCGGATTGTTCATGATCGAATTTGTAAAATAAGTACCATTTTAGCACGTTTTGTGACATAGTGCATATTCCTTTTAGTTCAAGTGGATTTTAAAAGTTTTCTCACTTACTTATGGTAATCTCCACCGTAAACGCAGTCTAACTTGTTTCCATGATAGAGTCGATGCATCAGATTATTCCCATCAAAGATGACAGGTGTGTCGAATAACCTGTAGGGCTGTGACAGATGTGGATTTAGATCCATAAAGGAACTTAATCCAAGTATACCCATCTGGAAAGAATCAGTAGATTATTAAGCAAAGGCGATGAGAAATCTTAGAGAGATAGAAATCATCACATAAATACAAATGCCAGCAAAAAAAACAAAAAAAAAAGGTCAAGACGTAAGAAATATCGAAACAATGAAAATACCTTTGAACAGTTGAATAATATACAAATGAAGTGAATCTTCAGTAGCTAATTGTGATAACACGACTAAAGTGTGCACTTCCTGCCGAGCAGTTATTTCAAATATACATAAACACCAGTAAGAATTTTCTTATGCTACTTTACACATTTTTTTATTAATATTTCTTTTAGAAGTAAAAATCGGGGCATATAAATGTTTATATTTATTACAAATGGATTGAAATAAGGTATCACTGTTCCCTGTTATTAGACAACCAATTTAGAAACTTTATCTCAGATGTTATGAGCGGGTCTACTTCAGCGTAATTATAAAATAGACGTATATAGTAGAGCAATCTAATCGACCGCAATTCACGAACATTAGATCGTACACTTCGTATAATTAGTATATTAAAAAGTATATTAAAGGACTTGTTTTCTAATAAAATAAAACATTGAATTGATCCTTTTTGAACATATTTAAACATTTGTCTTTGACACAAAGTGAATAATATTACTAATGGGTAATTTTCAATTCCTAGTTATCATCCCATATTCCTTTTTCCATATTTTAATCAGATACATTTGTGCCATCGTAGAGATCAAGCCCTACCAATTTGAAAAATTTCGAATGAGCTTAACAAAGAACTAATGTGCAATTTTACACTGATTGAAATCAGAAAACGTAACATTAATATCATGTGTGCTAAACTTGTTTAAGGAAAAAAATAATTCATGTTCGATTTCAATAACATTAATTATTTAATGTTACTTGTATCCTAACAATTACTAAATGACAAAGAAAATCGCACAGAAATCAAAATAACGAACATGGGGATATTGAATAGTAGCTCATGTTTGTTTAAAACTATCACACACACACACACACACACACACACACACACACACACACACAGAGAGAGAGAGAGAGAGAGAGAGAGAGAGAGCTAAATATATATCATGCTACTCGAAAAATATTCGCCAAGAATGTTGTTTATCTTGCATTTCACTGTTGTATGCCTAGTATTAGCGCTTTTCATCTTCAAAATTTTAATAATCAATTTATTATTTTATTCGTGACTTCAAATTTTCCATGTAGATGATTCCTGATACTAATCTTACATGAATCCGTTATTAAAAATATGATACACAGAGGTGAATCACCCACTAGGGCAGTGATGGCGAACCTATGACCCGCGGGTCAGACATTGACCCACGCAGGCTTTTTAAATGACCCACGCGTTGATTTTTTATAAACTTATCATCATATTTCATCATATACATAAAGAATTTTAATTATTTTCCGAACCCCTCCTTTAAAAAATATGAATTAAATACAAATGTTAATAAAGAACTTAAAAATGAAAAAAAAAATGCATAAATGATTTTTGTAAAATGTTTTAGATTTATTGATTATACATAATGCTGTTTCAAGATGCCGATTTTTATAACAATAGGGCAGAACGAGCTACTGTGGACAACTTGAATAATTCTGCT
This sequence comes from Metellina segmentata, assembly GCA_947359465.1. Classification (NCBI taxonomy): domain Eukaryota; kingdom Metazoa; phylum Arthropoda; class Arachnida; order Araneae; family Tetragnathidae; genus Metellina; species Metellina segmentata. The sequence goes on along the minus strand of OX375873.1, from coordinate 39,341,141 downwards.
ATTTTTGAGTCAAAATTTCTGCAAGTTTTTGCAAAATAGCAACATTGATATAAACTTCCATGTGCAATTGCATGACAATTCACTTGATAGTTGAGTAACAATGTATAAAACAAGGTTTTCATGGTGAAAAAGTAAGTTCCTGATTTATTTTTTAATTATTAGATTAGACTATTTTAATTAAAAAAAATTTTTAAAGGTGATAGTATGTTTAAATGAATATATATTACATCCCAAAAGAGTGGTGAGACGGATGGGGTGTTCCTCCAATTAAGAAAGAAATGAATACTTATTCAATAGCTCTATTTTGATATTCACTTTTGTTCTACATGATTTAAATTAAAAGGAGTAGGCCTAAATAAACAAATAGCTCCACGGGGCTTCTGTGGACATGTCCACACTAGCTCCATTTAGCTTTCAGTGGTAAAACCATGGGTAAAATATTACATTTTAGGCTGCTTAATTATTAAATAAGATTGCTTGTGTGAAAAAAATTTGTTCACAAATAATTCTATTTTTTACTCTGAGGCTTTTGTGTATAAAATTAAATTAATTTTCGTGAAAATGGTAAATTAATTTACAAGAAAATGTATCGTTTTTACACACAAAACAACTCTTCTAATAACCAGAGTGAATCTTTCTTTTCCCAGATGAAAAGACGTATCACAAATCTCAAGAAATGAAATTGTAACTATTAAAAACCCGATGTTGCTGATAGCATAATTCGCACTGCATCTCAATTGACATTTAATTTGGATTTATCTAACTATATTGCAAAATAGGATAATTCCATTTCTATATTAAAATAATTTTCCCACTAAATAAAACTTAAAAATAGCTTTATATTGTGTTGATTTGTCTTTAAAGTAGATTCTATAATATAATGCAGTTCCTAAATAAGAATATACTGGGCTTAACATTAATTAAATATGCTTTAAGATAAAAACTTAAAGGAACTATACTGTTTGGTTAAAATTAATTTCATTATGGTTTTACACATACTTTCATGAGTCGTATTTACATTGTATAATCAGAATTCTAACTTGTCCAAAAATACTATTTTTTGAATAAAAAAAGATTATTGAAAAACTATACTGCTAAATGCTTTCAATATCAACCAAAATAAAAGCACATTATTGTAAAAAAAAAAATAGTTCATGTATGTCAAAAACGTTATTTAGTATACTTTTTGCCAAATTCATAAAAATTGTCTACACTATCCCCATTCTTTCCTACTGTAAATTAATACGAGAGATCGCAGAAATTGGCCGTAGCCTTTAGTTTGCGAGAATCCATGTTTGATAGTGATTTCCTAGTTTGGTAACAAACGCAAGTAACAAATTTCTCGTGCGGTTGCCGTTGGCTTCCGTGGACACAGGTAAGCGAGATTTCCGTGCGAGAAAACTCGCACCTCCTTTTGGCGAGAAAAGTTGCAGCATTATCTGCGCGTCGTGGACATAGTCAAGCAAGTTTCTCGCGCGAGACTCGTGCAATTTTTCTCGCTCGTGGACACAGGGCTTAAGGGATACTCGCTGGGATGTATTTTTTTGCAAATATCCTATACTTCGCAGTAGCGAAATAACCGCAAACGGCGTTCCCGACCCTCGATTCCCTATTCAACTAACATTGAATTTCTACTATTTTACAATTTCATAGTGCCTAAAGTACCTTCCCAAAATGTGTCATCAGCTCTCCTGCTATATTGACAACCGCCCGGGATCAATCCCCCAAGGAAAATATCCGAAGAAATTGGGTAATTTTTAATTAACGATCTCGAGCAACACAACGACTTATTGACTACGGTCCGGGATCAATCCCCTAAGGGAAAGAGACGGGGACAACAACGAGTGATTTTAAACTACGGATGATAAAATAACACCTAAGCTGTCACCCCACTCTCCAAGAGATTTTGACGTTACACCGATTGGATCCCTTTGCAATTCCAATTTGGCCGCATTTCGCAATCACTAGGCCATCACTGCGTTGTCAGTGGTATTGGTTTGCGAAGCAAACCAAATGGAAATGCGTAGCAAACACCGGTGGTTGACAAACGTTCACAATGTACACACCTAACCCCATTAAGTACAGCAAGTGCAACGCCGTGCTAGTGTGCTATATTTGGAGAGAAGGATGGGTTAAATTAAACTGCACAGGAAGGCATATAGCGTTACCTGTAATAATATATGACTTTTTATTTTTCGTTATAAAATGAAGTATGATACAAAAGGAGTTGGGATTCAGTTACTAACTTTTTCAATTTTCCTTTATCAACAACCTAATGCAACCAACGATAAAATTCACTTGTGCATGATTATACTGAAAAAGTTAATTTTCTTTAAGAGAACTAAGAGAATTCACTGGTATAGGACTGGATTGAAAAAGTCAATTTTTTAAAAAAGAATTCAGGACAAAACCACGTAATTTTCAGATGACGAAGCAACAACTGAACTTACATCCCACTTTCTAAACTTCCACACCACGCCAACGTGAGGACATTTGAGGAACGATATATTTAACGTGCACCAGCCCCTTTGTTCACCATGGTTTTAGGTTGGACTAAGACTTGCAATCTGTTGTTTTTCCAACCAGCCTACCACGGCCCCGATTTATTAAGGAGAAAAATATTTAAAAAGTTTAAAATGTAAGAACTATAAATTTTGGAAACTTAGAGGACTAATAACTAAATGTATCAATGAAATATGTTCGAATCTTATATGTTAAGCCTCTGGCAGAATTATATTGTCATAGATCCTAAGAAATCATGTCCTCCAATACTTCTCAATGTCAGAAATGAGGAAGCAAATACTTAAAGGAAATTCTTATTTCTCATCATATGCATTTCGGTCAAACTGCCACACGTGGTCGCAAATGAAAGTCATTGAAGGTCATTGAAATCACTCGTACTCCCCTTTGTAAACGTCCCTCAGGTAAGAATAGAACTTGATAAAGGCAGGTTTCTAGGGAAAAGGGAAAGGGGAGCTTCTAAGACATTCGATATTCAAACTCAAAACCCCCAAATATTTGAAGTGTGGTTCGTAGTAAAACAAGAAAAGGGAAGATCTTTGTGCCTTTCTCCACGGTGAAAGGGAAACTTTTGACATCACAGCGGAATGAATTGCCCTGCGAGCAATTCGTCTTCTCGCTGTCGCTCTGTGAAATTTGTCGAGAGTGAGTACGTAGCACGGAGGGCATGACCGCTTATCAGCATTAACCTCAGGTGGAATAGAGTAGTTAAAGCTTAACTTTGGCTGGCTGCCCATAAACTGTTAAAAATTTTGAAGTTTGATTAAAAATGTGAAGTTATTAATAAAGTTAAAAAATGACTCATGGTAATGGTAATTTTAGTTAACGTCGTACTAGAGCAACACAACGGGCTATTGACGACGGTCCGGGATCAGTCCCTTAAGGGAAAGATCCGAAGACAACACCTCGTAATTTAAACCACGGTCAGATGACGAAGCAAACACATGAGCTGGCACCCCACTCTCCAAACTTCCCCACCAACCCCCAAAAAAATGACACATGATTTATCGATATTAGTAAGGGCATCTCTCTCTAGTTTTGCAAAGTAGATTTGGAATATATCCAAAATTTTTAAATATCTGAGTCATGCACGTACCAACAAGAAAGAGGATAGGGGGTATTTCATCTGTCTCTGAGGAGAAGGGTCGAAAGGCATTTCTTGCGCCCTCTCCACTATCAAGAAACATTAAAATTTTTAATTAAAAAAATAACATTAAAACAGTATTGCTAAAACAACTTTGGATTATAATTTCATTTCCTGTCAATAGATGGAGGCCCAGATCTATTAAAGGAAGGGGGGTAAACTTGGCATTTGCCTGGGTTGGCAGATTTGGGGGTGTGCTGCGAAAATTGGTGTAAATAAATAATGAAATGCCTAGAAACAAATTAAAATTATAAGACATGTCACGTGTCGTGCATTGTCAGCACTCTGCAGGTACTTGAGATTGTTGGGCGACCGTGCGATGACATCGGTATATTGCTGCCGACGCATATCTCCAATGCCTTTATATCCATAATCCAAACCGGAAAAACTCTTTTTTTTTTTTTTTTTTTAGTTTTTATCAGAAAGGTTTGTGACTTTTGTCCTGCGTGTTTTTTAATGGATTTATTCAAAATTATTTGACTCATAGTTTTTGAAACTTTTTTATAAACAAATATACAGCTGGGGGAGGGGGCGCACCCATTTTATGAAATACGTAGTTAGCAGCCTGCCCTTTTATTAAAAATATATATATGTATATGCATGTGTATATGATCGCTACTATTATTAAAGGAAATGTGTGTGTCTGTAATATGGAGGTGTCCAGGCACTCATCTATAGCATTTGCAATAATGAAATCTATAGCATTAATGAAATGAATGTTATATATTCAATTAAAAATTATTTATTTAAATAAATCATATTTTTATGTACCAATCTAAACTGAAATTTTCCGCAGATTTCAAATCCGTTGAAATTTTCAATCTATATATCTTTAGAAATTCCGATTTTACGAAAAAAAACCTATCAATCCCAGTCAATATGTTTTTTATTTCTTGCTCTCATTCGCCGAAAAGGGGACAGGAAATTTAATGTTTCTTTTTTTTAACGCGAAAGGCAGAATATGCAATCTGTTTTTTTTTTTTAAGAGAAAGTTCACGTGATGTCACTATCTCTTGTGAAAATATAAAAAAAGTCATGTGGGGGAGAAAAAGCTCAATTTAGGGGGTTTCTTCTTTCGTCCGGACGAAACGCGTTTGAAGAAGCCAAGTAGAGAATAAAGCTATTAAATTCATCATTAATCTTCTAGATGGAATTTTAAAATTTCGCCGCGACCCAAAAATTGCAAAAAATTTCGACTACCTGTGTGCCAAATCTCATTGCTGTAAGTGCCATAGAATCGTCAGTATTTAGCGCCCACGAAAAAAACAGACAAACACTTACTTTTATAATAGTAGAGGTGTATGTTAAATTGAAGAACGTAGGAGCAGTACATATTCTTTGAGCTTCGTTAGATTCTCCGAAATTGGTATTAAATAATGGGTGCAGGGAACATTAGAACACAAAATTTGATTTTGAAAAAAACAAAACGCATTTGACAGTTTTTTAACACGTAAATGTATGAAAGGTTTATCAAATATCTTCGAACAAATTTTATTTTTCCTGTAAAAGTTTTTATTTAACTGAAATTTAAAAAAAACACATTGTTTTAAAAATTTTAGAACAAAAAAAAAATTAAATTCTTCCCTTGAATGCGTAGATTAAGGAGGCCCAGAATAGCGATACTTTATCGCTTTTTTTACTACTATAAAGTGGTTCTACCCTCAAAATGAATGCGCATGGAGCTTTTACTCCTTGAATGCTACACATGACTATCTCACTTTAGAAGAAATTGCTGTAGGTATAGTGGTTTCCCCTTGGACCCTTCAAATGTATTGCAGGGCTCGAATATGTCTTTACATTATATTTAAATTAAGTCCCTTAAATCAAACACAATAATATACTTATTCGTTATTTATTATTGTTTTATATTAATATAAACCCATAACATGAAAAGAGAGTTACTTGCTTTATCAATTACACTCTACCTTCCAAATTTATTAAGTTTGCATTAGTACAATAGTTGCAACTATTTTGAAATATTTATTAACTGTAGTGCCTTTTTTAATCCTTCAGGAATGGAAAACAAAAAATATCCAAGTGCAGCAAGAATGAAAAGAATAAAGGAGAAGAAGTTGTAGGAAAATCCAAATTTTCAGCATGATGAAAATGAAAGGATAAATGATCTTAAAAAGAAGAAAAAGACTAGCATTTCAGATGCTGAAAAGGAAAAATACAGATTGTACGAACTTGATAAAAAAAGATTGCAACGAGCAAAAAAGCGATGTTCACCTGCAGTGACTATGCAACTACCCAGCAGTACCACAAATTCACCTTTGCCATCCGTATATAGCTCGAAACAATTCTTTAGTAAAGCTGTACACAAAACTTTAAGAGCACTCCCAGATTCACCACGTAAACGCTGTGCAGTTGCAAAAGTTTAGTGAAAAGAGTTACTAATAATGTGACAGATTCCATGATCTCTTCACCCAACATCTTAGCATCTGAACCTAGTCAGAATTTTAATGCAGTAAAAGAGTTTTACTTCCATCCTGACATTGTATATACCTGCCCAGGTATTAGAGATAAAATCACTATTTGGAAAAATGGGGATAAAACTGTACTTATACTAACTATTACATGACAATGTACTTAAGAGAGGCATTTGCCATATTTCAGGCAGAAAAACCAAATTTTTTGCATTAGGATTTTCAAAGTTCTGTTCTATGAGACCAGCGAATGTATAGATTTTCAAGAATACACTAGGAGATCAGTACCGATGCAAATTACACGAAAATTTTATGCTACAACTTAAAGCATTGAAACTGATTTATGAAGGCAACTTTTGGGAAAATCAGTTATGTGTCACTACAATTCCACTTGTTGGCAGAACCATTGTAGCACATGTTCTGATGGGAAGCCTCTAAAATTACCTACATATCCCGAGGAATCAGTAACGTGGAAAGAGTGGGGAAAAGATCATGATGGAAGACTAAAATTAGTTATGAAAGAAGAATGCGCTGCTGAATTGCATGATAATCTCTCAAAAAACATGGCAACAGTAGTACAACTTGTGAATATTAAACGCATACAAGATGATGCATTTCAATGTGACAAGCAAGCAAATGGGAAACGTGTCTTACAAGTCGACTTTGCTATATCTTTTTCATGCGAATATCAAAATCAGATCCAAAGTCCCCTTTGGTCAAGATATAATGTAAGTCTTTTAACAGCTGCAACATTTGTCAATGGGTGCTGCAATACATATCTTTTATGCACTGGTGTTCTAAACAAAGACAAGGATACAACATATTATATGCTTACAGTGCTATATGATATACTTTATGTAAAGGATATCTTATCTTTAAAGGAGGAAATTATATGGAGCGATGAACCATCATCTGAATTTAAGAATAAGTATATGGTGAAAGTTTTACAGATTATATCGGAAAAATATAAAAAGCCCTTTGCATGGAAATACTTTGCTACTTCACACGGGAAAGGTATCAGTGATGGTATTGGAGAAAATGTTAAGCGGCTTGTACGTCAAGTAGTGTGAACAAGAAAAATGAGACAATTGTTCAGGGAGCCGCAGATTTTGTCCATGTTGTACAAAAGGTCATCAAAGCAACTACGATTATGCATATATCTGAAGAAAATATCCAAAATATTTTATCACAAAAGCCACGGGATAATGTAAAGGCGTATTTCAATTTTTCATGTCATCAAATATGACAATGGAAAATATAATTTCTTTGAACATGTAAAGAAAAATTTGTGCATACAAGTGGGTGAATGTGTAGTGGTGACATACGATGGAATTAATTATCCATGTAAAATCACTTGCGTTGCTGATCCAGATTGTGTTGAAGTTTCAGTTATGGTGAAATCTGGCACACATTACAAGTGCCCACAGCAACCGGACAAAATTTTATGCATGCTAAAATATGTTGTTAAAAAATATCAGCACCTATTGTTGTTAACAACAGAGGACATTTTAAATTTATAAATAAATTTTGAGTTCGTGATGATCTGTATTTTATTACATAATTATGTGTATTACATGTATTATAAGCTAAGTAATAACATGCTTATAAATTTGAGATCACTTAAATAAATAGTCATACAATGTTAAAATATGCAGTAGAATTTTGTTTAGAATTTTTTGAAATTTAAAATTACACCTTCCATTTATGTTTGCAAAAAGTCCAGCACGTGACAGTACACATTTAAATTTTTTTAATAATTAAAATATTAATATTTACAAATTATATTAATGCTACTCTTACTTTGGACTTTTGTCTCTCTAAATATAATTTTAATTTAATGATTTCTCAATTAAAAGAGCAGAGATATCTTTTGGTTCATATAGCTTTTTGCAAGTAGTTGACTTTGCATGTCCCGCACTAAGAGCCATTCTAGCGGCCAGACATACCCCATTCCCCTAATTCCTGTCAGAGCAAAGTTATCTATTAATACCAAAGTGCTCATATTCAAAACCATGCTTAGAGCAGTTATCAGATATGCCAGTCACGTCTGTAAACATGCAGCAAAAACCCATATTCAAAAGCTTGAAACCCTTCAAAATATCGCACTCAGGATAATTTAAAAGCCCCATGGCTATATAGGAACATACACATTCATAGAAACCTGAATGTGTTAGAACTACGCAAATTCTTCAATAAAATTGGCCTTAAATTCGGTGGAGTGGTAAGAGTCGAAACTTTCGTCGCCAAGGCATTTTTTCTCACCAAATCAAGATAGCGGCGCCCATGAAGCAAAATCCACACTGTGAACCTTTTCATATGTGGATTTGATAATGAGTAATTCTTTAGTGGATAATTGGGATTTTTCGGATCTTTTTTGGGATTTTTCAACGAAGGTTTGTTCTCCTATCCAAAAGTGATAAGGAATTTAATTGTACAATTATTGTAGGAAATGACCTAGCATTGTGTGGGCAACTCGATGGGGATATTCATTGTCAGAGATGAACATATGGAGTTGAAAATGAGGGATATTTTTGTAACCACTGTACCGTGTGGAAAACACTTTTTGGTTCCTCCGCGTTGTACATTTTGAAAATTTACTGGACAAAGGCCATCCAGTGCTTTGAAAACAAATTACTGAAAGATATCTTTAGAGTTTTTTTTCTAAATGTTAACTGCAATCAAACATTTTTGCAAAAAAATAAGAAATAATACGATTAGGTGGGTGGGCATGGTCCAGTGTTTTTAATATAAATTACTGAAATACATCTTACAGGTTCTAAATGTATACTCTCACAAAAAAATTTTGAATGAGCTATACGATCCGAATCTGATCAAAAGAAATGAGCGGAAAATGAATCTATAACAACAAACATTATTGAAATAAAAAAGGACTGTAAACCCTATTAAAGAAACCCTATAATGAAAAAAAAAATTGACTATAAACCCTATTAAAGCAAAATAAAAGTACAACTTACTTGAAAGAATCAACGAACAAATATTGGAATCATCGTAAATCCAAAATCCAACGAACTAAGCATCACATACCACAACCAACTAAACGTTTAAATTAAAGAAATGGCAAAATAAATATTAGAAAAATCAATAGGGTTGACTCAAAACTGCATAAGAAATTGAAGGTTACCACATTTGGCGAAGAATTGCCAAGGTTTCGGATACTACACACTACTCTAAAATATGAACGACCAAGGCCCATCATCAATCCAAAATATCTAACACCCTAAAGCACCTAATTCCATCTTAAACTGTAACATTACCCTCTTACGTAATATTTTATAGACACTCTTCAAGCTCCTCCTACCTAACTTTTTGTATGAAGGCCCAAGCAAATTCATCCCACTTGTCAATCTTTAATGGTGCTCGTTATCATGGCACAAGTTTAAGTAGATTCGCAAGTGATCCCTCCAGAGCCCCTGACTGGCCCTCACCTAATTGTAATGCTACACCACATACTCCTGCCTTCTAAACATATGAGCTCTCCAGAAAATTCATTCATTCCCGAGATCGAGAGCTGCTGCTCAGGGTCTTCTGTCTTGGCAACACCCGCTTGAACCCTACTTGTATAAATTGCAAAGAGAAGGACATGTAGCCTCATGGAAAGGCTACCCTAAATTCCCAAAGCCCGCACTTAGCAAAAATACTCGTAATTTTAACACTAGAAACATCAAAGAAGGCGTGTCGTACGCGCAAGCCCACCTTCCCCGGCAATCAATCTACCGAACAAAATGCTCCACCGCACCTCATGCTAGACCAACCAATAGGAACACCGAACACACTTCCCAGCTCATGAAAGAAATGGCTCAGATCAGGGTCATGTTAACGTTTTGGAGAAGGGGGGGGGGCAAAAGATTTTTTTATTTGCCACCACCTAATCAAGCATAAATTTTCTTTATTTACCAATTTTGGGATAACCTTTGTAACACGGTCCCCTTAGATGTTTTGCCAAATCTAGTGACCCGGCTGCTCGCCAAATAAGTGTTTTGGCAACCCTAACCCTTGACTCCGTTTTTTTCCCAATACATTAGAACTCCAATTATCCGAACTCCGACTGTCCGAATCGCTTTCAAAATTTCAGAAAAATAATTAAGATGGAAACGTATTGCGATTAGCAAAATAATGATTCTGGGTTTCAAATTCTAAATGATGATGAACTTATTGAAAGTTTGAGAGAAGAAAGTGTCGTTGAAGAAGATGACCTTATTGTCGAAGTTGAAGCAGACACGGGACCATCTGCTAGTGAAGCATTTGCTGGCTTAGAAACTGCGTTGAAGTGGATGGAGCGAAAGCCCGAGTGTGACAACATGCAACTTCTCATTATCAAGCGGATGCGCGACTTGGTTGCCCGAAAACGGATCAAGACAGTCAAACAGCTTACTTTGACCGAGATGTTTAGCAAGCAATGACTTTCATTTACAGTACGGTACGTACATACTGTACTTATGTATAGCACTTGTAAGTGCTCTTAACATGTAAAAGTATTGCCTTTTCATTTAATTAATTAAAAGCTCTTTTTGTTTAAAAATAGTTTTTTCTCCCATTTTCAACATACATACAGTAATTAATTAAAATACATACTAGACCCTTTTTTCGGAAACAATCCAACTATCCGAATTTTTGATTATCCGAATGGGGTCCGGTCCCAATTGATTCGGATAATTGGAGTTCTACTGTACCATTTTTTTCGACTGTTCCCTTCACGTGCTTTTTTTGCTTTTTTTTATCGCTCTGTTTAAAACACACGCTCTTGGATTACTTTTACAATCGCTTTTCGAAACTCCGTTCTTTTCGAAATTTTAGCTGTGGGATTACACCTTTAAAAAGGTATGTAAGAGAAGGAATGTTAATGGTTTAAATTACGATTGAATTGAGAATTTGAGTTTTTTGTATACAGCGAGTACACAAATCAATGGGAAAAGGCAAAAAAGACCGTTGAAGTGTTAACCTATGGCCTTTAAGATGCTGAAAATTACTGTGATGAAATTTTGAATTTGAGGGCTTTGTACACAAACGTTGAAGCGCTAACCTATTGCTTTGTTAGATGTTGTTATTATTAGTTATTGACAATGCGAATGGTAAGTTTGTTTTCTAAACATTTTATTGTTTTCATTTGTGCATTCCTCATTTTTTATTCCATGTATGCAAAGGTTCACCGTGTGGATTTTGCTTACACAGAAACGGAAAATAAGATGCAAATCCATCACTTATTCCTCTCTGTTGTATGTACGTTGACGCCATCTTGGATATGAACGTTATCGACGCAATGTTAAATATGGCGACTTTTTTGATAGGTCGCCAGTGGGGACCGTGGAAGGTCGCCAGGGGGGACCGTGTTCCAAACGATAACCACAAATTCTTTAACAATGAGTTCAGATTGGTAATTATTAGTTGACATCGTACTAGAGCAATACAACGGGCTATTGAAGACGGTCCTGGATCAATTCCTTAAGGGAAAGATCCGAGGACAACACCTCGTAATTGAACAACGGTCAGATGACGAAGCAACACCTGAGCTGGTACGCCACTCTCCAAACTTCCACACTAACCCACCTTGAAGACTTTTGGCCACGACAGATTTAAGGTGCACCAGCCGCCTCTACACCATACGCTTACAAACATCCATACCCGGACCCGGATTCGGAAAATTCAAAAAAAAAAAAAAAAAAAAGATTGTATGTTTAAATGAATATATATTATATTCCAAAAGAGGGTTAGACGGATGGAGTGTGCTCCTCCAATTAAGAAAGAAAGAAATGAATGCATATTCAATAGCTCTATTTTGATATTCACCTTTGCTCTACATGGTTTAAATTAACCAGGAGTAGTCCTAAACAAAGAAATAGCTCCATGGGGCTACTGTGGACATGTTCACACTAGCCCCCATTTAGCTTTCAGTGGTAAAACCATGGGTTAAATATTACATTTTAGGCTATTTAATTATTAAATAGGATTGTTTGTGTGAAAAATTTTTGTCACAAATAATTCCAGTATTTTTTATTCTTAGGCTTTTATGTATTAAGTTAATTTTTGTGAAAAATGGTAGGTTAATTTCCAAGGAAATGTATTGTTTTAACACACAAAGCAACTCTTCTAATAAGCAGAGTGAATCTTTCTTTTCCCAGATGTAAAGGACGTATCACAAATCTCAAGAAATGAAATTGTAATTATTACCATCACCAGGAATTAATTACCATCACCAGATGTTGCTGGTAGCATAATTCGTACTGCATCTCAGTTGACATTTAATTTTGATTTATCTAACTACATTTCAAAATAGGATAATTCCATTTCTACATTAAAATCACTTTCTCACTAAATAAAACTTAAAAATAGCTTTATATTGTGTTGATTTGTCTTTGAAGTAGGTTCTATAATATAATGCAGTTCCTAATTAAATACAAATATACTGGGCTTAACAATAATTAAATATACTATAAAGTTAACACTTATAAGGAATGATACATTATTGTATAAAAAAAAATAGTTCATATATGTCAAAAACGATATTTAGTACACTTTTTTGCCAAATTTATAATAATTGTCACACTAACCCCAATCTTCCCTACTGTATAACAGGGCTCGAAATACCCGGGTGCACATGAAAATAAAATTGTGCACCTAAATTTTACCCGATAGGAGCAGATAGTGCACCTACGTGCACCTAACGTTAAACAATAGGGGTGGGGAATGTGTGTTTTGTTATTTTGATGTTATAACAAAATATCAGTATCGACCTCTCTCGCTCTAAAGGAACGTAATTACAATTTCTAAATAAACACAATGCGAAAAAAAAAATATCTGGGCCATAACGGGTTTATACAGGAGGATATGTCACTGCCACCAGAATTTTCCGATGATCGAAACATTTTCCAGATGGCTCTGTTGAAGCGACTCGTGACAGCCGTGCGCGGAGAGAAGGGCGAATTTAGATTTTTAAATATTTTTATTTACCATCTAATACCAACCTATATAAACATACCCAACTAATAAAGTAGTTTATATTACATCAGGGCTCGAAATACCCGGGTGCACAGGTGCACCTGAAAATAAATATGTGCACCTAATTTTTTCCCTCTAGGTGCACGCAGTGCGCCTATCGTTAAAAAAAGGCGGGAAACATATTTTATGTTATTTTGATGTCGGAACAAAATATTATAATCGACCTCTGTCGCTCTAAAGGAACATAATTAAAATTCCTAAATACACACTATGCGAAAACTTTAATCCAGAACATTTTATGTTGCAATGAAGGAAAAATACAAAAAGAAGGATGGACACTAAACCTTATGGGTAAAGGTCTGCTAAAACCATAGACGTTTCTGATTCCCATCAATGTCTGATGATGACTGAATACTTGCTTGTAAGTAATAATTTCGCAGATAAAAAAAAAATGTATAAATATTTTTATTTACTATCTACTTGTAAAATACCCAACTAATAAAGTAGTTTACATTACATGAATGCTCTTATATTACGTTTTTTTAAATGTGCACCGAAAATATAATCTGTGCATCTAATTTAAAAACTTAGGTGCACAAGGTACACCTGTATTAAAAAATCTATTTCGAGGTCTGTGTTACATGAACGCTCTTAAGGCCTGTGTCCACGAGCGAGAAAACTTGCGCGAGTTTCCTGCGAGATCCAATCTCGCACGTGTACACAGCCTTGCAAGTCCCCTGGCGAGAAATTCTCGGATCTCGCAGCAACGCTCGCGCGAGACATAAAATTTCCCGTGTACACAAGCTGTGCGACTTTTCTCGCCGAGTTCCAGTCACAGGCGCCTCAATCCCATGATAGTACTTTACGCAAGTCCAACTTGATTGGCTAATCGGATCACATGACCTAGATACGTATGTCATCAGAATTTTTCTGTTGGCAATTTATCTCTTCCTATCAAGAGGGGGGGGGGGCAATAGAAAAAAGGAAATAAGGTGTGTAACATGATTTTCATTGATCTAACATCATCATCGAAAATTGTATCCTTTTATTATATATGTTAATAATTATATAAGTTAGTGTTTTATGTATGCTTTTTGTTACATCAGAATGGTCCTAAGCCAGGGGGTGGATACGACACCATCATCCTAAAGCAAAGGGGACGGCAGAGGGGCGGAAAAATATCAGCTGGTAATGAGTTCAGGAGTGGTTCTTAGATTATTTATGTAAAATCAACGGAAGCTTGGAAAAATATAAAAAGGGTATTAAAAATTAGGAAAAGTAAATTAGAATGAAAAGGAATTAAATTGGAATTTTTTAAAAATAATTTGAAGGATCTAAAAATTTTTCCGCCAGCTGGGTTCGAACTCGGGAAGTCATCCTCCGCTGCCGAAGCTGTTCTAAAATTAGGTGACTTTAGCCATTAGGCCATCGTTGCTTCACGATGAGAAGCTCTTTAAAGTATAAGTACCATTTTTTAGTTGGCAAGAAATACTACTAACAACAACCATACAACTTATATATGAGAAGCAAATCAGAGTCAACTTGTCGGACACTTACGCTGTACGCTGTAAGTATTGCATTTCTACGAAACAACGCTCATATTCAAAATCAAATGGTTACTGCAACAATCAGATTGGCGAGATACCCAAGTGAAGCCAAGGCCGTGAAACTAGCGAATCAAGTTGGACTTGCGTAAAGTAATATCATAGGATTGAGCCGCTTCTGTTCCAAGTTGGAAATATTTCCTTTTGTTGCTGCGAGTTTTCGGCCGCTAAAATGACTTCCATATCCGTTTTCAATGAATTGTTCGTGTGGGGATCTTGTTGGAAACGAGGGCCAACCTGAATTATGTAATCCGAATCCAAGAAAAACTGTGTTGGTGCGGATTCCGTCCACGATGGGCCTATTATGCAGTAATGATGTTTCTTGTGCCATTCATGATGCCCAAAGAAGCGATAAATACAGATGACAGAGTGGTAAGTTTTGTGTTTTATTTTTTGTAAACTAGGTTATAATTGTTTTGGTCATTGTTCTCTTTTCAAAGTTATTTTCATCACCCCATCAGTCTTATCAAATTTTATAGAAAAAAGTTTTTTTAAGTAAAGAAATTTATGACAAAATTTTTTAAATGATCCATTGAAATAAGTTTGTTCAATTTTTTTCCATTCACTAATATATTTATCACAGCTTGTGTTTGCTATATTTTTAATGGAATCAATTTGTTGTGCTATTTACAACATTTTTCATGTCAATACCTGAATTGTTACACTGAATAATTACTTAAGTAAATAAACTGAAAATCACAAAGGAGGACTTATGTCAAATAATAGAATACCAGAAGAATCGTATACAAAAATTGATGTAGGTAATACATTCAGGGCTGTCTCAATTTCACTTATTCGTAAA
Source organism: Metellina segmentata (assembly GCA_947359465.1). NCBI lineage: Eukaryota > Metazoa > Arthropoda > Arachnida > Araneae > Tetragnathidae > Metellina > Metellina segmentata. The sequence continues at coordinate 39,325,691 of OX375873.1, read as the reverse complement.
AGCAAAATTTGACGAGACGAAGAAATGAAAGATAAAAAAAATTAATTTTACAGAAAGAATCTTTAAACTTTTTGGTACATCTGTCTTGGCAGCAAAACCAATTATTCTTTTGATCAAATTCATGCCTCAAAAGTAATAATTTGTCTATAAAATTAAATTAGCTAGAATAACTGTTTTGAGATATAGTTTAAAATGGTCGAAATATGAACAATGACTGTATGCTTAATCGTGTTCATTAAAATTTCTGAAAGTACATTATTCTTTTCTCCAGAAACCACAAGAGAAAATGCCTTCCCCCCAGAAAGAAGACGAGGACCGCCTTACAAACGTTGATAGACCAGGTGCACCGTAAAGCTGCGACTGCAGATAACTGGGAAATTTTCAGACATTTTGTTGCTTCAGAGTTGCGACAGATACAATCTCCAATGCTGCGGAGTGCAACAAGCGCATTTTTTAGAGACTGCTGCTGGAAGCCAGTGAAAATGATGAAAATTGTTCTATTATAGAACATATAGAATAAATTCTGTATAAGGATATTGGTGTTTCTCTACTAATGTTCTGTTACCTACTATTATTTTGCATGTAGTAGGTATAATAGTATATAGATATCCCTTAGCGAGTTTCTGGCCAAAATGAAGTAAAAAAAAAATTATACGTTATTCTTAAAAATTTCATTCAGATTATCAATTACATCATGCATATTCCTCAACTATTGATGGTTAAATTAATTGTAATTTCAGTGTTATAATTCTAGTTTTCGATATAAATATGTTGTGCAATCAGAGTAATTGTTACTTTTAAAGGAGACTAATATTTGTAAGCAAGAGCTATGGTTGTGTGTGCTTTATTTATCTTGGATAACGGTAGATGAAAAATAAAAGTAAGTGTTATTCGACAAGTTTAATTTTTTCAAGTATTAATTTGAATTTTTTGAACAAAGGTTTTTTTTAATTTTTTTTATGTAAATCAATCTTACAAAAATTTTGTTTTGACACAACTTTAGTATAAAAATATGTGGCTTAAATCTTTTTGCTAATAAAGTTTGCTTTTTCATAAAATTTTACATGCATATTTCCAATGACTGAATATTTATAAATTAATCATAATTTGACACCTCAAATGAGTACTGAGCTTTATGGAGTTAGCTAAGTTTGGTACTCTGTATATTTATAAGAAATGTGATAATTGTATTTACAAGTTAGTTATAATTATATTACAAGGAAAATTAACATAAATTTGTATAAAATTTATCTAGTCTCTTATACAAAGTTGCAAGTTCTAGAAAAATGCTGAGTAAACATCAATCATGCATTTTTTTTTCAATTAGTGCTGTTGTACTGCCAAGTTTGGTTGTTCTTAAGAAGGCGCATAACCATTTACTTCAGCTCAAAATACATGAAAACAATAATAACCGTATTTGTTAAGTATAACAGTTTAATTCATTATTTAGTATTTGGTTTTCCTAAAGAGAACTTTAAAAAATGAATAACTAATTAATTGGATACATAGTAAGTGTATGGGTTCAAGGATTAATATTTGGCAAAAAAAAAAAAAAAAACATTTTATCTACAGATTAGTTAAAAGTTATCTAATTCATAGAATCCACCAGAATGTTATCAAGAAAATCAACATAAATCAGAAAACACGCAGCAACTCAAAGTATAATTTTTATATTGTCACGAATAACTGCAGAACTCAAAATGTGTCAATAAGAATCGCGCGCGCGCGCGCGCGCGCGCGATTCAATCTCGTGAAATCTATAAAAAATAAGCTTAAAAAACAACATATGTATTTAAAGTCGTGTCAATTTTTATAACAATAGGGGAGAAAGGGCTACTGTGGACAACTTGAATAATTCTGCTATTTACGAGTCCAAATTTCTGCAAGTTTTTGCAAAATAGCAACATTGATATAAACTCCCATATGCAGTTGCATGACAACTCACTTGATAGTCGAGTAACAATATATAAAACAAGGTTTTCATGGTGGAAAAGTAAGTTCCTGATTCATTTTTTAATTACTAGTTTAGACTATTTTAATTCAAATTTTTTTAAAAAGGTGATAGTATGTTTAAATGTATATATATTACATCCCATAAGAGTGGTGAGACCAATGGGGTGTTCCTCCAATTAAGAAAGAAATGAATACTTATTCAATAGCTCTATTTTGATATTCGCTTTTGTTCTACATCATTATTAAAAGGAGTAGGCCTAAATAAACAAATAGCTCCATGGGGCTACTGTGGACATGTCCACACTAGCTCCATTTAGCTTTCAGTGGTAAAACCATGGGTTAAATATTACATTTTAGGCTACTTAATTATTAAATAAGATTGTTTGTGTGAAAAAAATTTGGTCACAAATAATTATATTTTTTACTCTGAGGCTTTTGTGTATAAAATTAAATTAATTTTCGTGAAAATGTTAAATTAATTTACAAGGAAATTTATTGTTTTTACACACATAGCAACTCTTCGAGGCAGAGTGAATCTTTCTTTTCCCAGATGTAAAGGACATATCACAAATCTCAAGAAATGAAATTGTAATTATTACCATTACCAGATGGTTGCTGGTAGCATAATTCGCACTGCATCTCAGTTGACATTTAATTTGGATTTGTCTAACTACATTGCAAAATACGACAATTCCATTTCTATATTAAAATCATTTTCCCACTAAATAAAACTTAAAAATAGCTAATGTTGATTTGTCTTTGAAGTATATTCTATAATATAATGCAGTTCCTAATTAAGAATATACTGGGCTTGCCAAATTCATAAAAATTGTCTACACTATCCCCATTCATCCCTACTGTAAATAAATACGAAAGATAGCAGAAATTGGCCGTAGCCTTTTGTTTGCGAGAATCCATGTTTGATAGTGATAAGTGATTTCCTAGTTTGGGCGCGCAAGTAACAAATTTCTCGCGCGGTTGCCGTTGGCTTCCGTGGACACAGCTAAGCGAGATTTCCGCGAGAGAAAACTCGCGCCTCCTTTTGGCGAGAAAAGTTGCAGCATTATCGGCGCGTCGTGAACACAGTCAAGCAAGTATCTCGCGCGAGACTCGCGCAATTTTTCTCGCTCGTGGACACAGGGCTTTAGGCTCTCGCAGAGATTTTCTCGCAACAGACACCAGCGTTTGATAATGATTCAAGAATTCGAAATCTAGTCTTCAGTAATAACAAATTAACTAATTTCTATCAATATTTCAAACGTTTCCAAGCATCAATAGAAAATCGTTAAGCAATGTCTATGCTCTTCTATTACAGTAAGGTTATTCAAAGCAGATAGCATCAAATCCAGACTGAAAAATTCGACATAATTCTTATTTAAATTCGCTGTAATGTGTAATTTTAGCTTTACGAAACGTAGACAAAAAAAAAGCGCTAACAGTAAAAAATGTTATTGTCAAAGCGGCCTCGTCATTGTCAAATTCGATAACAACCATCATGGCGTTGCCCGTGGTGTAGGTTTGCTTCGCAAACCAAATGGAAATTCGTAGCCTGTTGGAATGAATTCGTAGGGAACACTAACAATCTGAAAATTATCGAATGAGCCTATATCAAAGAGCAAGTGTGCCATTTTAAACTGTTTGAAATCAGACAACTAACATTAATAGCATGTATATAAAACTTGTTTAAAAATACAAAATACTTCATGTTTAAATATTCGTGGATTGAAATAGAAGTGTAAAATACACTTTTGGTAGAATTTTTAATGAAATGCTAGTTAAAGAAGGGTATTTTTTAATCATTACTTTGCCTTAAGAGAGATTGTTTACGTCCAACAGATACCAGTGTTTGATTGTTTCTAGAATCCACAAACTAATTTTCCTAGATTTTATATTCTTAACTGCTCATATTACAGCAAAATGTTTCGAAGTAAACAGTGTTAAAGTGATCAGTGCAGTCCTATCGCCGTAATGTTAAAATAGTCAAAATTTATGGAATTATTTTCTCATAATCTTTTTTGTATTTCGATTTAAAAAAAAAAAATTACGGGTTATGAAGACACTTTTAAACACTTAAACACAATGATTTTTTAAAAACATAAATTTTGAGAGTTTGTTTTTTAAAATGACCAATTTTTAACCTTTTTAACAATCAAAATAAAATTTTCCGAGCAGATTGAAAAGAATGCCTGTTTTAAAATATGTTATGTTACACTTGTAAATTAATTTATATTATTATTTGCTTTAATAGACTTTGAAAAAATGTTCCTTTTTGGAAAAAATACACATTTTAAGATATTGAAGTTTAAACATGAAATTGACCTTACTTCAGATACACACAGGTATATTTTAAGAAATTATATAAATTGTTATTATTTATTTATATATGTTGTTATATAGTATTTATTAATATTCTACTTATTTATTAATACATATATGTTGGTTAGTTGGGGCATTGAAAAGGATTGGACGCACAAAAACTATAAACTGAAGGGGAAAAAACACACACATTTTTGTAATGGATGGAAACGGAATCATTATAATGGAATGGAACAATTAATTGTTTCCGAGACTGTTTCGACTGAGCAAAGCAGCCATTAAAAAAGTAAAAATTGTATTTAAAAGTCTCTAAACGTTAAAGTAATTAAAAAAAGTTTAAATTTCCCTCATTAGGCATTCTCAAAGAATGTATTACAATAACTGACTAAAACTAATTTGAGTATAGAATACAAATATAATTCCATAGCATTAAATTTTTTAACGCTGCAAATGCATAACGATTACTTTATTCAGTATTTAAACACCTGTGCTTACTTTATAACCTAGGTGAAGCGCAACAAAACACACAAAATTAAAAAATGCCAATAATGTCTTACCTGTTGTTTTGTTGCTTGTCCACAGTACGAGATAATCTAAGAGAACTCTAGTAGTATGTGTTCAACTCACCAAACTGTACACTGAACTGACTCGCAAGCACTCGACAGAACGTAGTAAATAATACAATTGGACGAGATACAACAAAAGGATCGACCACTTCAGCGAAAACCCCCCAACGCATGAGGGGTGAGAAACCACAATGAACTTGACCTTCAAAAGAGTCACTAAATGCCAGTAGATCCAGACACGTGCCAACAAGGGGGGGGAGGCATATGTTTAGGTATAGATTTAATGTGAAATTTTCCGCAGATTTCAAGTGAAATTTTTATTCTATCTTTAACGGTCTAAGAGACAGAAAAAAAAACTACATAACTCCTGTTAAAAGCTTATTTGTTTTTTATCATATGCTGAAAAATCTTTCCTCCGCTCAAAATGAAAACGGAAAAAATAAATTTAGAATCTGAGATCGTTTATGCGGTTGACAGGCTCCAAGAGTATGTGATCTCACATCTATTCGGGTGTCAGAATAGCGTTAAATTCGTCTTTCCGATTAAAATAAGGGACATCCAATTTTTTATCAATCTCTTTCAGCTGCTGGTTGTTCAACACCTTTTCAAAACTGTATGGATCAAATATGTCCAATACGATCGAAAATATGCTAATCACAGATAATTACATTGCCACCGCGTTGATCGCTTTTCCGTTCATAATCATTATTTTACCACCCAGTTGGGTATACGACTGGACGAAAACAATGTCAGAAAACAATAATAATAAATTTCCTTTAAATTCCTGTAAAAATGTTCTAGATTGAATTTTAAAATTCGCAGTGACCCAAAAATTACAAAAAATTCGTACTACCTGTGTACCAAATCCCATTATTGTAAGTGCTGTAGATTCGTCAGGACTGTGAAAACGAAAAACAAACACTACCTTTTATAATAAAAGATATTATATTATTTCTATTTACATGACCGTTCAAAATGGGTGAGCTCAAAGAATCAAATATGCGTTTTTATTCCAATTATAAAAATTTTTATTTTCCCGTGCAACGTCATTAAATACACAAATAAAATTATTTTGGTGACCAATAACTTGATAGCAATTCATTTCAAACGAAAATTGAAATCCCGAATTGTTTTGGTCATAAGTATAATAACCATAGATACTGGTGTAGCTGGCTACTCTGCTGTTCATTCTGTTAATCTTGTTGATACAGTTGAAAGGAAAAAGACCCTTTTTATGAAGTTTCAAAACCCTACATGTTAAACCTTTAACTGCTATCATTTGTCTCACAGACCCCAAGTAATTTTTGACAGGTCGTTTACGCCCCTTAAAGTGAATATTGGTTCCTGTTCTATTCAGTACCTTCCTACTGCGTTTAACAGAAGCCACATTTCAAGACTAGTTTGGCTGCCCCTACTATTTCGCATTTCACACTGTTTGCATTTCCCGCGTGGTCTGTTAGACCCCTTCATGGCACATGCGTTACCGTTCTTGTTGAATGAAATCGTCTAAGTTTGAGTAGGGAATTTCGGCAGAGAGCCTAAAATTGCAACAAACTTTTCAAAGAAACGACCTATGGATCTTATACAAAAAACAGAATATTGAAATTCAGGATATTGTTGATAGTTGGTCGGAAATAGAGTACTGGGACAGTGAAATTTCGGATAGTATAATTGAAAACGAACACGAAACGGATTCGGAAATTTATGCAGATGATGAAGACATTTCAAGTGCGTCTTCACAAGAAGAATATTTCTATGGAAAAAATAACTTCAAATGGGATGCCTGCGTGGGAACCTAATCGTGCCGTTAGAACACCAAAACACAACATAGTTTTAGTTTCCAGGGTTGAAATGTCCTACAAATTTAGGTCCGAAAGCTGAGCTTGAAGATACATGGAATCTACTCAGCTTATATAGTAATATAAAATATATTTCATGTTAAGAATTGAATTATCTAAATTTAAAATGTATAAATATTATCTAAGAAATCTTTCATTAATATATTATACTAGCAAAATACCCGACCTTACTCTAAATTGAAGAGATAATCAAAATAAATAATGACTTACGTTTTTTGCAGAATAAAAAATTTATTTGAATACCTTTCGCCATCTTTACAATATCTACAACTTACTTTAGACACAAATCCTACACATACATATCCATTAATGTAATACATTTCACATATATAGCACCCTTGCTGTATGACAAAGCTACAAAATGACGAAAGGTGACACTAAGGTTACTACTACAAAAGACGATTTGAGGGAGATTTGGAATTCCCTTTCTTAAGTTCTTTTAATGTTCAACTCAATTAATAAAAATTATGATTAACGGCGAGCGCTCTCGCACTCATAGTCAACGAAACAATATTTTTTTACTTGTGGCACTCTTGTATCCGGTATGTGACATAGTGAAATTTTGCAATCTTCTCCTGTCATTATGACAACGAATTCTTTAATGTTTGAAAAGTTCCAGTTCGGATTTTTTAAACATTTTAATTATTTCAAAAACGCCATTATTCTTTAAATAACGGCATTATTCTTTCCATAACGGCATTATTCTTTCAATAATGGCATAACTACATTTAAAATTTACTGAACATTTATTCTGACTTACCTGCCATATTTATGTCGAATACTTTGTGGTGCTGTTGCGTGTCATGAGAAGGAAAACGCGTTTATTAAAATAATAAATATTTAAAACAGAAAACAGCGAAATAAAACAAAATAAAAGACGTCGGAAAAAATTGTTCTAAAGATATTAATTTGTGATTCATTTTTGTCTCTTGATCTCGCGCAGTTGCCACAACTTACAACTAAAAGTGCACAAAATTTAGAAATGCGAAATTAATTCAGAGCGAAAGAAACAGAAAATATCACTGCTCGCGCGATCTTGTTCATTCCCGTTCGTTGAAAAATATCGTTTGTCCCAAATATTCGGAAATAGTTTTCATTGCGCAAAGAACAAAAATAAGTCTCGAAATAAATGAAATATCACAGCTAAAATTCCATAAAAAAAATAATTTTTTGAAGAATAACTACTTTTTTAGCAGTACTGGTAATGCAATCGATGTAATCGTAATATTCAATATACATTCCAATTTTTCCAATACTACCAAATTATGGTTGATTTAAATATACTTACTCAGGTGTTTTAGCATGAAACTCAACTAAATATAACAATAAAGAAATGTGTAATATTGCATTCACTAAACTAATAAATAATGTATAATATAAATTACATTACAATCAAATATCTGGAATAGAATTCATGTGATGCCTGCACAAACACAAAATCGAACATAGAACAGAAAGACGGACAGACAGACTTTCGCAACCAATTCCACTTACTAAATGAAGATAAGTACTCACTGTATGCAAATTTTCATGAAAATATATTAAACCGTGTGGACGTGTATAGGGCACAAAATACAGACAGACAAACACCAAACGTAAAAGAAGTTGATTCGGCATCAGTAGAGTCCAAAACGGAAAGACAATTTGAAATGGGTCGAAAATATTAAATGTACAAACAAACACTCCATTCTTATTTATATAGATTAATCAACTTTATACGCACTTTAGTGAGAGAGGTCTGAGAGACCCCTCCACACTAGTTACGAGACGATTTGTGACACAGCAGTTTAGGGTTAAAGATAGATATTAACATACATGTTAGAGTCTAAACACAGAGGTGTAGCTTAGAGGGTTTCGTTTGCCATCAGTGTCGAAAGAGGCGGCCGGACCCGTTGGTAGAGTAACGGATTTGCAACCGGAGGATTGGAAGTTTGAGCTTTGATCCAACCAAAGACTATCGTGTACGTGAAGGTTGGTGCACGTTAAATTTGCAGTGGCCTCAGATGTCCTCCCGTTGGCTTGGTGTGGAAGTTTGATGAGAAGGGTGTCAGGTCAGGTGTTGTCCTCGACATCTGACAGTGGTCCTAAATTACGAGGTGTTGTCCTTCGGGAATATATCCCGGACCGTCGCCAATAACCCGTTGTTTTGCTTCAGTGCGACGTTAATTAAAATACCTACCTTCCTTCCCATTCAAACTATACTCGGGTGTGCCGCTTGGAGGGTTAATTCCGAAGTAAATATATGGGAAGTGGGTTTGTTATGGGGTCTTAAGAGGTAAGTGCCGTATTTGGCCGTGCTGCTTCAGACACAAGATATACAATATCAAGTAATAGAATGAATGGGTAAAAATTGTTTTCCGAAAACCGACTGTTAATTCAGTGCTGAGCGATTGGAATGCAATATCTGACTTGCAACTGGGTCCCACATAGGGTGGTGATCTCAGGTACCATACCATGGACCCTTAAACATGAATAGATTTTGTTCTGAATGGGCGGTCTGTCATCTACATTCAAAAGTAATAAAGGTTTCCATTGTGTTTATAATGGACAGGTTTCGAAACCAAGAGAAAAATTCATACATTTGGTACAAGTTAACATTGAGATTTCGAATACATATATTTTGCATTTCATGAATGCTCCTTATAATTAAGTACAGAATCCCTGAGTGCACATACGGGATTGGGAACCTAGTACATATATATGAATTACTAGCCACTGCGTGGCTAGCCCGGCGTTGCCCGTGCACGTGGTGTTGGTTCGCTCCGCCAACCAACACAACAGGCAACGCCGTGATATAAGGTATTAATCTGGTGTAAAATTTTCCACAGATTTCAAATCCGTTAAAGTTATATTCAATTAAAAAATTATTTATTTAAAGAAAATCATATTTTTAGGTATCAATCTAAACTGAAAGTTTCCGCAGATTTCAAATCCGTTGAAATTTTTACTCTATCTTTATGGTCTAGGAGATAGAAAAAATAACTTTGATTTCAGTTAAAAAATTTATATTCTGGCTGGGAAATCAATCGCGCAAAATCAAAACGGAAACGAAAAAAATATTTTTCTCCGCGTTCAGCGGATGAAAAAAACTTGGCATTCCAAACCCTGACTGCAAGGTCGCATGAGTAGAAAAAGTTAATCAATGGAGAATAAAACTATGAATTTCATTTAAAAATCTCCTAGATTGAATTTTAAAATTCGCCGCAACCCAAAAATTGTAAATAATTCGGACTACCTGTGTGCCATATCTCATTGCTGTAAGTGTCATATAATCGTCAGGATTTTGCGGCCCCAAACAGACAAACAAACAAACACTTTCTTTTATAATAGTAGAGATAAGCTTTCTTTACAGTTAGGTTGGAAGTATTTTAATTAACGTCACACTGGAGAAACACAACGGGCTATTTCCTACGGTCCGGGATCATTCCAGAACGGAAAGATCAATGGACACGTAATTTTTTACCACCTGAGAAGACGAGGTTGGAACATCATGCCAACGTGAGGGCATTTGAGGCCACGACAGATTTAACGTGCATCAGCCCCCTTTGTACAATACACGATGGTGTTTACTTGGATTTGAACTCTCAGCCCTCTGGTTGCTTATCGTTGCCTGTTCCAACAGGTCTATGGTCGTACCTTTCTTTTCATGAATTAACTGTTGAAGTGGACATTGGACTTTCAAACTAACATTGGACTAACAAACATCGATATTTTAATTTTAATTAAAATTAATTGATTATCAAGCACTCTAAATAGCAAAATTATTCGTTCAATTACGATCCCTTCTGACGTAGTTACGCATATAACAACATAAAAGGAATAGTAGACAAAGTATTGCATGTCTTCTACCAAAACATGTTTTTCTTCTATTGAGAATTCTTCACATTCTAACTTCAAAATCGCCCCCTCCACACTTTTGCATCAGGTTTTGATTAATTTATTTACGTGTGTAACGTATATAGTCGGGCTTCTTCAAAAACAAGAGAATTATCAACATGTAGTTTCGAGAAATCGGCATTTTAATTTCTGAAATTGTTTAACAGATCTGATTCGAAATTAAGAGTTATGTTGATAAAAACACATTTTATTGGACAGAAAAATATTAGAACGCAAAAATTATAATCTGTTTCGTTCATAATTATAATTGTGAGTTGTAATCACGGACAAAACAGATTTATACTTAAATAAAAGTTATTTTCTCAAAAAACAGAGTAAGAATGGAGTTATCTTGTTTTTGTAGAGTAATCTGACGATATACACTCAGGAACATTGAAAATAGCGCACCAAGAAGGAAGAAAGGTAGAATCGCGAAACTTTACAAATAAGTACAGTGAGATCCGAAATGCAAATGATCCAAGTTTGGTGCCAATGCGCATGACCACACATCCTGCAGTGGCGCTGCAATCAGGAGGTGGGACCGACATATGGTGGAAGATTCATAAACGTGACGACCACATTCCGCTTTTACGAGGACTTAAATAAGCGAAGAATGCCAGGTAGACGTGTGAGATGACATTTCTCATAATTAAGCGAGTTTGAGAGGGGCCTCATCATCGGCATGAAAATCGCAGGCTGGTCGACGCGTCGTGTTGCTCGCCAGGTCGATCGTTCGGAGTGTGCCGTCAGAACATGTTGGGAGCTGTGGACACGAGATGGTACCCTCGTGGGGCGTACCGGGTCTGGAGTAGTGATGCGACATCGATGTCAATGTTTTCAAAACATCAATGTTTTTTTAAAAAATATCGATGTATTGGGGTCGATGTTTTTGTAACATCGATGTTTATACTTGTCGATGTTTTATTTTTAAATGAAAAAATTACCGTCATAAAAATTTAAAAAATAACCAAGTAGTATAATTTTTATTATCAGCAAATTGAACATACTTTTAGACTAAAGTGACCAAGTGTGAAGGGTCTGAAAAGTAGGGATACGACATCGAAGTCGATGTTTTATAAAAAAAAACATCGATGTATTGGAGCCGATGTCGCATCACTAGTTGCTAAACCAGTTTTAGAAAAATGAAGAAAAAGTTTAAATACAATGAATTTTAAAAACATCGATGTTTTTGAGGCGATGTATTATCAACATCGATGTTTTAATTTTGAACATCGATGTTTCAAAGCATCGATGTTTTGCTGTTGATGTCGCCTCCTTAGTCTGGAGCGACCAGGAAGACGGCGAGGCAAGAGAATCGAAGGATCGTGCAGCAAGCGATCGAGGTTCTCACAAAACATGTTCCACGATACAATCAGATGTAGGGATTTCAGTTGTTGCACAAACCATTTCCAGACGCCTTTAAGAAGCGAATCTGCATTTCGTGTACTGCCTTCAACACCGAAACATCGGCGACTCCGTCTACAGTGGTACCGAATACTACTAAGAGTTAAATTGCTCTGAATAGCTCTGTTAAGGCAATAGTTATGACTGCGTTCCATAAATTGAAAGAATGGCATCCCGACGATTCTCAGAATGATATTCTGGATAATACTTCGGGCTTGACCGGCGTTTCCGCTCGCAGTATCTTACGAATACAATAGGAATTTCAAATGAAAGGTTCCTTTTCACAAACCCTGCGGAAAAAAACCCTAGGAAAGGAAAAGCAACTCGTTTGACGAAATACGGTGAATTTACTTTGTCTGTAGAGATTTGTCATTTGAATTTTTTAATTTTGTTCACGTAAAAATGATGTATAGCCATTTTATGTGTGTTATGCTAGAAAAATTCAAACCTCGTTAAAGTGAACATGCTTAACATGACCTGAAAAACCATATTCCCCCAAACTAAATTTCGCTGAATTTTATAGATATCATGAACTACTAAAATTGTGAAGAATATAACCTTCCTCTAAGAGTTGTTAAAGAGGTTCATATCCTATTTATAGAATATGTGAGATTTATTTAAAAGACACCCAAGATTCTTCCTAATTTTTTTTTCTAATTTATTAATAAGTTTGTAGTAATATTAAACAAAAATCATTAAAAAAATATTTATATACAGTACATTAGTTACAAAAATTGTTATAACTATATTTTTAATAATTAAAAGCATTAAAATTATACGTTCTTTAATTTTAGAAACTATTTTATCTCTATATTAAAAAAAGTTATTAGATAAATATTTTTAATGATTAATATTTTTTAAATTCTACTTAAAATTTAAGATGTCTGTAATCTTATGTGCCCTCTAAATAAATAATCACATAAGCAATAAGAAGTGCATTGATTAATATTGAATGAAAATAACTCAATATTGTGAAGCAGATATTGAGTAATGCTGAAAGAAACATCCCGCAATATCGTAAAAAAGACAAAAATAGAACATGGGGCAATATCGTAAAACTGATATTGAGCAATATTAATAAAGGGGGTCATTTTTACTTTGGGCAATATTGGCCAACATTTTTTTTCGATATTGGCCGACATATTTGTGTTACCTGGGAAAAGTTCTTTAGGAAAATTTGTAAGAGGCAATAAATTCAAACAAATACCATTACAAATTCAAAAAATATCTTTCAATATTAGTTATTATAATTATAAATATGTCTTTTAAAACAATTATAATTGTGTTTTCTTATAAACTGACAGGAAAGCTGTCAAAAAATTTAAGTGCCAAATATAAGGCCAAATTAGATTAATCTGCCAAGTTGGAAGCTGTAAGTGCGACGTCTTCTCGAAGCCTCTGCCTACAACCCAACAGGAGACCTGTTTACTCAATTTTCCTTCCTCGAGCTGTGATGTCATGGTCAAGAAACAATGCTGTCTAGTGAATAGGTTATACTAGGGGGCCTGCCCCCTGCTCGCTAACGCTCGCCAACCCCCGGAGGATTGCTTCACAATCCTCATTGGTTCGCTGCGCGAACCTATGCTCGCTTCGCTCGCCTCAATGAAGACATGTGTCCTAGCAGAAGGGATTGTTTACAAAATATGTTACCATAACAATGTTTTTCAAATTTAAATTTGCTGTATTACAGAAAAAATATATACAGTATCTCTAAAATCAGAATTCAAATGAAAACTTTGTGCAAATTTTGACACGAAATGTGAGCGTTGCTTTGGAAATTGAATACCCAGCATGTTGTTTGTGTGTACATTTTCCCAGCACTCAAACGACCCACACTTTTTCATTGAGTTTGTTGCCGTGCAAGCGTCTTGTAGTGCAAGCGTCTTGTTGAACTATAATTGTTGGCCCTGAAAAGGACCGTTTTTTAAATGGCCCTGAAAAGATCCTCCGCTTTCTTTGATTTTTATTATAAACTAACTGCAACAGCTCATTAAAATTTCCTTTTTTTTTTTTCAATAAAATTTCATCCGATAACGCTATAAATTCAATCGATGCGCGAGACTTCGCGATAAACAAACAATCGTACAGTGTTGCCAAAACGCGATTACAAATAACGTCTTTTTTGCGTGCCACGTAAGAGAATTATATATATAGATATTTTTTGTTGTGAAATCTCATTTGAGAAAGGATTGAAGTGATCCAAACCATGGATTCTCAGACAACTGGCAACTGAACATTAGCAACAATTTGCAAGCAAAAGATGAGACATGAAAGTGAAAGCTTGCAAAAAAGTTATTAATTGGATTATAATCGGAAATTATGATTTTCAATCAAACAGAGAATTAAATGTTGCTGTCGAAATTCAAAGGAAGTTCACTTTGTAATTTTATCTCAAATGATTTATCATTGATGACATCGGTATATTGCTGCAGACCATTTTATTAAAATAAAAACAATAACCGACGGTCATTTCCGACGCATATTTCCATGCCTTTGGATCCATACTCCAAACCGTAAAAAAAATTTTTTTTAGGTTTTATCAGAAAAGTTTGTGATTTTTGTCCTGCCTGTTTTTTAATGGTTTATTCAAAATTATTTGATTGATAGTTTTGGACATTTTTTTTATAAACAAATACACAGCTGGGGGGGGGGGGGCATTCATTAATGTTTGTTGTTATAGATTCATTTGCCGCTCATTTCCCTAGATCAGATTTGGATCGTATAACTCATCGTATAATTCATATAATTCATCGTCTTAACATTAATTCATATAACATCATATAATTCATATAACTCATCGTTACTCGTATAACTCATCTTATTTATCTTGATTTGGTGAGAAAAAATGCCTTGGCGACGAAAATCTCTACGTAATTCTCTATATATGTGGGAGGGTATTAGGCTGCCAGGTTTAACGTGCACGACTTTACCAGTCTCATGATAAAATCTTCCGGCAAATGAGTTAAGCTCCGCTCCAGAAGAGATGAGGGGTGTCGTGTATGGAATGTTATCCAAGGTGTTCACAAATTACGTCCAATTAGGTCGAAAAATATTTGCGTTACTCGAGGAATGCACTTGTGTGTCGAAAAACAATTTCACTGGGTTATGGTCGCTGGACTGCTCAGAAAGCGGGTCGAGTCCATTATGAGGCTATAGGGAAAGTTCATTATATGCGCCAGCAGCTATCTCTATCACTGAGTTAGTCGCAAAGGAATGGAGCAGTAATCCTTGTCCATTGGTATTGCTGCAATTCCAACTTCTGTTGTGAACGTTTGTGTCTCCAGCTATGATAATAGAACTATTAAGTCCAAGTAGGGATTCAATATCACAAGTATAGGTGCATGGTGCTTTGTTTCTAATTTAGAGGGTGACAAGTGTTAGGGTGAATGGGGTGTAGATTCATGGTTATGAAAGTGGCTTCGCAGATGCGAAGCTTGGGTGTTGATACTCTATAATGAGGAATAGAGCTTCTAATGCAAATTCCGGTGACACCTCCTGAGCCAGCTGTTCTAGGTGTAGTGTAGAAAATACAGTTGGGCAGCTGGGCGTAATCGCCAAATTTTAGGAATGTTTCCTGCACTATTAGGGCATCAAGGGAGTGCTCGTTGAAGAATTTGTGTTTTTCAAGAAGTTTTTTACGGATTCGTTGCGAACTCCAAGTTGCACAGTTTCACACAGGCTGCGGTATTAAAGTTTAGATTTTTATGCAGTACAAACAATTTGTAAGCTGCATTTTAAGTTCATTAAGGAGCGTACCGTTAGTCCGTTTTGTTGCTCTAGTACTACGTTAATTAATATTACCATTACCTATATATGAGCAAACGTCTTCGTTGCTGATACAAATCACGGAAACTAAAATATATTTAACATAATTTTTTCTAATGCAATAGTTCATTTTGTAATGAGAAGGGGAAATTAAAATTATATTTTAATCAAAAAATTACTAAGAGCGTAAGTAATACCTAAAACATTAAGTGATAAAACAAATTTGTCAACCGATTAAAATTGGTGCCTAAATCCATGGTTAGAATTCGAATAATAGCAACCGGAAGGTTCCGAGTTCGAATCCAACAAACACCGTCGTGTATAAAGGGGGCTGGTGCACGTTAAATCTGTCGTGGCCGAAAGGTCTCACGCTGGGTTGGCGTGGAAGGTTGGAGAGTGGGGTGCAAGCTGAGGTCTTGCTTCGTCATCTGACCGTGGTTCAAAATTACGAGGTGTTGTCCTCGGATCTTTCCCTTAGGGGATTGATCCCGGACCGTAGTTAATAGCCCGTTGTGTTTCTCAAGAACGACGTTAACTAATAATTACCAATTACCTAACAATTACTTAAATGACAAAGAAAATTGCATAGAAGTCAAAATAACTAACGTGCCAAAATCGAATTGTAGCTCAGGTTTGTTTTTAACTAACAGAGCTGAAGATATATCACGTCACTCGAAAAATTCGTCAAGAAATTCGATCCAGCATTTTACTGTTGTATGCATAGCATTAGCTCAATTCATCTTCAAAGCTTTAATAATCAATATATTATTTTATTCGTTACTTTAAATTTTCCATATAACTGATTCCTGAAGCTAGCATTACATGAATCGGTTATTAAAAATATGATACACAGTGGTGGATCACCACTATAGTCTAAACGAGAAAAATATAAATTTTTTAAAAATATCTATAGTACAGGGACATTTTCTATGAAATAGTAAATTCTTATTATTATTACCAGCTTTTAATCACTCGAACGCAAACTGCAGTATGCCCTCCAAATGCATGATTTGCAGTGGAGATCATATCTCTAACACCTGCCTTAAAAGGCAAACTATCCCGCATTGCGACGATAGTGACCCAGCCAGTACGGCAAACTAAAGGGGATGTTCGATTTTCCCAAAGCCTAATTAGTGTGTTGAAAAAGAAATCACTTGCTCGCATTAAAAAAATTACAACCAAAGGCCTAATCCGATATCTAATATCTCTTCAAACACATTCTTAAGTTAACCAACTCTAGTGTACTCACTATACTCACTAACTATACGCAAAGCCTAAGAATTGAGAGCAACAGAGACAAAGGTCTGTAACGCCTTAACTATCATTCCTAAAAAATATTGATTATTGAACTTCAAGGGGATTCAGTTTTCCCAACTAGGTAAT
Source organism: Metellina segmentata (assembly GCA_947359465.1). Classification (NCBI taxonomy): domain Eukaryota; kingdom Metazoa; phylum Arthropoda; class Arachnida; order Araneae; family Tetragnathidae; genus Metellina; species Metellina segmentata. The sequence goes on along the minus strand of OX375873.1, from coordinate 39,308,569 downwards.
GGAGTACGGTAATTTAATGAGAACTTAAAGGAACGTATCTGGAAGGGAGGTTTCACTTTCATATAAAACACAGTAAATCTATTAACTAGTCTAAAAATATGAAATGAAATAACTTCGACTTACTTCTGTATAAGAGTGCAGGTTGCTGAAGAATTTTAAACCTTCTACTTGATGTAGCACCTGGCCAAGTCTTTCTTGTCTGCATGAAAGCAAAGACTAGAATGTGAGAATTGAAGCTAAACAAGTTTTGACGAAATACTTTCTCCAGGTGTGCTTATCCAAAAAATGTAACCCCTATAATTGGGCTGACCCACTGACGAGGGTAAAGGGTAGTGATGAAAGGGTGTCCCTTTCATAAAAGGGGAATATCTCCGAGAAAGAAGAATGGGTTACCATCATACGCCGATGATTGCTCGCTTTGCTGTGACGTCACGTAATTGCTTATTGACCAATAAGAAACAAGATTACATAGTCAGCTGGTTCAGCGCGAAGGCGAAAGTTTGTTTCAGGTCGCTGTTTGTTTACATCGCTTCGTTTTTCCGAGATCCAGATCATCAAACAGGAGGTTTGGATGTATTGGAAATGCGGCCTGACCTCAACTTTTGGGCAGTTAATGGTGAGTTTTAAACATTTATTTGTTTTATTTTGTGTGACATTTAAATTCAGTTGCTTTAAAACTGTGTCATATTTATATTTTGTAGTTTAACAAACACAGTGAAGGCAATTTCTGTTTATGCATTGGCATGTTGTCGATTGGTGGGCAAAAATGTTACTTCCCGTCTAGTGAAATTTATTGGATTGCATGTCATTAAATTTCAAGTTTTATTTGTATTATAGGTAAAACAGGCATGCTAACCAACTGTCTCTGAGCACAGTGAAGCTCCTGCTGGGACAGTTAATGGACATTGAAATCGGTGAGCTTTTGTGTATTTATTATACAAAATAAGGAGTTACTGAAATTGTAAATTTTGAAGTGTGAAAAATGAAGGAATTTGTAAAGGGTAGAACCAAAATAGTCGCTCTTCTGATTAGCCTAGTTGAAAATTGAATGTGGGCAATTTGTGTTAATAGAAATTTAATTTCATAAATCAACTCAATTAAGTCTCATGACAAATTGGTTAGTTGCTAAAAAACTCATTTAAAATATAGAGCCTATTATGAACTTCCAGTGCATATTAATGAATATTTAATTTACAAAGTTGCGGATTAACCCTTACATTTAGTTCATCTTTTTAACATCTCCTGTGTGAAATTAATGATTTAGAAGTTAAAATATTAAATATTACGCAGTGTTGTATATGCTTTTATTTAACTATTACATAATTAATTTTACATGAAATATTTTGGAAAAGTCACGCAGAAATATATACAAATGATTAACTCGGTAGGAATACTATTTTTCCTTGCACAGAAAAAGTAAAGAATCTATCGTACCATAATACTGTTGCAGTTAAATATTAGAAGCATCTTGCAAGTGCACAAAGTAGTAAATTGAGATAAATCCTATGAGCAGTTTGCATGTGCCTAAGAATAATAAATTAGCACCCTTAGTGTTTCACAATTACCTGCCTCACGTTTACATGAATATTATGTATTTTCAGAAGAGCTACATTATGTTAAAGGATCCAGATTTCCCAGCCTCAATTTGTGCAAGAAATGAATGCTGAATTACTTTCAGATTGTAGCACTGAACAAGCGAATTACAGAATCTTTCCTTCTCATAAAATACTGAAGGGCATTGGTTTTCTTATTTTTTCTGCATATTGGCTACAATGTGATACTTCGTAAGTGCAAAATACCAATTTTACAGGAGCAAAAAAACTACCTTGAATCTAATACTAGGTATCACTAATGTACATTTTCCCATCTTGTTGATCTGATGAATGAGGTCTCATTTCACCTATGTGCTTATTTTTTGCAAAACTCCTGGTTTGAAAACACTTTTGAGAAATTGGCGCTTACGAGGTACCACATATTTTGACAATGTAATGTAATTTCAAGTTACATGCCAAAAATTCTTTTCACAGCAATTTAACATACCTTGTGTGTATTTATGTCCATTACTTGATATGGGCTATCTAGTGTTTGGCACAGTATTGTCATATATGACCTTGTGCAAAAATACTTCAAATCTAAAAGTTTTATTTTTTTTAGAAGCAACACCAAGGGTTCAAGAGTTGAAAGTGAAGAACACTGTACACATACTAATAAAGTTAAAGAAGGAGAACCTCAAGATAAAGCGTGAAGGCAATGAGCTTATGCAAACATTGATCACAGAACGAATTTGAATAAAAATTCTTTTTCAAAGTTTGGTTTTTGTCATTTTGAACAAATTTTTACAGAATTATTTTGAATGTACATTATTTGGCCAAGTTATCAGTTAAATATAAAAAATGTCGGGCTTTTTTTAAAGCCTAATATCAATCTGAATAAAAAGAACTTATAAAAAAAAATGAAGAGTGTAAAAGAGTATTCATCTTAAGTAGCAGTGTCCCATTGCATGTTTATCCATGGTTCTTGTTATGTTTTTAGTCTATTTTGCTTTTCCCAATTTGACATATCTGGAAAATGCACAAGATGATGAAACTTCAAAAAATCCATCGTTATGAAATTTTCTGGCTGCAATTTCTTGTACAGGCAGGCCCAATTATCAGTAGGTATATTACATATGGTTTAGCTTTTCTGTATACAAATAAAGTTGGAAGTTCTTTTAATTGTACTTATTTACATTTAATTCTTTAAAATCTAATATAATTTTCAAGCTTTTATTTTTAAAACTTAAAATATCTGCAAATAAGATTATATAATAACTAGGGGGCCCGCCCCCTGCTCGCAAACGCTCGCCAACCCCCGGAGGATTTCTTCGCAATCCTCATTGGTTCGCTGCGCGAACCTATGCTCGCTTCGCTCGCATTAAAGAAGACATGTGTCCTAGCAGAAGGGATTGTTTACAAAATATGATATTCCAAAAAAAATATTTTTCAAATCTAAATTTTTTTGCTAATTTTCAGAAAAGATATATACAGTACAGATAGAATCTGAATTCAAATGGAAACTTTGAGAAAATTTTGACTCGAAATGTGAGGGCTGATTTGGAAATTGAATACCCAGCATGTTGTTTGAGTGTATATTTACCCCTGCACTCGAGCCACACACGCATTTTCATTGAGTTTGCTGTCGAAAGTTGTTGTGCAAGCGTCTCGTTAAACTATAATTGTTGGCCCTGAAAAGGACCTTTTTTTTTAAATAGCCCTGAAAAGATCCTCCGCTTTCTTTGATTTCTATTATTAACTGCAACAGCTCAACTAAAATTCTTTTTTTTTTTCAATAAAATTTCATCCGATAACGCTATAAATTCAATTCAAGCGCGAGGCTTTGTGAAAAACAAATAATCGTACAATGTTGCCAAAACGCAATAACAAATAACGTCTTTTTTGCGTGCCACGTAAGAGAATTATATATATAGATGGTGTTTTTTCTTCAAGCAAAATAATATTTACAAAACCATTCTTGTACTTGAAAAAAGTGACAAATCTTGCTTGATTCAATTTTACAGAAATAATTTTAAAATTTACAATCCCGGTATTAAAAATAGCTAAATACTTTTTACAGTCATACAAACTTTTTCAGTTTCCTGCGTTCCCTGTGAAAAGTGATTATTAACTATGTCCACAAAATATAGCAGAAAAATCAATGAAATGCGATATTAAAATTTAAAAATCAAGAAAAAACGTTAACATATTTTATTAATTCATGCAAAAAATTTTTTTCTTGGATTTGAAGTGAGATTGTAATGCAACTCGCATGTAATTGCCCACATATACACTGCAAAAATTATCCGTTGTTTTTACGGACTTTTCCCGTATATTTGACGGTTTAAAGCTGTTTTGTTGACAAAACGGTTTTTTACCGTTTTTCACTCTAGCCATATACGGTTTAAAACCGTCAGTTCAAATTCGAGTTCTCGTCATTACGGTATTGCTTTGCGTACGATAACTTTCCCTTTTCTTAAATCATTTTAAGATTATTTTCTACACTTGCTCTTATTTTTCAGCAATTATTTTATGGTTTTGAACATCATGTAAATAAAAGTGCGATTCGACTTTTATTTAAGCTTTTCGTTATTCATCAGTTGGCAACTAGGTCGTATGTGTATGTTGTTTGGGCGCCATTTTTGATCGACGAGTGCTCAAATAGTTTCAACTCTAATTATCAGGTGAGCTTTTACTTACTTTTCATGCTCCTTTTGTTAATTTTTAGAAATTAGATTCTTACCGTAATGTCTGTGTTTAAATGTGAACTCTGTAATTTCAAAACAATTTAATAAAACCCTATGTTGTCCTCTGGAGTTTGCATCGAAATGTTCACGGAGTAACATTCCCTTATGGTGCTCAATCTTGCCATCTCTGTTTTAAAAACTACAGGTTGTCCTAAAAGTTCCCGTACTCCAACTTTGAAAATAATTATTGCCCGTGTTGTTTTTTTAATTATTGAATTTTATCGGCTCTTTAATTTTTATCGTTTCATTTTCTTTGCACTCAAGTTGTTCGATAATAAAGTTCCACGTCATTTTGTTCTTCATTGCAAGATGAATTTCACGCATTCAGAGAATTGCGCTGTTTTAAACTTATTCTGAATGCAAATAATTTTAGCGACATAAATATCCAAGTGATGCAATACCGAGTAAATATGGATCGTTTTGAAATTAAATAGAAATTTGACAGTCAAAACTTTTTGAAAAATAAAGTTAAAGTTTTAGAATTTATTTTATGTATTTATATCATGTTAGGGCAATGAAGTTGTGCAACTGAAACAGGTCAAGACAATATTTTAAGCAAATTAAAGCCAATTTTTTATTTCCTTAAAACATGGAAGTGACGAGATGTTTCAGATTCATCTAACACAATGTAAATAGTCTTCAGGTATTTAATCAAAAATGTACTATTCATGAGTATTCATTGTCAGTTGTTTTAAAATGGCCATAACCTCATCTTGAACTGTTGCTTCACATTCTTCATAGGAAACAAATTTGTTTTTAGTGTCATGTCATCTCGACATGAAGCGGATCTGGTAAGAAGCTTCAAAACATTCAGTGATATTTGCCACATAATAGCAAACACTCTTTCTACCAAATACTTTGACAATTACATATTCATTAAATGCATTTGAGTCGGGTCGCAAAGATTCAGACAATGAGTAGAATGACAGAACATTAAGTTTTTCACTATTTTCAATTTATCTATGTAATGTGATTTGGTCATGTGAATCTCTGAAATGCACATGTTGTATCTCCCAAAATCAACATGTATCAGTATCTCATCTGTTCCAAGGTTATCTTTAGGTTGAAAATTGACCTGTATTGATGGGACTATGTTGCAAACATGCTTCATGAAGTAACGAAGCATATCATTAAATTTATTAACTAGCGCTTTGACTTCTATTTCAACTTTTGATTTAACCACTTTCTTAGCTGACTTTTTTTTATTTATTTCACTGTAAACTTCTTTCCTCTTCCATTGCTCAACACATGTAATCATTTGTCTCAATGATGTTTCACTCAAAACTCAACGTGTTTGTTAATGCACTTCTTTCCAGACATTCTTCTTCACTTTTTACTACATCCTGACAGCAGAGATTTAACCATCTAATCTAAATCATTGTAATTAAGAACTTTGAGACTTTTTAATTTTTCAAAAGTTAACAAAACATTTTCATGCTTTTCACATGCACATGTTTCTTACATCAGGTTGCAATACCCAACAGCTTCATCTGGGTTAACTACTCCACTCTGTTTGGTGGAATATTAATTTTTTTTTTCCTTCAAACAAAATTTTCTTGTCTTTTCAACCTATTTTTTTTTCTGAGCCCTCTTTTATGTCGTAAAGTTCTGGATCATTTTTAATTCTATTTCTTTTTTGCTAAGACTCCTTCCAGACTTTCCTAAATTTGATTATATCAGATTTCTTAGACATGGTACCAACTAGGCCAGATTGACATGATACCAACTGGTACTATGTCAGAAACAACAAAGAGAATTTCAGTCATGAGGATACTTAAATTATCTCCCAACTCAATGGCATATTTTGAGGAAAAATTAAAAGATTTTATCAGCGTACACAATCAGACCCAAAGTTACAAGTGTTCAAACATTGTAAATCAAATAAAGCTGTTAGGCTTTATTCTACAGGTTCAAATCAGAACCAATTGGCAAGTTAAATCGGTACTGGTTAGAGAAAAAACAATTGGACTGCTTATTTGTTTACCCAAGATTGTTCTTACTTTAATAAATAACCATTTATAATCACTATTTTACCATATCATTGTACAAATTCCTGATAAGAAATATTTGCTCACCTCCATGGAGGTGAAATTTCAATGGTTGGACCACATTTATGCCTAACCTAAAACAATCCCAGCCATGTGCTTTGATTTCCAGATTATTTTGTACATTTTCTAACTATATGTTGTTGAAAAAAGTTCAGCAATAAATGAAAATATATTAAGTTAAAAAATGCCATGGCAGTGACATTGTTAAAAGAACTCAAGAATTTTCTGAGTGCAAATATAAGAAACAGACAAAATCATACTTGCTATTGAGTCAAAGATATCTTACAGTAAAGATGGCTCATTAGAGCTTCTTTTAATTACACTTTCAGACATGTACTGCCTTCTAGTAGACTTTTTTAAAGGTTATTTACTTTTTATGCAGAGCTGACAAAAATAGTAGGGACAAAATAATTTACTGATTTTTCAACATTAAATTTAATGAAAAATATAATAATATCTGGTGCAATGAAATGAAAACTGTTAACAATGAAACTATTAATATTAAATACAGCTATTAAATAAAGGAATTTTTATACTTTTTAAGTTTCAACTATATTTCTTAACCTAGAAACAGGGTTAAGAACAGCCACGGAGGTGATATTTTCCATGTTTATTTCACTTTTTTACGTATAAATATGCAAATATTTATTCACTTGAAGATATCTGATGAAAATATACCTCAATTAAGATCTATTACTATTGTATAAAAATCAATTGACACATGAAATTCATAAAAAAAAATACATGTGACTCAAATTTCCACTTAATTTCAGAATGACCCAGATACAGTATATAAACTTAATCAACAATTTTTTGGAATATTAGAAGTGCATGAACAAGACTCTTGGTTCCAACAAGACGTTGTAACCTACCATACAAGTTATGACACCACGGGCATGCTTCAAGATTTTTTTGGCGATCGACTCATCTCAAGAAACCATTGGCCACCTCGTTCCGTCATCTACACATTCCTGACTTTTTTTCTGTGAGGATATTTAAAGAACAAAGTTTATGAAGATAATCACCAAACAATAGGTGATCTGAAAAGTGCCATTACTCAAAAGATACAAGAAGTCATTCCCAGCATTTTGAAAGGTGTTTCTAAAAATATGTGTAAACTACTTCAGCTTTGCCTCCCAAGAAAATTGCAGAAATTTTAAACATTTACTATAAATGTAAGTCCAAATTTTTTTCGTTTATAAGTGCTTTTCACCATTAACATAAAAATATTTGTTTTAAAGTTTGTTGATTTTGTATAGTAAATTCACGAATCGTCAGTACAGGAACTTTTAGGACACCCTGTACAATTCATGTTTTTCAAGATCATAAATTTGTCAAAGAAATGTGAAGAATTGAAGGCACAATTGTAAATTGCAGTTTAAGTACATGCGAGAACATTACTTTAACTGATTTGTCGCAGTTAATTTCTCACATGACATTTATTAAAAAAAAGGGTTGGGTGCTATAGTGTTTGATTGTATTTTTTAAATTAGCTTTAACCCTTAACTGCTGGGTTACAAACCGTCTCGTGACTAGTGTGGAGGGGTCTCTCAGACCTCGCTCACTAAAGTGTGTATAAAGTTAATTAATATATATTAATGAAAGATTCTTGAGATAATTATTATTTATACATTTTAAATTTAGATAATTCAATTCTTAACATGAATATATTTTATATTACTATACAAGTAAAGTAGATTCCATGTCTCTTCAGGCTCAGCTTTCGGAACTAATTTTGCAGGACATTTCAACCCTGGAAACTAAAACTATGTTGTGGTTTGGTGTTCTAATGGCACGATTAGTTCCCCCCCCCTCCCAGCATCCCATTTGAAGTTTTTTTTCCGTAGAAATATTCTTGTGAAGACGCACTTGAAATGTCTTCATCTGCATAAATTTCCGAATCCGTTTCATGTTTGCCTTCAATAGTATCCGAAATTTCACTGTCCCAGTACTCTATTTCCGACCAATTATCAACAATATCCTGAACTTCTTTTTGTGCTAGATACAGAGGTAGTTTCTTAGTAAAGTTTGTTACCATTTTAGACTCAGCTGAAATTCCATACTCAAACAGACTATTTCATTCAGCAAGAACACTAACGCAAATGCTGTGAAGGGTCTAAGAGACCGTGGGGGAAATGCAAATAGTGTGAAATACGAAATAGTTGGGACATTCAAACCAGTGTTGGAATGTGGCTTCACTTGGACGTAGTAGGAAGGTACTGAATAGGACATTGACCAATATTCACTTTGAGAGGTGGAAACGACCTGTCACTCGGGGTCTGTGAGACCCATGACAGCAGTTAAAGGTTAAATAAACTTGTTAAACTTTGAATAAAGCAAAATCACTAAAGAATTTTTCTCTGTCCTATTTGTATTTTACAGGTGTTTTCTAAGGATGAATCCTGATAAAGGATCCAAAGCCTCCAAAAAAAGAAATCCATGAATCAAAAAGTTTTGACCTTATAAAATAAACTTATGGACTTTGAATGGTGTTGAACATTTCATTGAATAGATATGAAAATATTAGGTATCTTGATTCTGTTAATTGCATCAAAGTTATTGTATTGTAATCGTGGTTTGATTTTTAAGAATTTAAATCAATTATATATATATATATATATATATATATATATATATATATATATATATATATATATATATATATATATATATATATATATATATATATATATATAACCCTGATTATATTTGTATTTCTGTTTATTGTATATTTTTGCCTGCTCATTTTGTAACTTAAATTATATGCAACAAACAAATGTACCTCACAAAACATTATGTAATTATCGTGTTCATCACAGCACAGTGTATAATGTAACCATATTTAAAGGTGTTTTGCTATTTAATAAAAGTTATCAAGGTTTCTTAAATGAAAAGCTCCAGAGTTCTATATTTTGAAAATTTATCACTGTTGACATTATAAGAAGACAACAATATTTATTTTTTCATTTATACAGACTTTTTTCTACATGCTTATATAGTTTGTTACTTTATAAGTATCCTCAACATGCATATTGAAAAATGATTTACTTTAATTTTTATTATTCTGTATAATTGAATAATATTCTAGCATAATTTAGTTAGATTATTTAATTTAAATGTTTGAACATTATTGAAATAACAAAAGTAATAAATATTATACAGTGAAACCTGTCTATAACCATTCTGTAGGGACCTAAATAAAATATTGTTATAGACAGTATCGTTACACACAGATTTCACTGTATATTGACAGTATTATGAATAAAAGGTACTGTGTATGGCACAGTATTTTTCTTTCATTTATTTGCTCTGCAATAGTTCTATACTATTTTAAAAGATGACTTTATCATTTTATCCACACTTCAAAAAAAAATTTCAGAGAAAACCCATTATTTTGTGCGCAAAACTGTTTCAACTGTATAGCTGATATTTACATTTTTACACAATTTGTAAACCTTAGTATTTAGTGTAATTGCATTATTTTGTGGTAAAACCATATTCACTGCATAATTGCAGCATATTTTTTATGGTAACTGGTTGTAACTTCAATTCCATATGGTTTTGTAAACAGTTATAAACTAAAAACTACAGTAAACTTGTTCTTGACTAGTTAAAAATAGTTCTGATTGCGAAATTATACTGTATTTTTTATGGTAACTGGTTGTAACTTTCACCGATTAAATACTTTTATGTAAACAAGTGAAAACTGAAACATACAGAGAAAACTAGATCTCATGGTAAAAAACAGTTGCGACTACAAATTTACTTGATAACTTTTACGGAAAAAATGTGATATCATATGGCAAAATACCGTTGTGAATACGGTTTTATTTAGTAACTTTTACGGGGGAAACTTGGTCTTATATGGGGAAAACCGTCGAGAATACGGTTTTACTTCGTAACTTTTACGGGAAAAACTGGATCTCTTATGGGAAAAAACCGTTGTGAATACGGTTTTAATTCGTAACTTTTACGGGAAAAACTTGTTCTCGTATGGTAAAAAACCGTTATTTCTACGGATTAACTTCGTAATTTTTACGGTTAAGCACAACCAACCCAGCTGCCAGTTTAAAACCGTAAATTTTACGGGATTTTTTTACAGTGCAGTTAAGTAATTGGCTTTACTTTGTTTTCAAAATATGTTCTCGGCTGCATAATTAAAACAAACAGCATTTATTTGTAATTTTAACGGTTTTTTTTAAGAATGTGTGATTAGAAAATGTTTATATCTATACAAGTATTAAATTAATTTTTCTCTAAAAAGTATGTTAAAAACTTTTAAATAGATATATATATATATATAAATACAGTTGAATTACTAAAATTTCTTCAAAATTGCAATAAGCTGTTTGCATTCTCTTGAACATGTTTTAAATAAAATATTTCTTCATATAGGTATGTGAGCTACATTTCCCTAAGGAGTCGATTGAAAGATGCACTACAGCCTATGATCCTAAGACTGGAAAGCACATTTCTGTTTTTTGAAGCGATCTAGGCTTAAAGTTGATGCTTTTCCATCCATTCTGCCAAATTGTCCCATTTATCTCTCGTCTACTTCTACCAACACCAGAGAAAGTCCCGATGAAAGAAGACTGAGGGTGGAAAACGACAATTTACAGATTTGCATTGCTGAAAGTATATCATCCAAAGAACAGCATGACAAGAAAACAAAGTTTCATTCTTTAGAACAGTTAAATGGATGTTTAAACGTAGAAAATGTTCCTGCGAGTTGGAGCATTGTCTTTAGAACTGATAAATTACTGTTTCTTCTTATGGACACAACAGATGTACCCATTATCAAATCTTCTCTCATCATAAATGAAAGTTTAAAAATTTCTGCTTTCTTGGGAGACATAGCATTGAATAATTTGGGTAAATTCAATTTCCCTCAAGCTGTAAATGATATAAATGTAATATTAGAAATTTTAAATATTTTATCTGATAAAGTTGATTCAAATGCAACAGAAAGGATACCATCAATTGTTACATCTATTGTGGAACTATTGAATTCTTTAATGGTAAATGTAAATGATGACAAAAAAATTTCTATCTAATTCCTAATTAAACAAATTAATTCCATTCTATGCAGTAAATTTTTATTAAGATACTCTCCTGAAATGCTTATATTTTATTATATTTTACATTCAATATCTCATCATGCCTATAACTTTTTAAGAAATTCTGGTTATGTTATGATTCCACACCCAAGGACTTTGAAGAAGATTTGTACATCACTGAATACTAACCCCCAACTAGAACTATCTGATGAGAATTTTTTGATGTTCAAGACAAATTAACTCATTAGAGTCTTGTGACAAAATAGTTGTTTTGCTAATTGACGAAATACATATTAAACCTTATCTTGACTACAAAGGTGGAAATATATTAGGAATGGCATTTAATTCTGAAAATGCTGCAACGTCTGCTCAGGTTTTTATGATACAGAGCCTTCTTTCTTCATTTAAATCTGTTGTACATATTGTACCTGTAAAAACCATAAATGCAAACATTTTAAATGGAATTATAAAAAAAATTCTTGTTAAGCTCCATGATATAGGATTTAAAGTCATAGGTGTTGTATCTGACAACAATGCTCTCAATAGTAAATCTATGTCTTTATTCCACACTCCTCCAAAAGTAAGCATTGTGTATCCCCACCCTTCTGATGCTACTAGTCCTTTATTTTATATATTTGATTCTGTGCATATCCTAAAATGCATCCGCAACAATTGGATTAACCAAAAAAATATAAGTCAGTGTTTTTATTATCCAGATTTTCCGACAAACCGGTATAGTGGTTAAGGTGTTAGCCTCTAGATCGGAAGGTCCCCGGTTCGAATCCGGGTTCGGGCATGGATGTTTGTAAGCGTATACCAGCTCAGGTGTTGCTTCGTCATCTGAACATGGTGCAAAATTACGAAGTAATTATTAGGAGCAATGATGGTCCACCCACTGGGTGCTCCTTCACAAGTGGCCATCACTTCCGGCCTTGTAGTGGCCAATGACTTCGGTCAAATGTGCCCGCCATTAGAAAAAAAAATTATCCAGATTTTAATGATTATGAAAAATTTCCGCTTCTTGAAGCTAACTTTGGTACACTAAAAGCTTTACACGATGTTGAAAACAATAGTTTAGTAAAATTTTCTCATGGGTTAACACTTAAATCATTGACTCCTAGTAATCTAGAGAGGCAAAATGTGAAGCTAGTCCTTAAAATATTTAATGACTTTGTTGTTCAAGCTCTTTTGCAACTAAGACAGGAACATAACTTAATAAGTTACAAACCAACAGCCGATTTTATTACTTTGATTTGCAAATGGTGGAAAATTGTAAATGTTAAGACTCCACTCAAAGGACAGCGTCTACAGGATCCATTTCAAGAAACAATAACTCTGTCCACAAATTATGTAAAAGTAGAATATCTGAATAATTTTCTTTCCTGGTTAGATGCATGGAAAGACAAAAAAATGCTCCACAGGTAAACTAACAAAAGAAACACATTCAGCCATCTCGCATACAACATATGCTCTTCTTGAGATGTCTAAGTGTTGCATTAAGGAGTTGAATTTTACATATTTTTTACCTGGTAAAATTCAAACCGACTCCCTTGAAGATCGCTTAGGAAAATATAGAACACTTGCGGGTTCACAATATATAATATCAGTTTCACAAATTTATGAATCTGAGGCTAAATTAAGGATACAAAATTTTCTTCCACTTGTTTTAAATTCCAACATGTATGGCGAAGTAGAAATTAAAAACACTGACCCTGAAAATAACTGCTCAGAAATTAAGGGAAATGTTGGATATTCCCAATTTGTATTAGATATTTCTGAAACGGATTTTGGTTTAAAACCTCTGCTGCCAGTTTTAACCTATTTATCAGGTTATTGTGCTCATTCAGCAATTTCTAAACTCAACTGTGATGCTTGCTCAAAATCTTTAGTTCTAGATAAAACTTTAAATTTAATTTCGGACTACATTCTTAGCCGGAATTTAGACAGAGGTGGTTTGCTATGTTCATTTCCAGATGTTGCTACTGCTGTTACATATAATTACATAGTTGTGCAAAAGCTAGTTAACTAAAAGAATGAATATTTGTTTTTGAGACAGAATAATCAAAGGGAACTTGTAATCACTATTAGTTCTGATTTGATTAAAAAGCATGAATTTTTTCTTAACGATGAGAGTTGTTCTAATGGGCATTCAACAGACATGTACTGAAACTAATTTTAAGACCTGCAACAAATGTTTTCTAAACAATTATTGCACTTTAAAAAATGGTACACCAAAACCTGTTTCACTTGCTAAACAGCTTAAACTAGAAACAGTTAAAAACTCCCCAACAAATGCAACTCTGCAGCCTATGCCAGAAAAAAAAAATCTTTACCCCAAACACATAAAAACAAAAAGCGAAAGAGTAAAATATCCCTTAAAAATCATGTAAAGCACCAGAATAAATACTAAAACTAAATAATATATTTTAAGGTTGATTAATATGAATTTGAATATAATCAGAATTTTATCATGTTTACCTTTACATAACTAAGAGAATATAAATGTTTGCTGATATTTGTATGTGTGCAAAAATAAAGTTTGTTCTTACTTTTATTTGTGTTCTATTGTGCTTAAGATTTGATTTCCTGGCATTCAATTTTAACAACAAATATTTATAAAATTCTATTGCATTTGTATTCTTCAAAGCAGCTGCTGAAAGTATTTTTTATTTAAAATTAACTTTCCTTTTCAAGCCTAAGTTTTCCTTAAAAAGAAAATTAAAAAAAAAAAAAAAAAAAAAAATTAAAAGCACATTTAAGCATTTGTTTTCTCATATCAAACTGCGGTAGATAACCGAGTAAGCTTATTTTTGGTTGCACTTGTTAATGTTTTGCGGTGTCATTGGGAGAATCCAGCTTCACAGTTTTCCTACTTGCTCTGACGTCACAAATGAGCGCCCATCGACCTTAAAATGAAATAGACGGATCATGTTTGCGGAGTCGATGTCGTAAGATCTCTGAAGGATAAATCACAAATGGACTTATCCGATTGGCTATGGAAGCGCAGACTAGTGTTTATAATAACGGTGGATAGACACGTTAACCAATTAATAGTTTAGGATTCATGCTTTACCCACAACCACGTGGCACATCTTCAAACCAAGCAACTGGCTGAAATAACTTGAAACTGCGGTCGCATGCTCCGTCTATTTCATTTCAAGGTCGATGTGAGCGCCGAGGCCTTTGTCCGTCTAGGTGGTGTTGGGCTAGCCCGGCGGCGATTTTCCAAACCCTCGCAGATACTGCACCGCCAGGTGACAGGCCAGTCGCTGGGAGGAGCATTAAGGAATTGTGAGGTTGATCCAACTTCTTGGCGACTTATCGCTCCGTCGTCGCGCTATTAGCAAGAAGTTTCGATGGATAACAGTTTGGGCGATTTGATTTTTTTTTTAAACGGGTTTTATTGGTTTAAACCAGGTTTTTTTTAGAAACTTAGTTTAAGGTGCCTGCCTACCTATAAAACCGCATTTGTGGAGAAAACTACGATTTTTTAATTTTGCCTAACTTTGAAAGTATAGTTTCTTAGCTTACCAAATCAGTTTAAGTTTTGTTTATCTCTTACTTAGAACTCTAGTTTCAGAACTTTTAATATTTGTGTGTTGACAGATTTTCAAACCGTAAGTAGTGTTCTGCTAACGGAAGTTTTTACATTTTGCTCTGCCGCACAACATTATAACTCATAACATTATGCTTCAAATAATTTTAAACTTTGGTAGAATATTTTAAAGGGTTCAATTCAGGTAACCTACCTTTATTTTAATTGTTTAAGCATTATTTTTTAGTTTTTTGATTACATAAGTATGAAGTTGTAATCATTTTTGATGATTTTTTTCTATGTCGAAAGGTTTATTTGCATAAGCTTTTTTAATACAAAGTTTCAGTTATAAAATGGGTAGAGATCCCAGAAGAGGGTTTTGATATTACAATACAATTTACAAAAATAGAATATCTTAATTTGAATTTGAGCTTTGTTGTTCTGCAAAGTTACTAATTTATTGAGATTTTTTGTTTATTTTTTGCAAAAAATGAAAATTAAAAAAAAAACATGTATAGCTATTTTATATATTATTTATAGTTTTTAGATGTATTTGATAGTATAATGCACATAACAAGTCAATTTTTGAAATATTTAAAAAAAAGATCTCCGAACGTAGGCAGGCACCTTAACAAAGCAATGGACATTAAATGCGAAGTAGTAATTATCTGTAATATCTGCTCAAATTGATTAGTCCAAAGGATTATCTTAATTAATTAATCATTATTTGTAATTAATTAATTATATGATTAGTTCTTATGAAATAATTAATATTTCGGAGTGATTGTTTTTAGATTTTCTTTAATAATTCAATGGGATCTTTAAATAAGCAGTAACTTTAAATGCTAATACATTTAAATTGGGATTTATCTTTTGAAATTATAAAAAATCTATAAAATCTCTTATCTATAAAAAAACTGGTTTTCCTCAGTTTATAAAAAAACATCTGGTTTTAGTTTAATAATTTTATTCTCATTTAGTTTAAATAAGAATCCTTGTTTTAATAACTGTAATAAAAAAACTGTTTTTTAATCAGTTAATTAAAAATCTAAGTCATCTTTTATCAGTAACAAATTGCAAACTTTTGTGTATATTTAGTTATAGTTCGAATATTGTTTCATTTTAAAGGAAACAAACTATCTTGCAACACATAAAAAGTTTTAACTTCAGCGTTTAGGTTCGTTTAGAATTCAATAATTAAAACCATTCAATCAAAAGCTTTCTGGTTTTTAATAACATTAAATTATTAACTGGGTGATAAACATTTTTTGTGCAAAAGATTACACTTAATAACACTATTTTAAAAAATCCTCAACATTTTTTATAATCTGTTTTTTTGTGTAAATTAAATTTTAGTAGTACTAAGTGTTATGCCAATCTTAAGGAAATTAGTGGCAAAAATAGGTAAAGGTGTCAGCAAAAGAAATTCTTGTCGAAAAGGGGCAATGATCCCAAAAAGTTAGGGAACCTACACTTTATAAAACTTAATTTATTAATTCAAGATCCATTTCCCCCTTAGATAGTTTTACATTACTTTTCAATTTAAATATAAATATTTTGTAATTTCTAACAATGTTTTTATCATTTCATTTAAGGGTTCATAAGACTCTTAAACCTTCAAAAAAATCGATTTTTTGAAAAAAATATGAGTTAAACTATAATCTTTTCTGGATATTTTAAAACAAACCGCTTTAAAAAATTCGTTTTATTTCAGGAGTTATGGTCAAAAATGTGTTTCGCTTCAAATGTACACAAATCGTTGTTTGTAAACATAGGGAATCGAATCAACCTGTCAACCAAGACTCGCATGCTAAGTTTGATAATTATTTTTTCGAATTATGTATATTTGAAATTAGTAGAAGCAGGGGTTAGTTTACTCAACTTGTACATTTATGTTTACATTCTATCGCATGATCTTGTTTTGATAGCATTTTCAAATCGTTTTCATTTTTCGTGTTTGATTTACATCGTTGGTGATTTCTGAAATATTTTTGTTGCTGTTTTATTTCTTTGCATTAAAAGTTGATCCATTCTTACTTATTTTGTGCGCATTCAGTATTTGAAGAAAATGAATAATGTGAAGAAACGTGGGTCAGGAATACGTCCAAAGAAACGAGGCTTTCGTGGAAATCAATTTACTAAACGTCAAGTGAACAGTGTTCCATCCTCTGTGAACAACTCAAGCCCTTTCAAGATCGAAAAAGTGGAACTGTCTGATTGTTTGAACTCGTCTGGGATAAATGCATCGGTTAGTGCTAATCTTGTGTCACCAAATGCTTCTAAAAAGAAATTAAGAGTAGATATACCATCATTCAGTGACTCAAATCCAGCCTCAGGTAACTTGATTATTGACAAACAGCTGTTTTTCACATTTTTGGAGCAAAATGTGTCCTGCAAGCTGTGTCATGGTGATATTAGTGTTAGGTATAAAAAAAGTTTCTGGATTGTTTGCGTTAATTTCTGTTACGTGTGACAAGTGCCACAAAGAATCAACTACCAGAAACTCTAAACTGTTGTGAAGCAAAAGGAATATCCCAGAAATTAATAGACAGATTGTTTATGCTATGCGCTGCATTGGACAGGGGTTAGAACATCTGAAAAAAAAATTGTGGATTTATGAACACAAATTTTAACCGGCGTTGCCCGTACCCGTGGTGTTGGTTCGCTCCGCCAACCACCACTGGTAACGCCGTGATGTAAAGTATTAATCTGGTGTAAAATTTTCCACAAATTTCATATCCGTTAAAGATATATTGAATTAAAAAATTATTTATTTAAAGAAAATCATATTTTTAAGTATCAATCTAAACTGAAATTTTCCGCAGATTTCAAATCCGTTGAAATTTTTACTCTTAACGGTCTAGGAGAATTAACGGTTCAGTTGAAAAATTTATTGTCTGGCTGGGAAATCAATCGCACAAAATCAAAGCGGAAACGAAATTTTTTTTTCCCCCGCGTTTAGCGGATGAAAAAACTTGACATGATTCCAAACCCTGACTGCAAGGTCGCATGAGTAGAAAAAGTTCTCCGCTTTTGAAAAACCGATGGAGAATAAAACTATGAAATTCATTTTAAAATCTTCTAGATTGAATTTTAAAATTCCTCGCGACCCAAAAATTGCAAATAATTCGGACTACCTGGGTGCCAAATCTCATTGCTGTAAGTGCAATAGAATCGTCAAGATTTTGCGGCCCCAAACAAACAAACAAACACTTTCTTTTATTATAGAAGAGATAAGCTTTCTTTCCAGGTAGGTTGGAAGGTATTTTAATAAACGTCACAATGGAGCAACAAAACGGGCTATTTCCTACTGTCCGGGATCACACCCGAAGGGAAAGATCCGTGGACAAGTAATTTTGTACAATTTGAGAAAACGAGGTTGGCATGGTGGGGTACACCTAAGCTGGTACCCCATTATGCCAACTTAAGTGCATTTGAGGCCACGACAGATTTAACGTGCATCAGCCCCCTTTGTACAATACACGACGGTCTTTAGTTGGATTTGAACTCTCAGCCCTCTGGTTGCTTATCGTTGACTGTTCCAACAGGTCGATGGCCGTACCTTTCTTTTCATGAATTAACTGTTGAAGTAGACATTGGACTTTCAAAATAACAAACATCGATATTTTAATTTTAATTAAAATTAATTGATTATCAAACACTCTAAATAGCAAAATTATTCTTTCAATTACGATCACTTCTGACGTAGTTACGCATACAGGGTGGTCCCGAATTCATGGTACAAACTTTAATGGTAGGTACAGGACATTGTAACAATGATTTATTGTATAGGAATGTATAGTCGCAAGTGACGCGGTGAGGCGTAAACAGGGGAAATAAAAGGAAAGAGAAATGGAGTGATCGGTTGGTATCATTGCCGGTAGAGGGCAGTAGATGTCTAGCCGCTGTTGAACATGATGCATCGCAGTAGGGAAAAGCGCCATTCACAATTGTGCTGCCGTAGACGATGGGTGACTTTACGTATGCAGAAAAAGCAGACATGCATTACATGTACGGCCGTGCAAATGGTAACGGCAGAGCTGCGTTACGAATGTATCGCGCGGAGTATCCTGATCGACGAATGCCGGATCATAGAATTTTTCAACGGTTACATCGTCAACTTTGTGAAACAGGTGCGTTCGACGTCAACAGACATGGCGCTGGTCGAGTAAGAGCTGTACGCACTCCAAGGCTGGAAGAAAGCATCTTGAACATTGTGGCTGATAGACCCTAGTCAAGCACAAGAACTGTTGCGCGTGACGTAGGTGTGAGTCATCAGACTGTATGCAGAGTGTTAAACGAAAATCGCTTACACCCCTTCCATTTTCAGAAAGTACAAGCATTGAATCCGGCAGATTATCCTCGCCGCGTGAACTTCTGCCTGTGGGTGATGCAGCAATGTGCGTTGCAGCCGGATTTCGTAGATTATGTGCTATTTACAGATGAAGCGACATTTTCACGCGAGGGTGTCTTTAATGCGCACAATTCCCATGTGTGGGCAACCGATAATCCACATGCAACGCGTCGACATGCGTTTCAACAACGTTTCAGTATTAATGTGTGGGCTGGTATTGTGAACGACTTTTTGATTGGCCCATACTTACTACCCACGCGGCTCACTGGTGGAAGCTATCTTATTTTTCTGAAAGAAGTGTTACCACAACTGCTGCATGATGTTCCGATCGCCATTCGTAACCGCATGTGGTTTCAGCACGATGGGGCGCCAGCACACTTCAGCATTGATGTACGGAATTACCTGAATGCCACGTTTGGCACTCGATGGATTGGGCGTGGTGGACCAGTCCCTTGGCCACCCCGATCTCCCGATTTATCGAGCCTCGATTACTTTTTATGGGGACATCTAAAGCATCTTGTTTATGAGACTCCAGTTGACTCAGATGAGGATCTCGTCGCTCGCTTATCTGTAGCTGCTGCAGGTGTGCGTGAAATACCAGGCATCTTTGAACGTGTACGCCAATCGCTCCACCGACGCTGTCAAGCATGTATCGATACTGGTGGACGCAATTTTGAACAATTACTGTAAACATGACACTTGTCAACAACGCTTTCAATAAAATCTTTGTTTTTCCTTTCGGCCGTTATTTCCCCTGTTTTCGCCTCACCGCGTCACTTGCGACTATACATTCCTATACAATAAATCATTGTTACAATGTCCTGTACCTACCATTAAAGTTTGTACCATGAATTCGGGACCACCCTGTATAACAACATAAAAGGAATAGTGAGCCGCCGTAGCTCAGTCAGTAGAGCGTCGGGCTCGCATCAGAAGGGTTATGGGTTCTGTCCTCGGCGGAGCCTGCAATTCTGATGTGCGAGATCGGCGCTTCGACCTGGCTAAAGACCGTCGTGTTCACTAATGGTGACTAGGGCACGTTAAATAGGTTGTGGTCACAAAGTCCCCCATGTTCCCATGCCAAATCAATACCTCTGGGGGTACCTGATCAGGGGGTTATCGGCCTCTGATTGGGATCTAAATTACGATATGTGTGAGTCAATGGATGAATGAAAGGGATCTTCCTGTAAAAATGATGTGTCATGTATGTCGAGCAAAGTCGGACTTCCTCCCAATGGGGCTCAATAACACAGAAGGCGCACCCCCCTCGCCTCTTGCCGTCTTCGACGGGCCTGGCAATCCTCTGGTCTGCCAGTGTAGGCATGAGAAACAACAACAACAAATGAATAGTAGATAAAGTATAGTATGTCTTCTACAAAAAGATGTTTTTCTTCTATTGAGAATTCTTCACATTCTAACTTCAAAATCCCCCCCCCCACACTTTTGCATCAAGTTTTGATTAATGTATTTACGTGTGTAACGTATATAGTCGGGCTTCTTCAAAAACAAGACAATTATCAACGTCTAGTTTCGAGAAATCGGCATTTTAATTTTTGAAATTGTTTAATAGATCTGATTGGAAATTAAGAGTTATGTTGATAAAAACACATTTTATTGGACAGAAAAATATTAGAAAGCAAAAATTATAATCTGTTTCGTTCATAATTATAATTGTGAGTTATAATCATGAACAAAACAGATTTATACCTAAATAAAAGTTATTTTCTCGAAAAACAAAGAAAGAATGGAGTTATCTTGTTTTTGCATAGTATCCTGACGATATACACTCAGGAACATTGAAAATAGCGCACCAAGAAGGAAGAAAGGTACAATCGCGAAACTTTACAAATAAGTACAGTGAGATCCGAAATGTAAATGGACCAAGTTTGGTGCCAATGCGCATGACCACACATCCTGCAGTGGCGCTGCAATCAGGAAGTGGGACCGGCGCATGGTGGAAGATTAATAAACGTGTCGACCACATTCCGCTTCTACGAGGACTTAAATAAGCGAAGAATGCCAGGTCGAGGTGTGAGAAGACATTTCTCACAGTTAAGCGAGTTTGAGAGAGGCCTCATCATTGGCATGAAAATCGCAGGTTGGTCGACGCGCCGTGTTACTCGCCAGGTCGATCGTTCAGAGTGTGACGTCATAACATGTTGAGAGCAGTGGACACGAGATGATACCCTTGTCCGGCGTACCGGGTCTGTAGTAGGGATGCGACATCGATGTCAATGTTTTCAAAACATCGATGTTTTAAAAAAAAAACATCGATGTATTGGGGTCGATGTTTTTGTAACATCGATGTTTATACTTGTCGATGTTTTTACGTGGTCGATGTTTTATTTTTAAATGAAAAAAGTACCGTTATAAAAATTTAAAAAATAGAGAAGTAGCATAATTTTTATAATCAGCAAATTCAACATACTTTTAGACCAAAGGGACCAAGGGTCTGAAAAGTAGGGATTAAATCTAGGGATTAAGTAGGAATAAAAGTAGGGATTAAGTAGATTAAAAGTAGGGATTAAGGGACATCGATGTCGATGTTTTATAAAAAAAAACATCGATTTATTGGAGACGAAGTCGCATCGCTAGTTGCTAAAACAGTTTCAGAGAAATGGGGAAAAAAGTTTAAATACTCTGAATTTTAAAAACATCGATGGTTTGGGGGCGATGCATTATCAACATGGATGTTTTAATTTTGAACATCGATGTCTCAAAACGTCGATGTTTTGCTGTCGATGTTGCATCACTAGTTGCTAAACTAATTTTAAGAAATTGGAGGAAAAGTTTAAATGCAATGAATTTTAAAAACATCGATGTTTTTGGGGCGATGTTTTAATTTTGAACATCGATGTTTTGCTGTCGATGTCGCATCCCTAGTCTTGAGCGACCAGGAAGACGACGAGGCAAGAGGATCGAAGGATCGTGCAGCAAGCGCTCGTGGATCTCACAGTGACTCGTTCCACGATACAATCAGATGTAGGGATTCCAGTTGTTCCACTAACCATTTCCAGACGCCTTTAAGAAGCGAATCTGCATTTCGTGTACTGCCTTCAACACAGAAACATCGGCGACTCCGTCTACAGTGGTACCGAATACTACTAAGAGTTAAGTTGCTCTGAATAGCTCTGTTAAGGCAATAGTTATGACTGCGTTCCATAAATTGAAAGAATGGCATCCCGACGATTCTCATAATGATATTCTGGATAATACTTCGAGCTTGACCGGCGTTTTCGCTCGCAGTATCTTACGAATACAATAGGAATTTCAAATGAAAGGTTCCTTTTTAAACCCTGGGAAAAAAAAGACCCGCTAGGAAAGGAAAAGCAACTCGTTTGACGAAATACGGTGAATTTACTTTGTCTGTAGAGATTTGTCATTTGAATTTTTTAATTTTGTTCACGTAAAAATGATGTATAGCCATTTTATGTGTGTTATGCTAGAAAAATTCAAACCTCGTTAAAGTGAACATGCTTAACATGACCTGAAAAACCATATTCCCCCAAACTAAATTTCACTGAATTTTATTATGTCGATCAACCGGTATAGTGGTTAAGGTGTTAGCCCCTAGATCGGAAGGTTCCTGGTTCGAATCCGGGTCAGGGAATGGATGTTTGTAAGCGTATGGTGTAGAGGCGGCTGGTGCACCTTAAATCTGTCGTGGCCGAAAGTCCTCACGTTGGGTTGGCGGGGAAGTTTGGAGTGTGAGGTGCCAGCTCAGGTGTTGCTTCGTCATGTGACCGTGGTTCAAAATTACGAGGTGTTGTCCTCGGATCTTTCCCTTAAGGGACTGATCCCGGACCGTCGTCAATAGCCCGTTGTGTTGCTCTAGTACGACGTTAACTAAAATTACCTTACCTTACCTTACATTGAATTTTATAGATATCATGAACTACTAAAATTGTGAAGAATATAACCTTCCTCTAAGAGTTGTTAACGAGGTTCATATCCTATTTATAAAATATGTGAGATTTATTTAAAAGACACTCAAGATTCTTCCTAAATTTTTTTTTATAATTTATTAATAAGTTTGTTGTAATGTTAAACAATAATCATTAAAAAAAATATTTATATACAATACAATAGTTTACAATATTTTTAATAATTAAAAGTATTAAAATTATACGTACTATTGTATCTCTATATTAAAAAAAGTTATTAGATAAATATTTTTAATGATTAATATTTTTAAAATTCTACTTAAAATTTAAGATGGCTTATGTGCCCTCTAAATAAACAATCATATAAGCCACAAGAAGTGTATTGATTAATATTGAATGAAAATAACTCAATGTTGTGAAGTAGATATTGAGTAATGTTGAAAAAAAAACATCCAGAAATAGCGTAAAAGCAACAAAAAAAAGAACATGGAGCAATATCGCAAAACTGATATTGAGCAATATTGTCAAGGGGGTCATTTTTACTTTGGGCAAAACTGGCCAATATTTTTTTTTCGATATTGGCCGACATATATGTTCTACCTGTGATACTTATTTTGGAAAATTTTTAGGAGGCAATAATTTAAACAAATACCATTACAAATCAAAAAAAATATCTTTCAATATTAGCTATTATAACTATAAAAATGTCTTTTAAAACAACTATAATTGTGTTTTTCTTATAAACTGACAGGAAAAAAAATTTACGTGCCAAATATAAGGCCAAATTAGATTAATCCGCCAAGTTGGAAGCTTATAAGTACGAAGCCTCGGCCTGAAACCCAACAGGAGACCAGTTTACTCAATATTCTTTCCTCTAGCGGTGATGCCATGGTCAAGAAACATTGTTGTCTAGTTGAATAGGATATTAAATGTTTTGTAGTAAAAACTCATTTGAGAAAGGATTGAAGTGATCCAAATTATGGATACTCAGACAACTGGCAAATAAACTGAACATTAGCAACAATTTGCAAGAAAAAGATGAGTCATGAAAGTGAAAGGTTGCAAAAAAGTTTTTAATGGGATTAAAAACAGAAATTATAATTTTTAATCAGAGAATTGTTGCTATCGAAATTCAAAGGAAGTTCACTTTGTAATTTTATCTCAAATGATTATTCAATCCAGTTATTGAATCACTTCTAAATACAAAATGTTTCTGAATTCACTTTAACCCACGAGGAATATATGGATTCCTCATCCGGAATGGATTATTCCACTAAAATCTCAAAGAATTTGAGTCACCCTCAATAACAATCACTCAACACTGATTATCTCGAGTATCAATACGCGATTATTTTCAACAGAAAGAGTATGATGCTTTCTAATGCATAAAGTTAAGTGTATGCGTGTTTTAGAATTATGTAAGAGCTGATTTTTTACATATGAATACCAATTTTAGTGAAGGAAAATTAAGAATTTTCCCGAGTATGTTAGCCCAATATAAAGAATGTATTCAGCTAAAAATACGCTTTCATTCTTCATATTATCCTAACACACGTGTTTGATTACTGTAAGCTAAGCAAGCAAACCTTAGAAAAGATACTAAACTCGAGGTTCTAAATCCTTCAAACAATTTTAGACGAAAGTGGAGGCTTTTTATTGCGTTGGGGAATACAACAAACTAAATCAGTTCAGCAAAAATTTAAATGTTAACTGACATATAATATAATTTAATTGCAAAGAAAGTTCCTCAGAAAAGAATCATAATTGTAAGAATGATAAACTTAATGATAGATCTCGAAAAAATATCTCAAATCTGTTCCACGAACATATGTATCTTGAAAGCTTTGCAGTTGTCGTCGGATCTGAATATCGAGTCAGAATAGCAAATCCATCTTTGTAAAAAAAACTAATTTTATCAGCCAGTACACAGTTACGAGCGATATTAAACTTTACTAGGGGGCCTGCCCCCTGCTCGCTAACGCTCGATAACAATTGATGCGCGAGACTTCGCGATAAACAAACAATCGTACAGTGTTGCTGTGAGGATTGCCGAATCGAAGTGTTTTGTTTGTCCAATCGAGAACAACTTCTTTAAACACACAAGTTTATTTTAACACAGCACAGCACAGACTAATACAGGACGACTATTTAACATGGAAGAACACTATATACATGGAGAATTAAACAACAGGATCTAAGAATCCAGCAGACACGTCCGGAGTCTACAATTACCACCGACGTTCTCTGCAGTACCACTTACTCTTCGATAGATGGCGTTATCGCGCCGGTGGCGCTAACTCGCCTGTCTCTACACCCTCCCCTCAAGATTGGGATTATACCTCAATTAATCCGAATCTGAAACTTAAGTGACAGGTGAGACATATATTAATTACTCTGATAATAGCAATAGACAATATAGACAAATAATATATAATAATACAACAAATCACTTTTACCAATTATTCGATAAAATTTGACCTCTAAAAAATATGTATATATTGATATTCAACTTAATATCATACTATATGCTAAATCAACAATTCAAAACATATACAAAAGAAATAATTGTATATAGATAAATCAGTTAAAATAATTAACTAAATATACCAAAATATTAAATTTTCATCTCTAAAATGCTTAGCAAAAAAAATAAAATCCAATAATAAAAAAAAGTTCAATGAAAATTCAATGTTTAGGAACAGTTTATAATGACAATTGTCAAAATCAGGAACAGTTTATAAGGATACAGTTTTTTAATCAGGAACAGTCCATAGTGGAATAGTTTATGCGGACATCAGTCTGGACAAAGCGTCAGCGTTCGACAACTTTGACCCTGGGCAATGTGATATGGAGATGTCGTACTTTTGTAGAGCCAAGGACCATCTCTGAAGCTTTGACGATTGTGGAGTATTCTTCGTGATGAATGTCAAAGGATTATGGTCAGTTATCAATTCGATCTTCGAACCAAAGATCCAAGTCTCGAACTTCTTCAAACTCCATATAACTGCATAGGCCTCTCTCTCAATTGTCGGCCAAGCCTGTTGTTGTTTAGTCAATTTTTGGCTTGCGTAGCTTATAGGAAAAAGAGTTCCATCTTTCCTCTGAGATAAACATGCACCGACACCGACTGAAGATGCATCACACTGTATCACAAATGGTTGTTCAGGAATTGGCGTGTGCAAACTTGGTGCGTTCGTCAAGGAATCTTTTATCTTGGTGAAGGACTGACTATGGGCCTCTGTCCATGCTAATTCCTCAGGACATCGTTTCTTCGTAAGTTCCGTGAGAGGGTAAACTGTTTCTGCGTAGTGCGGTATGTAATCTCGGTAATAATTACATAAACCAAGAAGACTCTTGAGTTCTTTCTTAGTTTTTGGAGGCTCCAAATTTTGAATCGCTGTGACCTTATCTGGGTCAGTTTCATGCTTCCCTGATCCGATAATATGACCTAGATATTTTATCTGAGGTTTTGCAAAAGAGCATTTCCTCAAGTTGATAGTGAAACACAGTTCTTTCAATTTTGATAGTATGGTGTTTAGATGGGATAGATGTGTGTCCCAGTCATCTGAAAATACTGCTATGTCATCGATATAGGCACGAGAAAATTCTTTATGATCTGACAATGCCTTGTTCATGACACGTTGAAATGTCGCTGCAGCATTTTTTAATCCAAAAGGCATCATCTTGAATCGGTATTGCGCTCGATGAGTCTTAAATGATGTAAAATCCTGACTTGATTTTTCCATTGGTATAGCCCAGTAGCCTTTTAATAAATCTATTGTTGTTATGACGTTGGCTTTTCCTATGCAATACATGAGCTCGGTGGCATTTTCCATTGGGAAATCGTCTGCTTTAGTAGCAGCGTTAAGGGATCTAAAATCAATGCATAATCGAAGGTTACCCTCTTTTTTCATAACACAGACTACAGGGTAGGCTATCTCTGCATCACTCTCCTCGATAAGACCTTGACTAAGCAATTTTTCAACTTGCTTATCAACTTCTCGTTTAAGAGATTCTGGGATTCTATAAATATAAGGTTTCTTCCTTTCTGTTTATAATAATTTAATTTTATGTTCTCCGACTTGAGCTATTTGTACTTTATCAGAAAATAACATTTCATATTTCGTCACTAAATCCAAAATATCTCTCCTCTTTGTGTCATCCAAATGATTTAAGTCGATTTCCTCAAAATTAGGTTTTTCTTTTAAATGTGGTTCAGGTGTAGGATGGATTTCTCCCAACTCTGCTTCATTTTCAAAAATTACACCAATCGTTTGGACTCTTGAATGGAATTTCCGGATTTTATTTTCATGCACGTGCCTTATTTTTCCTGGTCCGGTCCATCTCGCGTATAATTTGTTATTTGAATCCGGAATTAGTAAATATACCTGGTCACCAGTTTTAAACTCTTTGGACGAAGTGCGACGATTAAAATACTCAGCGTACGCCTTTTGTTTCCCTTCTGCAACTACCGATGCTTGTTCTGCAGCCTCTTCTAAATTTATTTTCAATTCTTGAAGATAATCTATAGCGCTTTTGCCAAGATTTATGGGTAGAGGGATTTCTCCTGACCAAGTAGATTTTAGAACTGATAATGGACCTCTAGCTTCTCTTCCGTAAAGTAATTTAAAAGGCGACACTCCAGTTGTGAAGTTAGGAATTTCTCGATATGCAAATAGCAAATACGGAATATGTTTGTCCCAGTTCTTAGGATCTTTTCTAATAACATGGTGAAGCATTTGTTTCAAAACTTTGTTATATCTTTCGACTAATCCGTTACTAGCTGGATAACCAGGTGTTGAGAATTTAGGGCAAACTCCTAATCTAGTATGAAATTCTTCCGTCAGTTGAGAAATGAAATTCGAACCTTGATCACTGGCTATAAGTGTGGGTATACCTGTACGCATAAAAATTTCGAGATCGCATGTTGCTTTGGCGGTGAGTGATCTCAAAGGTATGGCTTCAGGCCATCTCGAATGTTGATCCATTACTGTAAGAACATACTTATGGTTTCTAGCTGAAGGTGGATCGATTGGACCGATTACATCTGCGTTTACAACTTCAAACGGGAAGTTTGGTCTATTTACAGGGGTAATAGGGATTCTATCTGTACATCTTTCTGGACTTCGTAACTGACAATCTTTACAAGTTTTGCAAAAATTCAATATGTCCTTTGACATCCCGGGCCAATAAAATGAATATTTTATTCGTTCTTTCGTTTTACGCATCCCCAGATGACTTCCAAATACTGACTCATGTGCGAGTTTTAAAATTTGTTCCCTCCTATCTTTTGGTAAAACGAGTTGCGTAACATTGTCACCTGAAATTTTTTCTTTGTGATAAATTATATCATCCATTAAAATATAATTTCCTTTCCCTTGCTTTACTTGATCAAGAACCGTCTTAAACGATTCACAGTTCTGCTGCTCCGCTCTTAATTTATCAACATCTAACATCTGGTTAACCTTTTCCGTTTTTCCCGATTGCGAATTCACAGAAGTAATACAGTTTACACCACCAGTTACATTTTCATCAACAAGCGAGAAAAAAAAATGTTTCACCCAGCGAACTTTGTTTATCATTTTCCCTAGCCACCTGCGTTGGCGTGTCGTTGCCCACATCAAGCTTCGCGTCAGTAGGGTACATCTCATCCGAAAGCAATAAATTGTATACGGTCGGGGTTAAAATGCATGGTACATGAAGTTTCTCCGCCAAGGCCAGGAATATTTCAATAGGTTTCTAAAAGAGAGGATAATCAGGATTACTAATAGAAATGGGGATTCTCGCCACACTGGCTTTAATCGTTTCTCCAAAAGCGGAAATTAAGTCAATTTCGCTACTATTTTCAATAGGAATGTTAGGAATATACTTCGGGTTTAAAACTGAAATCTCAGCGCCTGAATCAATTATAGCTCGTATCTCTTTACCCGCAATGCAAACACTTACACTTTGCAATGGTTGCGTTATTATTTCGTCTGGTTCTAAACATGAAGATCCAATCTTAGCTATTATTCTGTCACTCCCCCTTTTCTCTGTTTCCTTTTTTGAGAGATCGTATTGTTTTTCCGGTTTACTCCGTTGCGAACAAAATCTGGCAAGGTGCGTATTTTTTCCACATATATAACAATCTTTGGGTGGATATCTATTTTTATTTATGTTGTTCCTCGCATGAGGTGGGACATACTTGGATTCCTTAAAAACATGGGGTAACTTATTAGCTGTATTTTCGTTGGAATAAGAAGTGGTCTCATTCAACGACCTGCCTTTATTGACAAAATATATGTCAACTTCTTTGGCTAAATCTTTCGGTTTTAACCAATTTTCCCCTGTTTTCATATTAATGTAAGTTGTAGTTTCTCTATCTAATGTTTGGGAAATTTTGTCAGAAATTATCAGTTGACATAAGGTATCAAAATCTTTAACTTCACGTAGCTGACAGTAATATTGGAAATTAGCAGACAGTCTAGATGCGAATTGAACATGCGACTCTTTAGGCTCACGTCGTGCTCTACGAAAATTTACTAGGCATTCAAAAGCAGTTGGTTGATATTCTTTTAATACCAGTTTTTTAATGGTTTCATACGATTTTAATTCTTCATCGCTAATATAAAATAGTATGTTTGTAGCTTTATCCCCCAAAATGTTAATAAAAATTTCGGATTTGAACTCTTCCGGTACGTTTTTGGTAATAAATGCTTTTTCCAGTGTTTGAAAGAACAAACTGAAGTTTTCCGATTTGTCTGGAACTGGGATGGTTAACGTTTTCACACTTCTTATCAGACTTTCCAAGTTTCCCGAACCTGTATCTACGTTTTTACTCGAGCGAGATTCATATTTAGACTCGTTCTGACTTCTGATTTTTTCTAGTTCGACTTCTTTTTCTAGCTGTGCTAATTTTAATTTTTCAAATTCAATTTTTTGAGCTTCTAGTGCTAATTGTGTATCCCTAGCTTTAATCTCGTCATCTTCTTTTGTCTTTCTTTCCTCAACTATTGAATTTAATAAACCTGTTACGAATTCTGGATCGTCTTTGAAAGGTTTACTGTCCTCAATTTTATTTTTTAATTGAATCACTGTTAAACCAACAGTTGGTGTATCTTCTAATTCACCAAGAAGTGATACCAAATCTTCTTTTTTAGAATTCTTATACATTTTGACTTTCTTTCATATGTATATATATTTATATATCTTCGGTGAAAGTATACTTCAAATAAAATCAGATCAAAATTGCTCCTACCTGCTTTCCATGACTTTTGGTACTCATGCTCTGCTTATAGTCCTACAGTCCTTTGTTCTGGTTACCTCTGGTTCTCGTAAGAGAGCGTGTTGTGAGGATTGCCGAATCGAAGTGTTTTGTTTGTCCAATCGAGAACAACTTCTTTAAACACACAAGTTTATTTTAACACAGCACAGCACAGACTAATACAGGACGACTATTTAACATGGAAGAACACTATATACATGGAGAATTAAACAACAGGATCTAAGAATCCAGCAGACACGTCCGGAGTCTACAATTACCTCCGACGTTCTCTGCAGTACCACTTACTCTTCGATAGATGGCGTTATCGCGCCGGTGGCGCTAACTCGACTGTCTCTACAGTTGCCAAAACGCGATTAAAAATAACGTCTTTTTTGCGTGCCACGTTAGAGAATTATATATATAGATCTTCCAGTGAATAAAAACGTTGACTATTTAAGCTGTCTTAATCCATAACATTCCAATGTTATGGATTAAGAGGAAAAATAATTATGGAGGAAAAATAATCTCAAATCTGTTCCACGAACATATGTATCTTGAAAGCTTTGCAGTTGTCGTCGGATCTGAATATCGAGTCAGAATAGCAAATCCATCTTTGTAAAAAAAACTAATTGTATCAGCCAGTACTCAGTTACGAACGATATTAAACTTTATCTTCCAGTGAATAAAAACGTTGACTATTTAAGCTGTCTTAATACATAACATTCCAATGTTATGGATTAAGAGGAAAAATAATTATGAAGGAAAAATAATCTCATTCCAATGTTATGGATTAAGCATTAAACATTCCAATGTTATGGATCAAGAGGAAAAATAATTATGGAGGAAAAATAATCTCAAATCTGTTCCACGAACATATGTATCTTGAAAGCTTTGCAGTTGTAGTCGGATCTGAATATCGAGTCAGAATAGCAAATCCATCTTTGTAAAAAAAAACGAATTTTATCAGCCAGTACTCAGTTACGAACGATATTAAACTTTATCTTCCAGTGAATAAAAAAGTTGACTATTTAAGCTTTCTTAATCCATAACATTCCAATTGCACTGCCAAAGACATATACTGTCGCGGAAAAATGAATGCGGTCCATGAATTACTTCACTTTGTAGATCAGCGCACCCCTGATGTCCTGCTAGTTCATGAAACATTCCTTAAATTAGGCGAAAAATCCCAGCTGCCCAACTATGTTTTTCACAGTATACCTAGATCCATTGTCCCAGGAGGTGGCACAGTAAATTCCCTTAAAAACTCTATTCCACATTATAGAGTTTCAACACCCAGGCTTCGTATCTGCGTAGCCACCGCTATAACTATCATAGTACACCCCCTAACACTGATCTCCATCAATATTAAAAACAATGCATCTACACATGGGATTTTGAATTCCTACTTGGACTTAATCGATCCATAATTAACACTATGCTCTGCATGTTTGCACACGACACGACTATACTAGTGACGCAGAATGGCGGGATTTCGAATATCAATTGGTTCAGTGGTATTTTTCGAAACATACAAAAATGACGATAAAGATATTTTTCAGTTGAATTAAAGTTTAATTACTATTTTACACACAGACGTAGAAAAAAGAATATATATATATATATATATATATATATATTAATGCAAATCCCAACATCAATCAAATTAAGAACGCTTAGGTTCTTTCGATTTTAAATCAAGGCCTCACTTCAACTGACACAAGCTGCAGGTGTGGGAGTTGAAGGACATCAGCGATGCCAGAGCCATCTAAGATACAAAAAATTTCCACAACTTGCAAGAAATGAAGACTACTTTGTGTGTGTAAAATTACGCTCCAAATTACCTCCAAGAACTTGAGTTCTGGCTTATAGCCTGGAAAATTAAAATGAATCTGGACAAATGTCAAGCAATACTAATCACAAGAAAAAGGAATCTTCATTTCCCCACAAGAAAAAAAAACTTTATAGAAATGATATTCCATGGTCCTCTAACTGTACCTACCTTGGTGTTACAAAGAACTCGCGTTTTACTTCTTGATATTCTCGTTTACTATTTGATAGAAAATTACATAGAGATAAGTATCTAACGGCTAGGCAGACCCTTTACCCCCTAACTACTGGCAGATCAAAATTATTACCAAAGTGCTCATCTACAAAACCGCTTTGACCAGTTATCAGCAATGCATCAAAAACCTATGGTCGAAAACTTGAAACCCTTCAAAATTCCACAGTCAGAATAATTCTTAATGCCCCTTGGTTATGTGGGAACATTCAAATTCGTAAAGACCTGAATGTGTTAGAATTTCCTAAATTCTTCAACAAACTTTCCCTGAGATTCTTCCTTACTATTGAGGCAAGTGAAAATACCGCGATCCATCAAATCCCCAGATATGACTTTCGTCAGAGAAATTATAAACGAGAGCCATCATTAATCATAAATATTTGACCCCTTAACAACTTAAAGCAAGTATCGACTTTAAGCCGCTGTTAACTGTAACTGTTAACTTTTCGACACTCTTCCTAATCTAGCTCCACCCCTTTGCCAATCCAAGCTCTTGCTTGGTTCCGACTCCAAAACAAGCTCCGCCCACTTTTTCGATTGCCTTTGCATCTTAAATCCTGGCACAAGTTTCTAGTACATTCGCCATGTGAATTAGCGCATTAGCGAATTGGCTCTACACCTACAAGTCTGATCCATCTCTTACCCCCCTACAGACCACCGAATGCCTTAGGGCGGGATGGTGATTATGTAAATTATACCACATCTGCGGTGAGCTTACAATCAAGAAACCTCAAAGAAATATTACAGATTTTGTGAAGAAAGTATACTATGCTTACTTTGGTATCAAGCTGGGAGACCAGGATAAATCTTCGGCCCCACACATCGTTTTGCGACCCTCTCCAGGCCCACTCACCGTGAGGTTTGGAGTGTTTCATGGCCCGGAGGGGAAGATTGGGATCCCCGAATGCATATGGAAGAGTTCAGAAAAACCACCACCGACTGTAAGGTCAGAAGGCACAAGCCAACCCCCACAGCACGGCGCGCTCACGACTGTTTATTAATAATTTGAGTGTAACATGGGCAAACAAGGCCGAATGCTCATTATTAGAGCGAACATTTAGAGTTTCAAAAAAAAAATTAATTTCTTTTTTTTTAATTGCAAAAGGCCCTGAACATGGAAAACGTTGCAAAAAGGCAACCAAGCAATAAAATCCCGCGCGCAGTAGCGGGTTACAAAGGATATAAGAAAACAAAATCTGTTGTGGTCTATAGTTATAATAGAAAATCTGTCTGTGGCTATTATAATATACTAGGGGGCCTGCCCGGGACCTTCGAGAGGAGAAGGCCATCGGACTAGTTCGTGACGTCACTGTAGGTGGTTACACTTTTCTTTTACACTCATACTCTTTGCCCATGTTATTCTTCGTTGCAAAGCTCATAAATCCGTTTTGTAAGCAGTCTATTACTTTATCATGTGAATAATTAATATTAACATCATGTGGAACTTACCTTCAAAGAAAAGTAAAACTAATTATTTAAAAAAAAAGGAGTTTGTCTAATTTTATAAATCTTCAAGGACTGGTAAGGCAATTGAAACTGAATTTGATGGATCAGTTTTTATCCAAGAGATACAGGAATACTTTCTAAATAGTTTAATTAGATTATGTAAACCGCTTTCCACGTTACCTAAGAGGTACGGTTCATGAAATGCATTACCCTTTTAGCAATAACTGCAAGGCGAGTTCCCCAGTAGGTATATTCCTTTTTATGTAAACTACATACACAGTTGACAGTATGTTTTACAAATGACTCTTTGAATTACTCATTTCTTCCTTCGAAGTTTCATTTCATTGCGATTTGCTTAGAGTGTTCAATTTTCTTTTATTTATTACTGGCTTTCTCAAGTCGTCATTTAATTTCTTACAATAATTATTTAGAACTGCATTCACTGCTGATCTTACTATCATTTTAATTACTTTTTCGGAGCTGTGTCCTTCCTCACATTCTTCATAACCCCCTAGATGTTCTTCGCTTTCTAAAGTATTTATTATAATACCAGTAGCCAGTAATTTTTGATTTGCGTGTTGTAAGAAGTTTTTTTCTTTGTTCCTGCATAATTTTGTAAGTATTATATAGGTATATAAAACTACATTTACCACATTTTTCTTAGGGTACTTCAATTTTCCTCTGTTTAAATCTCGAATAAGAGAATGTGATGATAGTTCGATTTCTTTATCGGAAGAAATATAAGTTTTGCATGAATTGCATTTTAATCGTTTGAAGACAGAATGTACACAATAACCTCCCAAATATACTAAAACAGGAAGGTAATCATTGGCTTCTGTAATATCTTCTCTTGTTACAGAAACAGAAAAAAGTGACACGTTTAGTTCATCATTTTCTTCACAAAGTTCACTTTCCCTTAAATGCAACTCAGAAATATCTATGTCATTCTCCTTCACTAATGACAATTTCATTATGCTCTGCATACTTAATTTCTTTTCACATTCAAAAACCTGCCTCATAGAAATGTGATATTGTGCACCTGCCGATTGCCTGTATAAACCAAATCTAGATTCAAGGCAATCCGTTTGAAGTTTACCAGGAAGAATGTAGTTCATGTTTAGTTCGTTTTGACAGTAGGATGCAATTTCCACTAATGCATATGTTGTCAAACGTAACGCAGAATGGGTTTCTTTCGTGAACATGCCTGTGTTGCATTTTATTTGAGACAAGCCGTCCAACCAGTCCACAAATTTTTCCAAAAATTGGCATCGTTCATCATTTGGCGATAGAGGCTTTTTATATTTATCATTCAAACGAATGCCTTTAAATGGTGATTTAACATTGACTATACTCCACCAATCATTTATTATTTTAATGAATTCTGCTGTGTCTCTAAAGTGAGGCAAATTATGCTTCTCCCCCAATTTTAAAAGACCTTCGGGTACAAACTCGTTGAAAACCTGTAACACAAGTTTTACATCCTGTCTCTCTAAATTTGTTGGGGCTATTGCCTTTAGAGATAGATTGTAACCAAATTTCACCAAGCTATTTTTTTCAATTTCATACAATTTATTTATCGTGCAAAATGATGCAGTCTTCACAGAGTTTGGGTTAATATCTTCTCCAAAGGACGGGAAAAATATACATTTATCGGAATTCTTTTTATTTATCCAATTATTTCTAATGTTTTTTAATAGGTGGACTGAATAAATTAAATAAAACAAAGGTTTGGAAGGATCTACCGGGTGTTTGTATAATATGCAGTTTATTGCAGCTGGTTCAGAAAAGAAAGACATAGCCTTCCTGTTGATTGAATTGTTGTCAGTAATTACACCAATTACCGAAAAGCCAATATTTTCTAATCCAATAATAGTTTTTCTCATAATGGAATGCAAATTATCCGCTGTTAGTGTTCTAACGGGCAGAATGTGCACAACTTCTTTATACGCTGAAAAAAGGCTGGTTACCATAAATACATGAGCAGTTGTAGCAGCCTTCTCACTGTCAAAAGACATACATGCAATGTTTCCACCTTTGTAATCAAAATAGGGTTTTATGTGTATTTCATCCACCAATAAAACTACACATTTATCTAAGCTTTTCAATAGTGGAAATTTCTGCTTGATGTAATGTAAAAACTTTGAATCTGCTTGCTCTTTTTGTGGGCAAGTTTCAACTGAAACACATATATTTTTAATGGTAGTGGGATGGGGCATGATTACATAACCAGATTGTCTTAAAAATCTGTATGCATGAGGAGCCATTGAATGTAACAGTGATGCAAATATCAACATTTCGGAGGAATATCTTTTCGCATGTTTGCCTGCTAATAACAATGACATTTGCTCTTTTAGAAATGCTATATGGTCTTCCGATTTGTTTAAATTTTTTCCAATGGAACTCAAAATTTCCTGAACCACTGATCCAACTATTTCTACATCAGATTCCAGAGGACCAATTAAATGTTTGACCTCATCCAAAATCGCATTTAAAGCATTAATATTTTTTATTTTTACTGACAGGGAGTCAACACTTTTAAGTTTCGTTACAGCAGTATCCCCCATGTAAATTGACACGTTTAAAGAATTATCTATCATCACAGAAAGCAAAATTTTAGGGACAGGATTGTATGCTATATATAAAAATAAGATGCAATTGTCCTTATTCACAACACTCCAAAAATCAGAAGTGTGTAGCAAATCAAGACGCATAGTAAGTTCAGCTAAACTGCAAAAATTAACTTTCTGATCATATTTTTTCTTTTAGGCATTGCTTATTTCAATAGCTTTAACAACAGAAGCATGCTCTATCTTTTTCCTCTTGGTTTCAGGGCTTTCCCTGTTTTCACTTTTAGCTGAAAGATATGCAACACAATTTGGCATCTGAGAAGGAACAGCTCCGGGTTTTAATTTCGGAATTTTCAAATTTGCGGTCAAAAGTTTTCCAGATTTTTCGTCAAACGCACACACACACACACACACACACACATTAACTTTGCGCAGAATACCTGACGCTTTGAAATGCATTTCACACACCTAAGGTTTGATAAATTTAAAAACGAATTGAATTACTAACTTAATCATGTAATTTTTAAAAGCTAAATTACACATACATATATAAGCACTAAGTATTTTCATAATATATTTTGGACCTGAAAACTCTTTAAATAGCTTTACTGGAAAAAGGTAATTTTATTAGTTAATATATTTCTGGTCAAATTTGAATTTAGAACTTCCATTTTAAAATAAGCGTATAATTTTGCACTAAAAACGTAGTCTAAAGTGACGTAATACATATTGAAAGTAAATTAACTTTTTACGAGATAGTAACAGTAATGACAAGCATTTTACACTCGCCCACACTTCGTTATATTAACTTTATACAACTTAAACCGAAAAGAGAATTTTCTTACCTTGCTGTGCTTTGATGGCTCGAAATTCGCTCGGTGTATGTTTTTAATCCACAGGGATCTCATAGGTTCTTCCGTAGGAAACGAAAACACCGACACTTTCGGTCCGTTTCTATAATTTCCCTTGCATTTGGGCACTACACATATTCCTGGCATGGTTAATGAAAAACCCTTACTATCCACAACAAGGTCCAGCAAACAAAAAAAATAAATGGCGGACTACTGACCCGTAATCTCTCCCCAGACCAGAAGAAGGCTTAATCCCTGACCCTAAAAAACTGGTTTGTTTGTAACTTAGTATGATGACGTCACATGCTTTTTCGTCGAAGCCACTCAGACCTTCTCCTCTCGAAGGTCCCGGCCTGCCCCCTGCTCGCTAACGCTCGCCAACCCACGGAGGATTGCTTCGCAATCCTCATTGGTTCGATGCGCGAACCTATGCTCGCTTCGCTCGCCTCAATGAAGACATGTGTCCTAGCAGAAGGGATTGTTTACAAAATATGTTACCAAAAAAATGTTTTTCAAATCTAAATTTGCTGTATTACAGAAAAAATATATACAGTATCTCTAAAATCAGAATTCAAATGAAAACTTTGTACAAATTTTGACTCGAAATGTGAGCGTTGCTTTGGAAATTGAATACCCAGCATGTTGTTTGTGTGTACATTTTCCCAGCACTCAAACGACCCACACTTTTTCATGGAGTTTGTTGCCGAAAGTTGTAGTGCAAGCGTCTTGTTGAACTATAATTGTTGACCCCGAAAAGGACCGTTTTTTAAATGGCCCTGAAAAGATCCTCCGCTTTCTTTGATTTCTATTATAAACTAACCGCAACAGCTCATTAAAATTTCCTTTTTTTTTTTCAAAATTTTTTTATCCGATAACGCTATAAATTCAATTGATGCGCGAGACTTCGCGATAAACAAACAATCGTACAGTGTTGCCAAAACGCGATTACCAAAACGTCTTTTTTGCGTGCCACGTAAGAGTATATATATAGATAGTATTATATATATATAGATAGAAACTGATCTGCGGTTTAAAAAACATGTTTTGTGTGTGTATATAAAATATTAAGACTGTCCGTGTGATCAGTTCAAAAATAAAAAGGTGAATTTCCTAAAGTCTTTCTATTTAATTTAAACCGGAGGGTATCCCGGTAGGCGAAGTTTAATGGACCTCCCGGACACCCCACCGGGAAATAGTTGTTTCTTGGACGGTAATGGTAATGGTAATTTTAGTTAACCTCGTACTAGAGCAACACAACGGGCTATTGACGACGGTCCGGGATCAATCCCTTAAGGGAAAGATCCGAGTGTTTCTCGGACGGAACCGGTGACCTAGAGAGAAAGCCGGAGGCTTCTCCAGTCAGGTTGTAGAACGTAATAAACAGGATATGAGTGCTCCAAGTGACTTCTCTCATTCAGTAGGATGCCGCAAATGGAAATAGGGTTAAAAACTATCAATTTACATAAATTGGGCATTGCTATTCTTAAACTTTATCATCCAATAAACCCCAAAGATTTAATCAATTAAACATGTGGAGCTCACAGTAAACGTAATAGGACAAAATCGAAGATACGAAAGCAAATAAATAGTTCCAAAAAGACTTTGAGAACCCTCATTACCTAGTTGATAAAAATTAGTTACATGAATCCGTTAGAGTGATATATTGTTTTGTTTGAATAGATAGATTATTGTGATTGTAAGTTGTTAGTTACCATCGCTTTGGAGCAACACAACGGGCAATTGGCGACAGTCCGTGATCAGTCACGAAGTGAAAGATCCAAGGACAACGCTTTGTAATGTTAAACCATGGTCAAATGACCAAGTCACCTGAGCTGGCCCCCCATTCTCCACACCATGCTAGCGTGAGGACATTTAACATCACGACTGATATAACGTGAACTAGCCCCCATCTACACGACGGTGTTTGGATAAACCTAATTTCGAACTCGTAACACTTCGGTAGCTAATCCTTTGGGCTTCCGTGGCCCTGAACTATTCAGAATCCTAATTTGCTAGGATTTAAAGTGTTCAATAAAGTTCAACCTGATGACAAGTTTTGCACTGTATATATTTAATTTCACATCGTCTCTGTATAGTTAACTCCATATTTCAATAACTTTTAGATGTTGAAATATTGTTTCTAATTAAAATGTTTTGCTCGAATCAGCTTCTGTAGATAATCTCACTTTACAGAAAACTAATAAATCGACATCATAAAACTGGCTATGGTTTCATAAAATATCTATTTAGCCACAAGTCCTGCTATAAAACGTACGCCTTAATGGTTTTTTTTCGTGTACTTTATTATTCAATCATTTATTTAACTTATCCACTATTTTGTTTTCTAAAAAGTTTTATATAAAGACATTTGATTGTAACATTGTGATATTATCCAAAAAGGAACCTACTAGGTGATGTTTGTAAAAAATGCATTTGCGATATGCAACTCGCAGTTGATAATAAAAAGGTGGGATTAAATTTATTCATTCACTTTATTTATCCATATTCTCTTTTGTAAAGCGTACTAGGAATGTTTACATACGATATGCTACTGTTCTTTCAATTATGAATGCACTAATTTTATTGTAGTTATCATTCGCTTAGGCCACTTCCACATTAGGCTTTTCAACGCGCGTATGGCGAGGCTAGCGAGGTACCGCCATTAAGTTATGTTTTTTATCCTCTAATTCAAGTATCTATCTTTGAGACCTTGAAGAGCGGGACCCTGATAGACCAGCTAAACGCGTTTTTTACGCTCTTCGTGTGAACGGGGCCTTAGAACCAGATTTGGAAGCAAATATGCATCTTGTATGAAAATAAATCAAGTGACAAAGTTGTGACGTACAAAGCTTATTTTTACCGTCTACACATGGTGTATGATTAGCTTTCAGTTTTGTTTATCCAACATCTGACGTTTTCGGAACATACAGTGCTTTAAACGGAGACAATCACGAACATCCATACAGTTAAAAACCGGGATTGGAACCAGGGACGTAACGGATGGCAAACGGATGCTATGACAGTTATACTCGTTAGGCGTCTAGGAAAAGAGATCATTGATCGAAACATATTTTCGTCTAGATCAAGCGCAAACACACACAAAATCCAAAACGTTTTTCTCTAATTTTTTAAGTCAAGGTGTGGTATTTCCATGGTATGGTATTCTGAGACGTGGGTTCTAGCAACTTTTGAAATAAATGTAACAAATACAAATAAAGAGACACTACATATTTTAAACTATTTATTAGTTCATTTTGCTTTTCATATTTTTTGTAAACTACACATTATAGTTTATCATTTTTACATAATGTTATAAACAATACATAATAGTTTCTTTTCATTTTTACACATTTTTATAAACTATATATATATATCAGTTCTTCTTGATTTTCATACTTTTTGTAAACTATACATTATAGTTTTTCATTTTTACGAATTTTAATAAACTATATATAATAGTTCTTTTTGTGTTTCATATGTTTTTGTAAACTATAAATTATAGATTTTCATATTTACATAATTTTATAAACTGTAAGTTGTAGATTTTCATATTTACATAATTTCATAAACTGTACATAATACGTAGTTTTTTTTTTCATTTTTACTCATTTTTATAAACTATACGTAATAGTTTTTTTCATTTTTACTCATTTTTATAAATTATTCATAATAGTTTTTTTCCATTTTTATGCTTTTTTGTAAACTACATATTATAGTTTTTTTTCATTTTTCATACTTTTCTGTAAACTACATAGAATAGGTTTTTCATTTTTCATACTTTTCTGTAAACTATTTATAATAGTTTTTTTTTCATTTTTGTCCTTTTTTGTAAACTATGTATTATAGTTTTTTTTAAACCCGCATCCAACCCACCCCCGGTTTAACACATATAACACACAAGTTTGTTGACACACGTTTTTTTGTTTTGAGTTTTTTGTTTCATTTTTAGTAATTTTTTTTAAACCCGCATCCATCCCACCCCCGGTTTAACACATATAACACAAATCTTTGTTGACACGCACGTTTTTTTGTTTTTAGTATTTAGTTTCATTTTTAGTAATTAATTTTTTTTTTAAGGTTTTATTTTTATTTATTTTTTTGTAATTTTTATAGAATCCCGCCACATTCCACCCTGGAGTTTTACAAATCACAAACATGCAAACATCACAATACGGTAAGTTCGAATTTTGGATCTTATGGTGCCGAATCTGAAATGAAAAAGACATGAATTAGATATTTTGCTTATTCACAAAGTTTATATGTTGTAAAACTACTTAGCATACTAATGCTTAGAATTTATTAGTTGAGAAAACAAAGATATATGTACCTTTTTTTTTTTCAAAATTTATTTAAGAGTAAATTATGTATGTGAGGCTAAAGAACCAAAGCTATCTTCACTAGACTAGGATTATATGCTGCTTAAGAACTTCTTTATCTAGTATCTATTTCGGTACAATCTTCATACATTAAAAGGAGGAATTATGACTTAAAAAACATCATCAATATACAGATAAAAATCGAAATAGGATCTAAGATCCATGTCTAAGGGACCCATTGAAGTGTTTAAATACAGCTAAATTAAAGTATTTGATTAAAGTTTTATCGAAAACAATTACGTATCAAAAGGTTAAATAATAAATGTCTTTAAGACCGACTTTTAAACCATATTCCTTTTCGTCAGTTTCTCTTTACTAGTTGTCAATTTGAAACAAAGTTGTTGTATGAGATAGTCTTAGAACATGTTATGTTCATATGATAAACTTGCTAAAAATTGAGAAAGTTATGCTCAGAATTTTTTTATTCATTTCTAAGCAGAATATTAGGAATGTGGAACTATTTTAACGTTACGCAACCTTGACTCAAATTTAAATGAAGAACCAAACATAAAATTCTGAAACATTTCATACCATTTAAATCCTACATAAAAACTGAATTCGTAAAAGTCTTTAAGATGATTAAATAATTTATTGCGCAGTTAGGAACATATTCGATTTCTTGAAATACGTTGTACACCATTTAATAACAAGAGAAAAGGATACCTACCGTTCAAGGCCGCGATCACATCTTTAGTTATTCCTTCAAATTCTTTCATATCCAGGTCTTTCTTTAGTTGTTCACACTCATTCTTTTGCTCCATCCCTCTTTTCGCTTTATCTGGAAAAAGGATTTTTAATTTTCTTTTAGCACGATGTTGTAGCGTAAGCTAAGTTTCAAGACACATCAACCCCGCGGTATAACACGTTTCTTTGGGGGGAGGGGAACAAGAAAATAGAACACTCTACTAAGAATAATAGAGCGAGTACCGAGAAAATTTACTTATTAGAAGTGAAAGCATTTAGTTTTCATTACATCACGCGTTTTATTACTTAAAATCGTGTAAAACTTCTATATCACATTTCTTTTGGGTTTTCTCTTGTGGGAAAATCTTAATCCTCCTAACTTAAGGATGCATATAGATGCAAGTTTCAAAATGTAACAAGAGAACCCACCGAAGAACAAAAAGCAAAGTAATTGTAAATACGAAAATTTATCTTTAAATTTCCAATTCTATCGAAAAATAACAGATTGATATTTTCCTCTGTTGTTTGCATATTGAAAATTAATCAACAGTCAAATAGACAAGTGCTATATAAATGAATGCACGATACATAGCAACACCATACGAACAGGATATGATCAATTTTATTATGAAGCTAATTGCTTTTATAAAAGTATTAATAGGTTGTTGAATTACGCACATTGTATCAATACAACGTGTTATTGGGTTTGAATTTTAATAGTTGCAACATATCTGGTAGGACTGAAGCAAAACGCCCTATAATGCTTAAACTACACTCTTT
Organism: Metellina segmentata; assembly: GCA_947359465.1. Lineage (NCBI taxonomy): Eukaryota > Metazoa > Arthropoda > Arachnida > Araneae > Tetragnathidae > Metellina > Metellina segmentata. The sequence goes on along the minus strand of OX375873.1, from coordinate 39,265,406 downwards.
TTTCACACCAAATATAACACAATGTCAAATGGCTCGTGCTCCTTACTTGAAATGAAGGAAACATTATGTAAGTAATTATTTAACGTCAACATGGAGACGCATATCGGACTATTGAGAAAGGTCAGTGATAAATCCCGAATGAACATATTAGTTTTGAATCACGGTCAGATGACGAGATTAACGGACGAAAGCAATTCAAAATTATCCCAAAGATGTGTTTTTACAAGATCGTTATATACTATGAAACAACCAAACAGGTGATAACAGCATTCAACGATTCACACATCATATGCCATATGTACACGCAATACATACGGCGTGTGACGTGGTTACTAAGTGTTACACAAATCTGGCGGAAGTAAAAAGGATACGTATATAGAATAATGATATGTTTCCCATTGCTAAATTCAAACCCTCGTACCATTCTTTCTGTTATATCATGCTAGATGACATAGATTTTGTCTTCCTTTCCAAAACTTTAATTTAGATAACTTTAATTAGTATAATTTAATGTATGGAACTTAAAAAGTATTTTTATTTTTTCTCGAGGTCATTTTTAAATGGAAAAAAAAAAAAAAAGTGAAACTACGAAACCAGAGTAATTAAATTAAGTCAAAATAAAATAATTAAGTAAATTAAAATAATTAAATTTATTACACTCACCATTCCAGGTGTTTTCCGTCTGATCTTGGGGCTCCGATGTTTTGTCCCCTATGTCGAAAAAAAATTAAAATTTCAGCATAATATATTCGAAGAAATGAAAAAAAAGCATCTTTAAATTTAAGTTTAAGGAGAAATAAATGTGATTTAAATAAACTCAAAGAAAAGAAAAAGTTGCACCTAGAAGGAATTATCAGAATTTACAAGGTTGTGTTAAAGTGCATATGAATGAGTAAATGATAAAAATTTGAGACTGAAATATGCAAACTTTATTGAGAAAAATTCAAAATAAATTCATGGTATCATTCAGTATGGCGTATGTCCGCCATTATTTCTAACGCAGCATGCCAAGCTCCCTAGTAGTGAGTCATACAGGCTCTTTTTGAAGTCATGCGACTATCCATCTCATGCTGCTTAAATCCTGTCAAGTATTTCCAGCAGACTAAGCGGTACGGGTAGAGTGGTGATATCTCGTCCAATGGCATCCCATATATTCTCGATCGAGGAAAGGTCCGGTGACTACGCCGGTCATGGTTAGATATCTTTGTGTCGTAGACAAGCTCTTGAGACGGCAGCAATACCGGGTCAACCATTGTATTGTTGAAAAAGCGGGTGAACCAGGGAGTTCAGGAATGGGAGCGTAACGGGCTGTAAAATTTCTTGTACGTAACGCTGGACTGTCATAGAGCCCGTAACGAATGCCAAAGCGATTTGGCATCATATGAAAATGCACCTCACACTACGACACCAGGTCTTCTGGACGTGTGATGGTACAAAACAAACCATGAATCTTGGTTCTGTTCTCGTTGACATAACCCAAGGATTCCATTGTCGTTTCCACCCAGAGAGAAGCGGAATTCGTCAGTGAAGACCGCGCGATGCCATTCGACGCCCCATGTTAGTCTGGTACGACACCATTCCAGTCTTTGATGGCGATGCATTGCTGTTAAAGGCAGTCGTCGTAACGGTCTACGTGAGTTTAGTCCCACGTCGTGAAGTCGTCGACAAATGGTACGATCACTTATTGGACGATCGAGAGAGGTTCCCACTGCCCGTTGGATGTCTGCAACAGTGGCTGTTGGATCAGTACGCGCATGTCTTGGACTTGGACACCGCAAGTGTCCCCCTTACCCCATAGGACAGGTAAAAATGTTTTTTTTGTGGACACGCTGCGGAAAAGTGGGTTGGTTTAAACCGTGAAGGCTCTCTTTCTTTGGTTTCATGGTCAGAACTTCTCATAAAGAGGTTTCCCGTTTTGCAGAACATTATGTATACAGTAATAATACAAAGTTATATACAAAAAAAACGGTCGATTAGTCTGTTGTTGTTGTCAAGATATTCTTGGATCCGGATATGTATAGGCACATGAACAGTTTATTGGATGAGGTAGTCTATGTTGTCCGAAAGGAATCTCATGACGGATATTATCTTTGACTGGGCTTGATCGTTGCTGGCTGTGTTTTTTGCCCATGCCGCATAATTAACATATGATGGCTGCGTGAGATGATGAGAACGCGTTAGGGAGCATTTGAAGATGTCAAGATTAGCCGTTCCTGTTTATCGGCAGGTGCAGTTGCTAGAATTTGTCACACTAAATCGGCTCAAATAGCTGGGGAAGGGTCCATGGCCTGTGAAATATGACGTGAGGTAGGGACCATACGACTCTTTTCTGGGGTTGACTTTTGGGAAAAAAGTGAAGGTTCACCTTCCTGTTTCCAATTCCTCCTGTCATCTTTGCATGGCTGCCTACGCGCATGTCTCTTCGATCTTCTCTCAATCTGGTTGCTCTAGCCCTTTCTGAGACTGGTTGACTGTGGCATGTGCAATGTTGTATTTCTCACTGCCAACAGCGTGCAACATTAACATCACTACAACCTAACTTTTGCACAATCCGTCGATTAGACCATCCACCTTCTCGGATGCCGATTACTAGACGTCTGTCAAACTCTCCCAGTTGCTTAAATTGCTTACAAACTTTTCCCGAGGCATAACTCAATGATAAACGATGTAACCAACACAACAGCAGGAGTCAAAAGGAATTTGTTGCGCTACTGGATGTCCTTTTATACCCCGGTATGCAGCGTGTCTGTAAGCTACACTGCTCGTTGTGCATGCTCAACGATTCTGAAAATTTGATCATTTGCATCTGCAAGGCAGGTATACCACTTCTCTAAATTTCATTTAAACTGGTTTACTCTTTGCACGTGTTACAATTATTTGGCTTAGAGTGTAAATGAAAAGTGCCCAATGATATATATGATACATGCTCTATTTTCGCAAATATGAACGACGAATATACTGTAGCTTAACTATTTGTTTTAATTCCTTACCTTCTCTTAATCTGTCTACCTCTAATTGGGCAAACCCAAGTGCAAAGCTTTTTCTTCTGTATAAAAGCCGAAGGCTCTCGATAGCTCGATTTTTCTTTTTCCTAAAAATTCATTACTAAAATTAGTACACATACCCATTAAAAATTATCTTTATAAAATTAAGGACTTCAAGATGAGAAAATTATAGCTGGTATAGGAACTGATATGGACTGTTGTCATTTTCCGCTTGATGAGAACAAATGCTCGATCCTTATTAGTGCTTGTTGGTGGTTTTTCAACAAAGGCAAAGTAACATTCCAAACACTTTTTGTATGAATCACAAACCCAATCAAAGAATTATTGAGTAAATAGTTGTGCAACTTTGTAAAGAAGTGCACATGTGACATTAAACCTAAATGAGAAACCAGGTAGATTTGAGGTAGCTAAATAATGGAATAACTTCCATCAGTAAAGTTCAACGCAAAATTATTCTAATTAAAAATGGCATTAATTTTTTTCTCATTGAAGTCGTTATGCTGAGACTGAAGTAAGTTTACTTTGTCTTAGAATATTTGACGAATCGACAGTACACGAATTAATTTTAATACAAAAGAGATTGTGAAGAAAAAAATTACAGAAGTTTCGAATTTATTGAGGGATGAGTCCATGATAATACATGATGTAAGTATCATCGATTCCACCTTTTTCCCCAAGTGCCAAACAATTTTACACTTTTGGCATCGAAATCTTATAAACCCGTTCATAAACCTGGATGTGAATGTTCTGAAAAGCTTAAGCTGTCTGCAAAACAAGTTTAAAATATAAAAGTTCTTAACAATACAGCATTGTATGCAGTGAAACTGTTTAATTAATACAGTTTACAATAAGATTAGCATCTAGATCTCATATAAATTCTTTTTCTGTTAGTATTTCATTTGACCCTTTTAGTTCTAATTAAAAAAAATTTAATTGTGATCCACACAGACTCAATCTGAATGATTGTGGAACACTTTTACACTACTTCAGTTAAGTGCTAGTTGCACCTCACAACCTTTCAAATTAGCAACGAGAAGGTTGCGAGTTCGAATCCAACAAACACTGTCGTGTATAAAGGTGGGAGGGGGGGGGGCTGGTGAACGTTAAATACTTCATGGCTTCAAATATCCTCACATTGGCGTGGTGTGGAAGTTTGGAGAGTGAGGTGCCAGCTCAGGTGCTGACTCTTCATCTGACCGTGGTTACAATCTACGTGGTGTTGTCGTCGGACCTTTTTCTTGGGGATTGATCCCGAACCGTTGTCAATAGACCGTTGTGTTGCTCCAGTGCGACGTTGATTAAAATACATACCTACCTACCCGTCATCACAACTGCTAGGTTGATATGCATAAATGCATTTAATGAAATATTACATCAAAGCAAAGCAAAGCAAGGAAACTAGCTCGTTTTAAAGAACACTCAACTGGGGTCTGTCCACCAACAGAAAAATGCATCGCAAAATAATTCTATTAATCTTCACAGCATTAATGTTTTAATGAGGGCTGAAGTTTAGAAGTTTCAATCCAGTCATTTTTCATTATAATAATACTCTAATAGTTATGTATGTGTGTGTGGGACCACCCTGGATTAATTGGTTTGCCCAGTGCGCATTTGTATGCTGCGCAGTAGCGATTTCTGAAACATACTCTAGGATCATTCCTCTCTTGTTTGTAAATAAACCTTTCTTAAGTTTGTATGTCCATTACTTGAAGACAGCACCCGTTTGGCACAATTTGGCCTAAAGCGGTCTTTTCACCATAAAAACGCAGGCAACCAGCCCATATATACTAAAAGGAAATACTTAATGAAGGAAACTGATCTTAACGCAAAACAAAAAATCGATTAAAAATGGTATGAAAAGATTTCTGTTGAATAGTCTTTATATCAAAATAAAACCCATTGAATGTATACTGTTGGTGCTTAATACCAAAATGTAATAAAAATGTCATCATGCGCTTCAGAAATTTTTTCTAAACATGAATGAATGTATGTGTGTGTGTGTGAATGAGCAGAAAAAAAAATAGGAAAACCCTTAACTAACCTTTTGACAATGTGTTCAAATTGAGAAGAATGTTTTAAATGAAAATCTGTATAAAAAAGTTGTTTTTAAGGACTTACAACTCTTTTTCCATTTCTTTATTCAATCTTTCCAGTGATGTTAACCTGGCTTTCATCCTCATCGGATCTTTATCGAGAGCCTCCAGCTTTTTCAGGTATTTCAGTTCTTTTCTCTAGAAATAACAATGGAATTGTGTTTACAGACCAAATCTATAAAATCCGTTCTTGATATATGAGAGTGCTTGAAATAGAAATTTTAATACAATTTTTATTTTTATTTTATTTTTGAAGTATATTACTCACCTTTGCCACCATTTGATCCAATTCCTCCTGGGCTTGCACAATTAGGAACCTGGAAGAAAATGTCTTCAATGTGAACTCTAAAATAATTCTAAGAAAAAATATGTTATCGTGTTTAATAATGAATATAAATATTCCGTCTGAGAAATATTCTACTAAATATATATTTTCAGATTTAAGAGTTGGATTGGTTAATTTTTACACGCAGAGAATGATGGAAATAAGTTACGGTTCCATTTCAAATGGAGTAATTTGTATTTCTTATGTGCACACCAAACCCATTGTAAGCAAATGCGTCTTGTGTTTAACGTTAGTTTGCCTCAAATGTGCTATTGACCCGAATAAAACCAATTCCTACACTAATATTACATACACTGAGAAACTGTGGAGCTTGAATGATTATTTTCCAGCTTTTTGTAAAAATTGCACAAGTTGCTTCGTTCACACGGTTGGTTCAAGCATTCAAAATCATTTATCGTCGACAAGGAAAATCTTGTTCAAGGCTAGGTCTTGACTAGCTAATTTTACAAGTAATTAAAAAGTTGGGACACAAAATAAGGAATTCTAGTATAATATTTTACATGTTTATATAAATTTCTTACTCTTTATGGAAATGTTTTTGAACTTTTGAAGGACGATGTTGGAGTTGCATCTCAAGTATTTGTGAAAATATCAATTTATGATCAGAGATATTTTCTGTCTTTTTAGAAAAATAAATATAATTTTATTTCTGCAAACGTTCATCAATTTATCAGGTTTTAACTTGGATTTTTTTAAAAAACTATATTTTGAAAAAAAAAACTAATAAATAAATAAACCGCTGTACGTCCGCATTTTCGAACTTTTTCGATAAGAGCTTTATAGAACTGAAAAAATAATTTAGCCCTACTTTTAAAGGTTAAAAAAGGGCGAATTCAACAAAAAAAGTTAATATAATTATTCTTTAGTCTGACAGTCCAAAATATGGGGAAAAAAGTTTCGCCCAATGTTGAGTTCACCCTTCCTCTATCCGCAACGCCTCAGTTCTAATATATTTTAATTAAATGTATTTTCAAAACGGAGTCAAATTAAAATAAACTACAAAATGAATTGAAGTGCGGATAAAAGTAGAAATGATGTCAATGTAATTAATAATATAGATTCATTGAGAATGTGAATGCAGGTATGAAAAAATTTCCTTTCAAATAGTTATGCTTATCTGAACAGTATCTTCTATCATCTTAACAATTTTTAAACTATCTCGATTGAAAATGTCATATTATTTTCTCCTTAAAATATACTTATAAATACCATGCATTTTACCAAGCATACCATTTTCTCCTTAAAATATACTTATAAATACCATAAGTATGTATAAGTAATGTATAAGTATGTATAAGTAATGTATGTATAAGTAATGTATAAGCAATAAATGTATAAAAGTATAAATGCAACCATTTTTGATACGAAATAAATGTTAACGTCATTATAAACTAGTATATGTTCAAATTTTGCATAGTGCATTTCAGTGTAGCAGTACAAGATGTTATCTGTTATATGTGATTGGAAAATGAATTAGTGTTTCGTTAGCATAAAGAAGAAAATGTTTTATTGTAGAGCTGTTTAACAACTATTAGATGCTAGGTAAAAAAATAACTATAACTAAAATAATTAAATATATTCCTTAACCAGCTGTTTTAAAAGCCTATAGTGTTATAGTTTTATGTATCGTCGTCTGTGAAAAATGTCAAATTTCAGTTTCTGATCCCAGCCGGCAATTTAAACTTAAAATGTTCAATGAGAACACCGAAAAAAAAGTAATAATTAAACCTTAATAAATCATAGTGTTAACAGAACATTCAAATATCTGAAAAGCAAACATATAATAACTTAATCTTATATTTTAATCGTGATGTGCAATATGTTAAAAATATCATAGAATAAAATAAATGTGCATTTAAATACCCAAAAGATACGATTCGAACAAAAATAAATTATTGCATTTTTTAATGGAAAATATGAAGAGGGGAAATGTACACTATTCATTTTAATCACTTACACTTGTGATAAGTAAAATATGGGGGGAAATATATATAACAAACAAAAACGTTTAATATAGAAAATTTCTACAGATATAAATAAATTAATGAAAATTGAAAAATTTAATCAAGAAACGGAAAACATGCTAGGTATAACATTATTACATAATTCAGTCAATAAATTTCCTTAACGGCTGATATAATTGGCACTGTGCTACTCACATTAAGAATCCAACTGTAATTATCAAGATTTCAACTATCATTTCGGCGACCTTGATTGTTTTCTTGATGTGGAAAAAACAAAAACACCGATGCGGCTATATTCGCACTAAAATTTATCGTTAAGCACAATACTTTTACGAGAGTAAATTTTCGAGGTGCTAGTCTTTTCAATGAACAGATTTCATTTGATCAAAATACGTTTTACACAGCATCGCAACAGTGCGATTGCATTGTTTCAGACATTGTTTAGAAAATGCATTGATACTCAATAATGTACATATCTATTTTAAAACGAATTGTTTCGAGTATTGTTGAAAAGTATTCATTGTTTTAGAATGGTAAAGATTTTAATTTCTAAATTATGGCAGAAATATTCATTTTAAGCTTAAAATTCATTTTAAATTTACTCTTTTTATTTTACACTCCAGTAAAACACAAAGTGAATAATTATAAATAAAAAATATAATATTCATTTAAAGTTTCGCAAAATCAAAAAATGGAATTTACATATAGAATTTATGAATTAAGAGATTATAGTTAGCTTATGAAATTCATCTGCATACTTACATTTACGCCCACAAAATAAGTGCACTTAGGTTTGAATGTTGAATAAATGTTTATGTTTACTAAAATTAAATCTTTATCACATTTTAAGGTACAGCTACACTCTACGTTTATGAGTGATGGCAACAGCTTGGCGATTTTTTTGGCGCACTTCTAGTAGCGAGTTACGATAAATTAAGGCAACCCATCTTTCGTTGCTGTTGTTGTGGTTTTCACGGCAACCTCGTCAAACGGAAACTTTCAATTTTCATTTTGAATATTCTAGAAAGTTCTTCCAAAATACGTTAAAATCGTTTGATTTCATTGATTCGTTTGAAATTTTTTCTTTCCTCCCATTGGTTATTTTGTTTTTAAAATATCCTTTGATTGCATTGGTCCTTTTAAATCGTTTTCTGTGGTACCATTGGTTCATTTATTTGTATTTTGACAGTTGTGGAATTTTTATTTTGCTATAGTAGTTTTCACGACAGGATTAAGAGTTTTGTTTTTTTGACCATTTTCGTTTTCATAATTTTTTTACGAGAGAATTCTGACGTTATCAGGTATTATTTCTTGCTTTCTTTCTTTTGTAAATCTTTTTCTTATTCAACGTGCTCACTGTATTTAGTGTAGTTGATAAGTTTCAGGGTATTCTTACCATTCGTAGCTTAGTTTCTCTGCTGGTTCACAAATATGTTTTGATATGTGATTAAGCTTACTACTTTTTGTGAAAGTTTTTTTGAAATATACTTTTTAAAGCGTTCTGAAATGTGCTTAAAAAGTGTGTTGTAAAAATAAAAAAAATTGTGACAGGAAAAGAGTTAAGAAATAATTCTTACCTTGGCGATTTTAGAAGTGCGCCAAAAAAAAAAATCGCCAAGCCGTTGCCATCACTCATAAACGTAGAGTGTAGTTGTACCCATTTTAATGTTCAATTCTGAAGGAATAAACTTTGGTCACCTCTGACCCCATTGGTTTATTGACATAAAATCTTTTTTTTTTGTGCATTTCCCTTTAGATGTGTATCATTTGAAATGTTTACTGCGGTTGTTAACTTTAAGTCAACTTTGATTCAATAAATCAAAATTGCATCGATACTAGAATATGAACTCTTGAAAGAAAAACACTGCAAGCAATGCCTTTATTCAAACAACTTTTAAAACTTTAAGACAAAGTTTGTATACATAGGACCAGTGGAGCAGTTCTTGAAACACTAATTGTGAAAAGTTGCTCTGTACGAATGTAAACTGTGTTACATTAATCGAGAGATCATTGAACTTTATTTAGTTTGAACACAAAGGGCTGTGAAATATAAGAAGAAAATCGAAAATATTATCATTAAAAGAGGAAAATATACTCTATAACAAAAAAATCGACGCACCAAGAAGGAATCGTCCGATTGCTTTGAAATTTCGTATGCAAAAATGTTTTGAACAAATATGCAAATGATTAAAATTTGGTGTCCAATGAATGAATAGTGCGATCTCCAGCGCATCGGAACTGCGCATCCAGCAGATGTATATAAGGAGTTGTTCTTGAACTGTTGTTAAAATTTTCTGCTGCATTGCGATTTATGATACCTTTCAACGACTGAAAAAATGCCTCGCCGCAGGATTCGAGCTCATTACGAGCAATTTTCAGAGTTTGAAAGAGGTCGTATCATTGGATTGAAAGAGGCAGGTTGGGCAAATCGGAGAATCGCTCGTCATGTGAGTCGAAGTGATGCGGCGATTAGAAGATGCTGGCAAGAGTGGGTGGATAATGGCAGATTTCAGCGTCATGATGGTAGCGGTCGACGTAGGGCCACAACAGATCGCGAGGACAGAGTGATTGTCAGATCAGCTGTCACAACGCCTGATTCATCGCTATCAACCATCAGTCGTGCGACCCACACACGAGTGTCCACCATGACCATTCACAGACGGCTGAGAGAGCGAAATCTACGCTCGTACCGACCGTTACGCCACCTGCCACTCACGCCTGCACACTGTCAAGCCAGATTACAGTGGTGCTTGGCTCGATCAGGCTGGAATGATGCTGACTGGACACGTATAGTCTTTAGCGACAAATCCCGCTTCCAACTGTGTCCTGACGATCATCGAAGACGTCTCTGGAGACGGTCAGGGCAGCGTGCCGATCCTGCTTTCACTATTGCACGCCACACGGGCCCTCAATAAGGAGTTATGGTCTGGGGGTACCATTTCCCTTGATAGCCGGACCCCTTTGGTCGTCATTAGAGGCACACTTACTGCGGTACGTTGACGACATTCTGAGACCTGTTTTGCTACCGTTCCTTTCGCAGTACCCTGGGCTTATTTTTCAGCAAGACAATGCCAGACCACATACGGCACGTGTTGCTATAAACTGTCTTCAAACTTGTCAAACACTTCCTTGGCAAGACAATGCCAGACCACATACGGCACGTGTTGCTATAAACTGTCTTCAAACTTGTCAAACACTTCCTTGGCAAGCCAGATCACCAGATCTCTCTCCCATCGAGCATGTCTGGGATATGATGGGAAGGCGACTGCATCCGGTACGGATTGTTGATGACGTAGTCCGACAATTGAGCTCGTTACTGTAACTCTGAAATAAATCATTCAATTGTTTTGAAATTTTAATCAATTTCTATTCTGTACATAATTTTCCTATCCACCAATATTTGTCTCCATCGGACAACTCCTTCTTGGTGCGTCGATTTTTTTGTTTTAGAGTGTATATGCGAACCTTTAGTGCTTTCTCTCCTTTTCACTTGGGCAACCACTCATGAGGTTGATTAGAAAGTTCAACGTAAAGTTATTTAATATGAGGTAGGCAGGTATTTTAATTAACGTCGCAATGGAGAAACACAATGGGTCATTTGCGACATTCCGGGAGCAAACTCGAAAGGAAAGATCCAAAAACAACACGACGTAAATTTTGAAGCACGATTACTTGACGAAATCGCTCTTGAAGTGGCACCCTACTCACCAATTTTCCACACAACCTCAACGTGAGAACATGACAGATTTAAAGTGCACCAGCCCCCTTTGTACACGATGCTGTTTAGTTTGACTCCTTTGAAACGTGTCTCGATTAAATGAAGTTCTTCCGCCGTTGAGACGCTCGTCTGAACGAGGTAACGAGTACCGTGATGGCCCGAGTTGTGTGATGTAAGAACCTGTTCTACAGCAGGTTAATGGGCCTTGTTTAAAGAAGTGTTGACTAGTCAGGTTGCAAAAGTAACGGACTAGCAACGGAGATTGCGTATTCGAATCCAACCAAAGACCGTAGTGTATAAAGGGGGCTGGTGCATGTTAAATCTTTCGTAGCCTCAAACGTCCTCACGTTGGAGTGGTGGGGAAGTTTGTAGAGTGTGGTGCCAGCTCAAGAGTTGCCTCATCATGTAATCCAGGTACAAATTCATATGGTGTTGTCCTCGAATCTTTATCGTTGGGATTGATCCCGGACCGTCGTCAATAGCCCGTTGTGTTGTCCCACTACGACGCTAATTAAAATACTTAACTACCTTAAAAAGTTTGTAATGACATTTAAACTCATCTACTGAAAGTCTTTAGAAAGGCGTCGTCATCAAACAGTGCCTAATTTGCATATATTTCTAGAGTGTAAATTGTAATAGGGCCCATCCCATGATTTTTCCATTTTCCCTTTTACAACCACAGTGCATTTCGCACAATAAAATTGAGGCAAGCATTTCAAAGCTCAGAATTTCATCGTGTTCTTAACTTTCGGAAAGCAGTGAAGCTCTGACTGTTGGTGCAACATGTTCCAAGTTCTAATCAAGGGAATATATACATATTTTTTAATTAACATCGCACTGGAGCAACACAACGGGCTATTGCCAACGTTCCGGGATCAACCTCCGAAGAGAAACATCCGAAGACAACATCATGTCATTTTGAACCATGGTCAGATGACAAGGTCACAACTGAGTTGGCACCCCACTCTCCAAACTTCCACACAACGCCAACGTGACTACATTGGAGGCCACGACAGATTTACCTTGCAACATCTTCCTTTGTTCTAATCATGGGTTTGAACAAAAATATTTGTAGGTTGTTAGTTATTTAACATCACATTGAAGCAACACAACATGTATTAAAAATATTTGTAAAAGATTAGAATCTACTTTGGGCTACATATATGTGATTTCGCGTGGATCATTCCACTTCTGACTCATCATCAGTCAACACCGGCGACTTCCGGTAGAAGGAGTAGCAAGAATATTTTAGAAGCATAAAGATTAATATGTTACTATTTTTTGAATACTTTATTTGTATTATTTTGATAGATTTTCATTTTTTAAACATAATTTTTTTCAGAAGGACTGTGGCATCATTCATATAATTGATAACGAGTTGGGGGAGTTAAACCAACCAAGGTCGGGCACCATTCATACTTTTATGTACGGAAGTCCTAAAATTAACGACCTTTCACACCTATTCCGAAATCGACGGACCCGTGGCCTACTCCCGGAGCCGCAATATACTATAAGTGGACAATTTGCATAGATAACGTCAAGGAAACCGTATGATCCCATGTATCACGCTTTGATGACTAGGCGCAGTTGTAAGGCAGAACTACAGGATGTCGTTGAACCGGACTCTCCGGGCTTGATACATCCTTGCGACTCTTAAGCTGTCATGGACTTTTCATACTGTTGTGCTAAAAAGAGATTCAAATTCCGAGTTGACGGTTGCTACAACCCAAAGCATTTGATACTTAACATTAAGTTACAGTACAAGCCCGCCCAAATCAAGCGTTAATTGGGTGATTGAGATTTTAACGTTATGAGGCATCAAATACTCTTTTATGGAGCAACCGTTAGCCCAGAACTTGGGTCTCGTAATTACTTCGACAGTATAATATAACCGATGTTTCTTTTACGAACCCTAGGGTACGAGGAAAAAATTCGTTAGCCTTTTGAGGGGTTTACACATCAGTATGCGCAAGTCTTACAACACGTCGATACTCTCTTGGTCCGGTTACTCTAGGCCTTCCTGAGCTTGGTTGATGCTTGCATGTGCCTTGTTTTATCCACCGCTGCCAACAGCTTGCAACATTAACATCGCTACAACCAATACGTTGCGCAATCCGTCGATTAAACCATCCACCTTCTCGGAGGCCAATTACTAGGCGTCTGTCAAACGCTCCCAGTTGCTTAAATTGCTTACAAACTTTTCCCGAGGCATAACTCAATGATAAACGATGTAACCAACAGAACAGCAGTAGTCGAAAGGAATTTGCTGCGCTTTTGGATGTCCTTTTATACCTCGGTATGCAGCGTGTTTGAGAGCTACCCTGCTCGTGGCGCATTCTCAAACGGTTCTGAAAATTTTATCCTTTGCATCTCCAACGCAGATGTACCTCTTCTATAAAATTCACTTACACCGGTCTACTCCTTCCAGGTGCAATGTTTTTTTTTGTCTTAGAGTGTATAAATATATTTTTTATTGTTTGTTGTATCATGGGTTTTAAATTTTACTGTATGTAACATTTTTTTAATGACATTAGAAGGTTTTTATTATTTAATTGGTACTTTTGTATACGTTTAACTTTCGAATTATGTACGTTGAAAATTTTAAAGTTAAATATTAGGTATATATTTCTCTTGATTGTTAAGAGAAAAAAAGTGAAATGTAGGATGACCATATTGTAAGACTGAGAACGCGTTTTCAGGGCATGAACCTTTTAAATTGATTATGGTTGTAATATATCTTGTATTTTGTGTTGTATGGCGCATGAATAATGCTTCGACCTCTCGGATGACTAGAATGACGGGCTCGTTGCACAAAACCTGCATTTTCATATGGACACATGAAAATTCTTCAGAAAGGAGGAGTTGTGACATTGTGTAAACTCCGTTGTGCTTGACATTTAGGAAAAGTTACTTACAGGGCAGATGCCTTCTCCATTTTGTCATCGGAATGCCGAATATATTCTGATTGGTTATTACTTGGTGCAAGCTGCTGTTCTTTCGCCATGCGCTTTTCAACGATTTGAGAAGAACAGATGAAATAGAAGTCCTCGGTAGATGTTGTTCGTCCAGATGATCTCTGATTGGTTTTTTACTTTTATCATAGTTTTATTCTTGAACTGCAGAGACGTGTGAGACGGCGGTTAGAGTAACCTCCAGAGAGAGAGAGAGAGAGATCCAGAAGCAGCGGGTGAGGCTTGTTCACCGTGCTGTACTGTACTGACGATACATATTTTTATGTATTTATGTAATGATGTTAATGTGAAGATTTGAAAACTGTTGATATTCTTACTGTTCTTGGAATAATAAGAAGGAAAATAGCTTTTGGTTGTCTTCTCCTTGAGTGCGATTCGTACTGTTTTAACACTACCTTTTAGAGGTGACTACATCACAGCCTTTTCTGCACACCTTGGACAAATATAACGGGTATTATGAGTTATCCTATCATTCACGCAGTGTTCCAAAGTATAAGTACGTCGAATTTGTAGAGCATTGGGGTCAAATGGTGTAGATTTGTATAAAAGACAGCCGCCAACTCTGTTTTAATGTTAATTATAAATTAAGAGGATGTTGAACTTTCAAAACCAACTTTTAAAGTTACCGAATTGTTACAAAATTTGCACAGCATATATATTTCTTTCACTAAAATGAGTATATAAAAAATTTCGTGTAAAAATATTAATTTTTATTTAAGTTACATGGATTAATAAGTTAATTAATTAGTAAATAGCGGCATGCTACAGGAACATTAATTTTCCTCGTATTGTCCTAATTTTAATTTACATAATAGTTAATACAGATATCAATCAATTTTTCCTAAGTGTGTCATTCAATTATATGTATAAAAAATTATTACAAAAACGCCTAAAAGTTTACAAAAGAATACAGATTACGCAATATTTCAACCTAAAATTTCATAATAATGAAGCACAGTGAACTTCTCATTTGCACTTATATGTTATTAACATATTATAAAAATTATTAAAAAAACCTTTTAAGAAAATCGAGTCAACTATAATGCACTGGGACCAATTCAAAATCAGAAAAATGTCAAAATTACTTGAAATTGAGAAAAACGCGTTTTTGTAGACAGACCTTCTGTACTTGGATTATATGTTAAATGTAGTTGTCAGATTTTTTTATATCAAGTAACATATTTGTAAGCAATTTGTGAGTATTTGTTACAAGCAATGTTAATTGTTTTAACTGAAACTCAGTACGACTAAAATTTTCAAGCGTCGTAATAAGTGAAAATTATACGAACAAGATAACACTTGAAAAATGTGCACTAAAATATTGGTAGTAAATACTAAAAATGCCGCAGGACTATATGTTTTATAGCTAAATTTTTTCCTCTGCTTCTACTTTTTTCATTCTTCAACCTTTCCTATGATCCTCTTTCCATTTGCGATGACCGTCGTACATCCTGTCTTTCAGCAGATAAACCGTTTCCTTGTTGGGATTTACTTTTTTGAGAAATGTTATGTTTTTTACTTCCAAAGTTGAACTGACTGTTAAGGCCATTGCCGAATTCAGACGTTTCTTTGATACAAACCCCTCTTTCAGACATTTCTTCCATTTACAACTCGTGAAGACTCTCATTCGAATTGTGAGTCTTCCCTGACACACAGCGAATTAGTAGTTCAGTTGATGCTAATCGTGGGTATACAGGCAAAAATTTTTCATCTTACTTTTCTCACAATTGTGTCTTTATATTTTTATGGCATTTGGGTATTTCGTTGCAGGCCATATCTCTTTGATAAAGACACCATGATGAGCTTCCCTTTGGACATTTCGAGTGTCGGGGTTTCTTACCTGTTGATATACAGTGAAAAAGGTTTGCAAATACAGCAGTGTTTATGTTTTCGATATTTGTTGAGCTTTCTTTGATTGCTTTCGATAAAAGTTTTGGAGCTTGAAATCCGTGTTTTCTTTCAAGCTCCCTTGCTGCTGTCCACCAAGTGTACACCCGTTTCTCGCCCTTCCTTCACTTTAATATACAGTACCCAATCTTTTTGCAACGTGGCTGATGACTTCTTGAGAATGGGAATCTTAGGACCATATATTTGAGTATCTCAAAATTTTTTGGAAGGCTTTTGAATCACCGTCACACAAGATGGTAATATTTTCATTTCATAGCACGTAATTGAGCGTTTCCAAACTTTCAATGCAGCACTCATTTCCGTACCAGAAATTTTTTTTTGGTAGAAAGCCTTGTGAAAATTCGAACCAAATACTGAACTCAATACTGGATTCTCCCAATTCCCAAACAGTGTCGATGCAATCAGGGTAGTATTTGGAAAGGATCTCATAATCTGCCACGCGATTTGTCTAGGTATCAATCACAATTCCAATATCATAGAGAGAAGTATGAACCCCCTATTGCCCTTGTGCCATCATAAGATACTGAAATGTTAATGACATCTTTTCTTGTACTGGGTTCATATTCCATGTATGCTTTTCGAAACGCTTTTTTTTTTCATTTCTATCACACTATCTATCAAACACTTGTTCTTCACGCTCAATGTGTTTTTGAAAAAGTTTTACGAACCATTGTAGCTGTGACCAAGTTCATAGAAGCAGTTTCCATTGCAGCATGTATTCAACCTATTCCTAAAAACCACTCACCTTTTGAGTACTGACGTCAAACTTTTAAGTATATGGTCCCCGATGACTAAAGAAGGGGTCGAACCAAAACTATATATGCACGACGCGCACACAAGTTCCAAGTATACTGAATAACCAAATTGTCCCTCACTTTAACATCTAAAGCACAAATTACACAATCCACACATGGCACATTGTGAAGCAAAGGTGAAAAAGCTGATTCCCTTATTAAAATGTAATCAGATGATTTGGTCTCATTTTTTCCATTTCAATTTCCTCAACTGTTTCAGAGATCACAGTTGAATCGTGAACTTTCGTTTTAGATGCTGAGGTTGAATTGACAGCTATATCTGAGTTCAGAGATTGATTCCTTCATGTGGTAGCTGTGATAAACATCCTGAGCTTTGTTGGGAGACCTTTAAGCTTTCTCCAATGTGAAGATATGCTATGCATTGTAATGAAAAATGACGAAATAAAAATCAAATAAAAAAATACACTACATTAAAAGAACAAATAGCTCTGAAAAGAACTTTGTAAGAAAATGTTATTCTGAAAAGAATAGCTTTGTGACAAGCATAAAAGTTTTACGAGGGATGCATAAGTAACCAATCGATAAAACTTTGTTCACCAAGCACATGTACTAAGCATGATTACAATTAAATTTAATGTTACCAATTTCTAAAAAAGTATATAAATATTAAAAAATATTTATGAGGCTCATCTAGGAAGTAAAACAATCATACTTGAAACCCCATTAAAAGTTCGTCTGTTTACGTTTAGACAGCTTACAGAAAAGGGCATGGCTCTCTCTTTGTTTATAAATTTCAAATCACTATAACACAGTCAAAAATCATTATACATGAAAAATTCTTTTTGCTTCTGGTTCACTTGGTACCCATTATTTTTTAAAGCTAAAATTGAAAACTTCACCTTTGGGCCGATTTTGGTAATTTCGTAAGTCTCTTGTTCCTTTAAGGCTATTCTGGGCTTAAAAAAAACGAAATTATATTCGATGGGCTGTTTTTTTGCTTAAAAAATCGGGATCTCTTAAAATACCATCCCCATTGGGTGACATTAAACTTTTCCGAATCAACTTTTATGCCGTGTAATAAAACCTTTGCATAGTTAGATATTTGTTATGAAGTCATGCAATAAAGTACTGGTTTATATCTTGTACAAATGAACCAATGTAAAATACAGAGCAGCGCTGGCCATGCATGTCATTGGTTGCGCCTGCCAATGCATATATAAAGCGACAGATATCTACTATGTATTCCACACATTTAATAATTATTAAACATAAATTTTAAATCATAGTTAGTAAATGTGACTAGACCGTCAATCGCGATCCGTACCTCAATGGGAAAGGTATCTGCGCATACTAAATGCGCATGGACGGATAAATCAGTCTTGAAGGTATTTTTTTGAAGGGTGTCTGTCAGGGTTGAACTAATAATCTGAACAGTTGCATTATCATTCTTGGTTATCCGAAAACATCTCGTATCTAGTTAATCCTCGCTACTTAATTAGTCACCACATTATTCTTTAATTCGATCGAATGCTTCTATTATAATCTTTTTTTTTGAGATCCTAGCCTCCCCGATTCACCAAAAGGTTTTGAATCTTACAGAGGGAGGCAGGACAGAGACGACCCTCAGCACGTCGGAACAGAGAGAACAAAAAGGTAAAGACCGGGCCATATTTGTGAGCACAATTATTCTTTCTTGGCCACATAAAAAACAAATGCCAACAGGGCATAACATAATGTCCTAAAAGCTCAGCACATGCTGGCTAAAAAGGCAATATACACAAGTTAAAAGTATATTTCTATAATAAATTTTACATCATACATGGCACATCATTGCTAGCAGAGACCTAGAATTAAAATAGGTGCATAAAAATTTAGGTCAGGTATAAAATGATTTTTTAAAATTGTAATTTAAGAACATGAAATATGAAAACAAGTAGTTTAAAGGGGATAAGCAATAAAAAAGAGATTTTTTACATTATTAAGGGTAAAAGTTAAAATAACACCTTAAACTCTAAAGATAATATATTTTCTTTAAATAGGGCATGAAACGTGGTGCAACAGAGGGCGGGCCAGGGCATGGTGATTAAAGGAACAGAAACAGCAACAACGATTAAATGTTATTAGAAAGCTAGAAATTTCAGCGCACAAACATTTAAAAATTTGAATTCAACCAGGAAATCTGACCAAGGCTATAAAAGTTGAGTTAAGTGCAATAGTTAAAATTTATTAGTTTGTGTCTCCCCCCCCCTGAGCGAAGTGACGTAGGCGATAGTGAGCGTTTGACGTGACTAGTCAGTGGAAATGGTTGCGTCTGCAGTGGAGAAAGCGTTTTGAGTTTTTGAATGAGCAAAGCGGAATCTGTTTTCGATCACGATTTGGAAAAGAACCTCCATACAGAAAATTCATTTACGATTAGTTTAAAAATTTGAAACTACGAGCTGTTTGTGCACAGTTCCATAGCCAGGAGGACCGAGGGTATCGGCAGATGTCGTCAAAAACTTTATTCATCCATTTGGATAATAAATTCGAAAAACTTTATTCTTCAATTGGTTGGTGAACCACCTCACTGGTCAGGTGACATGCGAATTACTTCTATTAACATTTTCTTCACCGATGGATTGGACGAAGCGCCGACTACAGCATCCCACTAGCCCAATGGTCACCCACAGGCCCTGATTTAACACCATGTGACTTTTTCTTTGGGGCTACATAAAGGATAACGTATTTAAACATCATCTTCCTGTTGATCTAGCGGAGTTGAACCAGCGTATCGTAACCATTATCACTGTACTTGCTTCAGATACCCTAACACGCGTCTAGGCAGAAATGGGTTACCGGTTCGATGTGTGTAATGTGACTAAGGGTGCACACATAGAACATCTGTGACTGTCTCTAAAAAAACCTAAATATTCACCTACACTTCTATTACAAGTAATATAAAATATCTTACACCATCACTGTTATATAGTGAATTGAAATTGTATACTTACTTATGAATCACCCTGTATAATGGTCTGTCAACTAATATTTCTCGTTTAGAACTTATCGGAACGGAAGGATTTAAAAATTGTATTTCTATGTTGCAGCTTATTTGGAGAACTACGAATGCCTAGAAGATAACGCCGATCAGTATGCTGCCTGACACAGCGAATCTCAACGCTCTCAGGAATTCCTCACCACCATAATAATCAAGGATGAGAGTGAGTCTGCGAGCGCCACCTGCTGGCAAGAACCATTTCAGTAGATTGAAGTCTTCGTTTGTTAGGTTAACCAGTTTCATTTCAGTGCTCAGGTTACTATTTATTTCAGTTGAATGGAGATGGTTGTTTGTATTAAATGATTAAATGGCAACTGCAGTAGTGGATTGTGGAGTAGATTGGAGACTGGGGTGCTAGCTGGGTTTGATCCCTGACAGTCGCCAATAGCACTCGAGTGCAGCGTTATTTTAAAACAATCCAGCACGAAATGCAGGAAACCAATTTAAGCAGAACCCTTTGCTATTTTGTTGTTATCTGTAGCTTTATTGTGCTAGATTTACTGAGAAAACTTTAAGAATATGTATTTAAGTGCTCACTCTCGCATAAATTCAGATAGTTTTAGCGACATGGTACCGGAGCAGTTTTCAGACTTGATTTTCCTCGTTAGATAGCATAGGAATGGGCCATGCCTCTGTGAAGAAGAGTGTCTCTTCCATGGTTCAACTTGCAGATTTTAGTGACACTTTTGGTAACACATCATGCACCGTCCTGCATGTTTCCCCTTTGTCCCATTCATTCTGCCACGCATAGCTAGTCGTTTCCTTTCGGTATTGGCTCTTGGGCCATTTCACCCCTTCATTCCATTGCTGTTGCCTTTTTTAATAATCTATCTGCTTCTTTGTTTCCGTCGTGACCCGCATTAGCTTTAATCCATTCTAAGCAAATTTCCTTGTTGTTGTATAATAAGAGTTGTATTTCTCGTGGCAGTAGAGTAGGCGTCTTGGTATTTATAAGTGCCATGTGACCAGCTTGACTGTCTGACCAGATCTTGACATTTTTGTCTGCTCTTGCTCCTGCTGATTTTATGGCTGAAAGAATTCCATACAGCTCTGCCTGGAAAGCGGAATTACTGTCCTCCATTCTCGTAGACCATTGTTGTAGTATGTGCCCTTCTTGAATACAGCAGAATGCACTTTCCACTCTTTCCTCCATTTTGGAGCCATCGGTGAAGTAGCTTATGCCGGAATGAAGAATTCCCACTACTGGATTTAATATGTCATTCGAAATGGTTTTAGCTGAATGTATAAACCAGTTTATCGCTCTTTTCTTGTAGTCATCTTTGTCATAATTTGCATCTCCAAGCTTTGTACTTATTCTCATTCTCATTTTGACGCACACAGCTTCTTTTTATAGAGAAAGAAAAAAAAATTTCTGCAAAAAATTTCTGGTGAAATTTCCGCAATAGTTTGAATGGCCATAGTGGGTGCTGTTCTGTAACTTCCTGTTATTGAGATCAGAAATTTTCTTTGTATTCCATTTAACTTTAAGTATATCCCATTTAATTTTTCCACCAGACCACTGCACCATGACTCAACATTCTTTCAGTCACTGTTTTGTACAGCAGCTTTCGAAATTTATACCCTATTCCCCATCTCTTTCCAGCAATTCTATGTAGCATTTGAAATTGGAACATGGCTTTTTGTTTTATAGTTTGTTCATGAGCCGCCCAATTTAGCTTCTCGTCTAGTATAAGTCCTAGGTACTTTAATGTACTAGTTCATTTTATTCTTTTATTCCAGTAGATGGAAGGTCCTCTTAGGAGAGATTACAGAGGAGGTGGTATTTAGTTTTTTCTTCGGACACATTCAGACCTTCCTGATCTGTCCAAGTTTTTAACATGTCTAGTGCATTTGTGGCTAGCTCACCTAATTTGCGCTCTGATTTTGCCGCAATTACCAAGGTAAAGTCGTCAGCAAATGCTTGCATGCATGTGGACTCCTTCACGCCATGGTAGATCCAATGCTTCATCGGCCACGATATTCCACAGCATCGGTATTCTGCACGCTCTTTAGCTAGAGTATTTTTAATATTTTAAGCGCATTTAGGTTTAGCTAGTCTGTTTTTGATGTCATTGTAGTTAAGATTGTCGAATGCCCCCCCCCCCCCCAGTATCAACCGACACTACAGCAACGTTTAGTTTTTTCTTTTTCTCTTAATTAATTTTGTTTAGCAAAGTTTCTAGAGCACTGTCAACAGATGAGTCCTCCTTGAAACCAAATTGGAGTCCATGCCTTTCTTAGTTTTCAACTTGATAATAAGTTAACCTTTGCACAAGCAATCTCTCCAAAGCTTTACCAAGAGTTGGTAGTGAAACTTCTAGAGTTCTAAACACAACGTTAATTCATGTATGGTTGATGCATCTGTTTTGGCTAGAGTTTGTTCCCATAATTGGCAAAGTTTTGTTGAAAAGGATACTGGGGTCGAGCTCAACATCTCTCGCCGCCGAATCTCTTCAAAATGTATTGGAAAAATATGGAAATGCTAATTTAGTCGCTATATTTTGTTCATTAGTTGTATGGCTCTTTTGAGCGTCCATTCTATATTGAGGAAGTAGGTAGATGGTTGAATGAACGTCTCACTCAAGAAATACGCCGGGCTATTGGCGACGGTTCGGGATCAACACTGAAAGTAAAGATCAGAGGACAGCGCCTTCTTATTTTGAAACACGGTCAGAAAAGGAGGTCAATATCAGAGCTAGCATCCCACTCTCCAAACTTAACAACATGCCAACGTGAGGACATTTTAGAAAAGGAAAGGTTTTAATCCAAGCCCCCACGTACACGATGGTCTGTAGTAGTATCCAGTTTCAAATTCTTATAACAAATTCTTATATAATAGGTGGAATGTTCTACAAGGAATATTCTAAATGGATCACACAGAAATATGTTTTAACGAGTAACAGTAGAAAACTGTTCTTTTTTACATGCAGAACAAAGGTCAGGTAATATCTTAGTGTTTTAAACACCAACTTCTTTGTATTTTTTTCTTATTCTGAGTGTGTGGGGAGACAGAAGCGTACTTCGCAATACAAGAGGGATTCTGCCTTGGTTATGGCTAATGTGATTGCTGTAATCTTGTGTACCCTCTAAATAAACAATCTTAAATTTTAAGAATTCTAAAAATATTAATCATTAAAAAATATAATAGTTTATAAAATTGAAGAGAACGTATAAATTTTTTTTTAAACTTTTAACTTTTAGAACTATATTTATAACAATATTTGTGAGTAATGTACGTGAATATTTTTTAATGATTATTGTTTAACATTACTACAAACTTTTAATAGAATCAAAATATAATAACTTTATAAAATAACCTTGAGTGTCCTCTAAATAAATCATCACATATTCCATAAATAGGATATGAACCTCTTTAAAAACGCTTATGGGAAGGTAGTACTCTTCACAATTTAAGAAATTCATGATATGTATTAAATTCAGCAAAATTTAGTTTGGAGAATGGTTTTTCAGGTTATGTTAAGCACATGTTCACATTAATGAGGTTTGACTTTTCCTAGCATAAAAAGAAACACATAAAATTACTATGCCATCATTTTTACGTGTACAAATTCTGTAGAATGATAAATCTTTACTCTTAAAACAGTTCTTGGAAATCAACATGTTATACTATTGCAAAAAGCTTTTGCTGCAAGAGAAAAATTATATTTGTCTTCCCTCACTGCTTTTAACTATATTGCCATTTTAATGTCATGAAATTCAAGGAAACATTTGCTAAAGCAATGCTTTTAGAAATTGTGGCCTACTTGGCACCTACACAGGCGTTAATTTAGAACATTTTAAAATTCATTTCCCCTTTAAATGTACTCCTTGGTAGCTTGAAAAATAATTTCAACATACATGTACCATTTTTTTACATTTCATTTTGTCAGATTTCCAATTCAGAATATTGTTTTTATAGAGATACATTAGTTGCAAATGTTAGCTAAGCTGCAGATATCAGTTAATATTTTAATTTATTTTATTATGTGTATTCTTTAAGTTTTTGTTCCATTTATATAATAGAAATATAGGGCTATTAAAACTCATTTTTACCACTAGTACAATCTATAGCTCAAACCAGTGAAATCAATACAAACTAAGAAGCAGTTGCTTGGTGTGCAATTCTAAGAACTGAGACAATGATGATTCAGATTTATAGTTTTGATTTCTTCTCAAAATGAACTACTCCCTGAAACTTTTGTTAAAAAATCAATATTTTAAGAAATGTTAAATAAGAAAACAAGGACACATTGTATATTGGCAGAAAGATAAACAGCTTTTACAAAGAAAAGAGGGAGGGTTATTGATGAGATGAAATTTCATTTAAATATAGAATTGTCCATTGCTTAAAAAAAATCACAAAACACAATTAAAATAATTTCTTTTATTCTAAAGACAATCTATTATCAAATGTGTAAATTCTTCGCCCATTCTATTTTGCAGCATCAGCTCCACCCGACGTGATACGGGCATGTCGCCTCATTCATTCCACCTCGGATACATCTGCGAGAGAAAAACATAAAATTAAAAAAAGAGGCACACCTCCACCCGACGTGACACAGGCATGTCGCCTCATTCCTTCCACCTTGGCCCCATCTGAGTGAGAGAAAAACATAAAATTAAAAAACGAGGCCCACCTCCACACGACGTAATACGGACATCATTTCTTCCCCCTCGGCCCCATGGCATGGAGGAAGGGGTAATCTTTAATGTAAAATCTTGAGAAACTCCTTGAACAGATATTGGATGCAGGCAGGTGTAACATATAATGTTAATTACAAAGGAATACTTTATTACTTTGTTGATACATGCTTGTAATTTCAGCTTGGTTGTTGACAGTGAGGGTTGCAGTTAAAGAATAACTTAGAGATATTACATTACTACCCTTGTAAATAAAAGTTTAGAAAAAAAGTCTAAGTCCGTTGGGTTTTCTGCGCTCTCGCAATGGGTTGCGCCTGGAAAAAATCAGATTGCTATTGGGCTCGGGAACTTCTTGCATGGTGGTGTCATCATCTTACAAGTAGTAGTTTGACTGACATCTACAAGACTCTGTGTTGGGAACTTTAATGGATGGATGTATTTGGTCTTCATGGACCAAAACACTTGAGTTGTTTACATTGGCAGTCCATGTTCTACTTCCACACCGTTTGGTTAGATGGCCAGGGAACCACTGCTCATTTTCTTTAGTGCTTGTTTGAATGTTTGCGCAGCTCTTTCTGCCAACCCATTGAATCTTGGTCTGTAAGGGGGTATGAGGGTATGCTTAACGCCATTTGTTTTTAAGGAACTCTCAAATTCATGTGATGCAAATGGAGGACCATTGTCAGAGACAAGTTCCACAGGAAGACCATAATTGAAAAAGACATTGCAAAACTTCAATGGTTTGTTTTGATGCCGTTGATCTCATTTCAATTAGTTCTAACCCTTTAGAATGGCTGTCTACGATAGTGAAGTAATTTTTGGTATCTTTTAGACCAAAATCAACATGTATTCGCTCCCATGGAGGTTTTGGCCATACCCATGACTGAAGGGGAGCTATAAAAGGTAAACATGCATTTTCTTGGCATGAAGAACACTGTTTTGTGACTTTTAAATGGCATGATCCAAAAGAGTCCACCAAAAATGACTGCAAGCCAGGGCTTTCATTTCGCAATACCAGGATACCATCAATTTCTCAACGCTGATTTCTTTTGGATAACTATATTGTACATAATTTTAGAATAGTTCCAACAGTTCTCCACAACAGGCAATTACAGCCAACTGAAAGTTAATGTTGTCTAGAGAAAAAAGGTTTCAATTTCTCATTGCTGATTTCTATTGGCCAACAATATTCTAAATATTTAGAACAGTTGGCTTGGGATATTGATTTGGGTCTAAAAATTTGTTTATAGTTATCTTGAAATCACCAGAGCCTTACAGCATCATTTTTCTTAGGAACAATTACAATGCGTAGCAAACACCGGTGATTGGAAAACGTTCACAATGGACACACCCAACCCCACAAAGTACAGCACGGGCAACGCCGTGCTAGCCACGCAGTGGCTAGTACTATAATACGGGTGAGAGTTCCTAACTTTAAGAACCGAGGCTTGATAAGGAACATAAATATTAGAGGCATTATTATCGACTAACTCCATTGCTAATTCGATTTCAGTAGCATCTGAGGCTTAAGGTTTTGAAATGTAAACAGTTCTTGAAAAGTATGGATAAACTGACCATCAACATGTCATACAGCAGATACACACTGCTGGCCACCGTAAATGCAACACCCTGAAGGAAGCATGCAAATAATATGAAATTTACAGCATGCATTAGCAGAGGTTAGATATGCAAATGATTAGAGCGCCACTTCAAAGTGCTATATATGGCTTGGAGATGTCGAAGATTTCAAGTACGGCAATTGCGTTTTTCTTGTAGTTTTTTCAAAAAAACGATCAATTATGCCTCGTAGAAAACAGCGATCATCTTTTGATCAAGTATCCGAGTTCGGCAGAGGAAGGATAGTGGCCTACCGATATTGTGGATTATCTTTCAGGGAAATCGGTAGTCGTGTTGGACGAAACCAAACAACTGTAATGCGGATATGTGATAGTTGGATGCAGGAGGGTACGACGGACCGACGTGTTCGATCGCAACCACCTCAGTGCACCACTTCACGTGATGACAGGCATATTGTGCGCTTTATATTATCAGCTATTGATTGAAACAAAAATTGTCATTTTGTGGTGTAGGATTCGTCTTCAGCGAGTTTAACAATTCAAGGCGAAATCTGATTCAGTTGTGTAGAAAACGTCGTGGCGCCAGGGTCTGACTTACCCGCCGGTACGTCACGATCACTTTCGCGCTCAGAACGAGTTTCCGCTGTGAAGGAGCAAACCTATTCCCCTTCTATAAACCTTGGTGCGTATGGCAGTGACGGATCGCTCAGCCACATCACGAACCATAGCACAGTACATTCAGTCTGTAACGCATCATCCAGTGTCTGCGCGTACCATTCGACGCCATGTACCGCAGAGTGGTCTGTCCGCAAGACGTCCATTGCTTCGTCTACCCTTGACGCAGAACCACAGACGTCTCCGTCGCCAATGGTGCGATGAAAGAAGGATGTGGACGGCAGAATGGAATGAAATTGTCTTTATTGACGAGTCACGCTTCTGTCTGCAACACCACGATGGTCGGATTAGAGTCTGGAGACACCGTGGAGAGAGGATGCTGAACAGCTGCGTTATGCATCGCCACACTGGTCCTGCACCGTTTCTTATGGTATGAGGCGGTATTGGATATCTCTCGCACTCCTCTAGTACTCATTGCCGGTACTTTAAACAGCCAGCGCTACATCTCCGAGGTGTTGGAGCCAGTTGTCCTTCCTTACCTTCAGGGCTTGCCTACAGCCATATTTCAACAGGATAATGTGCGACCACACATGGCACGCATTGTCCAAGCGTTCTTCATCAATCACCAGATTGAATTGCTTCCCTGGCCAGCTCGCTCTCCGGATCTTTCGCCGACAGAAAACATGTGGTCCATGGTTGCTCAACGATTGACCCAGATTACAACCTCAGCTGCCACACCAGATCAACTTTGACAACGTGTGTAAGCTGCTTGTTCTGCTGTACCCCAAGAACGCATCCAAAGTCTCTTTGAATCAATGCCGAGGCGTGTGGCAGCGGTGATCTTCAACAATGGCAGCTACTCTGGCTACTGATTTTGGCAGGAACCACACTTCACAAAATCTATAAATTTAATCATGTGATACTTGGTCAACATGTTATCTACAAAATAAATTTTGTTGTCATATCTCTTGTCTTTCTTGGTGTTGCAATTTGGGTGGCCAGCAGTGTATAAACAGTTCTTGAAAAGCATGATGGATGGAAAGCAGAGATGATAAACTGTCACCACAAACATGAGAAGCAGGCAGGTTTTGAAATGTAAACAGTTCTTGAAAAGCATTGAGGAAGGGATAATCTTGAATAAATAATCTTGGCAATAAGCTCGAACAGGTATTGGATGGAGGCAGGTTTTGAGACAGCTCTGGAAAAGCATGGAGGAAAGAAAAGCAGTTCTTGAAAAGCATGGATAAATTGTGACAATTAACATGTGATGCTGCAGATATATAAACAGTTCTTGAAAAGAATGATGGATGGAAAGCAGAGATGATAAACTGTCACCACAAACATGAGAAGCAGGCAGGTTTTGAAATGTAAACAGTTCTTGAAAAGCATGGATAATCTGAATCATCAACATGTGATGCAGCAGATATATAAACAGTTCTTGAAAAGCATGATGGATGGAAACCAGAGATGATAAACTGTCGCCACAAACATGTGAAGCAGGCAGGTTTTGAAATGTAAACAGTTCTTGAAAAGCATTGAGGAAGGGATAATCTTGAATAAATAATCTTGGCAATAAGCTCGAACAGATATTAGATGCAGGCAGGTTTTGAGACAGCTCTGGAAAAGCATGGAGGAAAGGAAAGCAGTTCTTGAAAAGCATGGATAAATTGTGACAATTAACATGTGATGCTGCAGATATATAAACAGTTCTTGAAAAGAATGATGGATGGAAAGCAGAGATGATAAACTGTCACCACAAACATGAGAAGCAGGCAGGTTTTGAAATGTAAACAGTTCTGGAAAAGAACGGAGGAAGGAAAAGCAGTTCTTGATGAGCATGGATAAACTGTGACCATTAACATGTGATATAATTAAACAGTTCTTGAAAAGCATGCTACTGTGAACCTTTTTTATAATGACATCATTTCATCAGTGCTGATGTCTTCAGAAGCAGAGTCTGTTGATTCTGGATCAAAATTAATAATAATACTTTCAATTGTAATGTCGCACATTCCATCCAGCTGCCACATCTGTTCTTCCTCTTTAATAACATGGTTAACACAATTCTTCCAGTTTTCTGAGGAAATGCTTTTTATTGCTTCTTTTGTGAGCTGTGCGACTTCGATCTCTTTAAAATTTTTTGTTATCTGCTGCAACTTTGCCCTTTATAATGCTCCATATATGTTCTATTGGATTCAGTTCACAATGGTAGGGTGGCAGTATCAGGACAGTATGACCATGAAGTTTAGCAATCCTATCAACCTTGTACTCCTCATATTTGCTGCGGACATTGGACACAAGGATAAGAAGCTCAGCTTTTAACATGTCTGAGCTCCAGGCAAGTTTTTTTTATGTCAGCCATCGTCGAATATCCTCTTTTTTTGTTGAGGTGTTGGGAATGTTTTCCACAAAAACACTATGATAAGAGGCATTATCCATCACAATGATACTATTTGCATCAAGATGGGGCATGATTTTTTCAAACCACTTCTCATAATTCCCATTCATCTCTTCATGGTAATCGCCTTTGCTTTTCTTTGCCTTAAATACATCAGCAGCCTCCTCCACAAAACCTTTTTCACTTCCAGCTTGGGTAATTATCAGTCTGGATCCTTTTCCTGTTGGCGCCTTTAGCCCAGTCGAGAGACCAGACATAAATGCAACTTTTGGTCTCTTAATAAATGTGTCTTGCCAAACCATTTGCTTTGTGTGGCCGAAATTCACCCAGGTTTATATATATCTTTATTATATTATTACTTTTGTATATTATTATCTGTATAATAAATGGTCCTTCCTTCATTGCGATAATGGCGAATCTGTCTCAAATATTTACGGCGCCACACTTGAATATCTTCCCGTTCTATTAGCATGGAGTTGCGCAATCTCTTCTTGTAAATGAAACTCTAATCATGCATTAACCTCCTTGTCGTGGCAAGAGTCAAGTTTGGAAGGTCGGCGTCTTCGTTAATTGTATTTAATACTTTTGCCACTGTTGGAATTTCATTTATTTTGAAAAACAAATGCACCTTCCTTCGAATGGTAGACAAAATAAATTCAACATGTTTTGTAAGACGAGATGCTTTTCCTTTCCTCGCAGGTCTTTTTTTCCCAGGGGTTGAAAAAGAACCTTTCATGAGAAATTCCTGTTGCATCCGATGGATACTGCGAGCGGAAACGCCGGTCAAGCACGCAGTTTTGTCCAGAATTTCCTTCTGCGAATTTCTAGATTACCATTCGATCAATTTCTGAAACACATTCATTATGATTGTCTTTGCACAGCTTTTCACAGCACTGCCTTTCTTGTGTGGTGTAAAAACGTAACTTCTAGTAGAATCCGGAGTTAATTACCATAATTAATCACAAAATACACAAATGTAGATTCAAATTCTAACAACAAATGCAACGCACGTAAGCTGAAAGATAAGTAAATACTAAATATCTGCCAATGTCGCCAACAAAAATCGAGAGCGCGCGGAAAATGCTGGTTGGCTCTTATTGGCTGGCGCGCGATTCTAAATGAAATTACTACGCTCCACGTAAGAGGCAAAATATTCAATATTTCACGCTAATTACGACAAAAAAATCATTATATATGTGTGGGGTTAACAAATTAATCACATTTATAAGTTGCAGTGCCTCATTGCACTCAAATATCGGACAAGGCGCTGGGAACTATTTGTTTCGTTTACTCTCAGCGTATTCCTATTGTGCCAAGTAAACCTGTAACTTAGTATAGTTGTGTGTGAATTAACTTACTACTATATGAGCTTCAACGAGACTTCTACACAAATGTAACACTATTTTTTAATATCTACCAAATGTACCGATATACGAAACTACACAATGAAAAGCATTCCCTCAAATATCTTAGTTTAAAATATTAACTTGATATACAAATTGTATAATATGGTAAAAAATACACTGCTGTTTGTAAAACATGCAACACCATGAAAGAATCATCCGCATGAAATGAAATTTGCAGCAAATGTCAATTATAGGATGTTACGCAAAGTAGTAAAATTTCAGAGCCACCACGCATGCGTGGTGTGAGCAGCACCCTCTGAACTGATGCTAAAAGCGTATAAATATACGACTGTAGCGGGACGTTGAAAATAGTACATGGTTATTTTTCATAGCGTATGTTTAGTGAGACCTAAGTATGCCTCGACGACGAAATCGGGTGAAATTTCAACAACTTACGGAGTTCGAACGGGGGAGATTCATCGGCCTTCGTGAAGGAGGATTTTCATATCCCGCAATAGCAGCTCGTGTGCAGCGGAACAGTTCCAAAGTGATGCGATTTTGGAAGCAGTGGACCGACGAGCACCGGACAACTCGAAAAACTGGGCGATGATAGACACCTAGTCCACATGGCGGTAAATTACCGTACAGCTTCCTCCAGGCAGGTGGAAGCACTTTGGTCTACTGCTACAAGTGTACTAATGTCGACTTCGTCAATTCGTTGACGTCTGCTGCACCGTGGACTGCGTGCAAGGATTCCTTTATACATTATCCCCCTCACGTCAAACCATCGACGGCTGCGTTTGCAATGGGCTCATGAGTACAGAGCCTGGCGGGCTGATTGACAACAAGTTGTCTTTTCTGACGAATCCCGCTTAAATTTGTGGAACCATGATGTCCGCATTCGTGTTAGACGCTATGCCGGTGAATGTTGCATTCCAGAGTGCGTTATCGAACGTCATAGTGGCTCAACACCCGGAGTTATCGTCTGGGGTGCGATTTCGTATCATGGACAATCTCAGTTACTACGAATTGAGGGTACTCTGAATAGCAACAGGTACGTCCGTGAAGTGCTAGAGTCCGAAGTCGTTCCCTTCCCTTAAGGCATCCCTGGAGCTATCTTTCAACAGGATAATGCACGCCCACACGTTGCAAGGAATGTTCGAGACTTCGTTTGAGCCCAACACATGCAACTTCTTCCTTGGACTGTTTATTCGCCGGATATGTCGCCTATTGAGCAAGTGTGGGATTTGGTTGGTCGGCGTCTCGCTCGTGATCCGCGTCCCAAAGCTTCAAAAGACAAACTTTGGGTGCGCATGTAAACAATATGGAATTCTCTTCCACAAGCAGACATTCAACATCTGTTTTACTCCATGCCACGTCGTATAGCAGGACTTATTGCAGGGCGTGGTGGCTACACCAAATACTGATTTCGAACACTTAATATTGCTTTCTTGCTTTGAAAATTTATTCAGTTATTTGTATTTATACAAGCCGTTTGTGTAATAAATTTCATTTAATTCTGATGACTCCTTCATGGTGTTCCATTTTTTACAAACAGCAGTATAGAATACTTCATGTTTCAAGTACATTAATTTCTGGTTTCAGCTTTTATTCATGGTTTCAAGATTGTTTCGTCAATATCACCAAGATCAAGTGCAACTACAACGCCACGTTCTTCCTGGCGTTCTCTCTCCGCACTCTCATAGGCCGCATCGACAAGTACAATGTGAGGACGACCCTATCGTGTGCTCTAGACCGCCTTTGCCGGACCAGTCCACTCACAGTTCTTTTCCAGCTGCTCATCACCACGCTTTCAACACCTGGCTCCTGTTGTGTTTTGTTGCCATGTCCACATATGTATCTGCAATAAAATTATTTATCGCTCAACTATGCTTTGTGATGCGGGCAGTCAATATTTGATTAATGTCATCTGATTGTTAGGTTTTCAAATTGTGAAAGATGTATCTCGTTATTGACTCATTCAATTATAAAACACCAGGGTTTCTCGAAAAGGGTCATCTTTTTCAGGTCTGAACGAGGGGCTACGCGACGGAAAATCTGATCGAGACTTGAGATGCAAAGTAAGCAAATTTTCCCCATAGTTAGTTGCAAGGATTCTATAGAACTCTACTTAAATTTGATTTCATTTCGTCTAGTCTACTGTCACGCACTGACAGTAATATACCAGACGATTGGAAACTCCCTAGACAAACTTTACCTGGTGGTAAGTATGTATAAATAATCTCGCAACTGTTACTCGAAGATGATAGAGGGTGTTTTTCGGCACTTTTGCAAATCGTTCTTTTTTTAAACTCTGTTAATCGCGACGCGAATTTCACTCGTGGTGGATCATTATACAGATTACGATATGGCTGAAGGGCTTCGAACACATGGAGCTTCTAACGGAGTGAGAATAGATGCTCTAAAATTGTACCCCAAAATACTTCCCATACAGACTAGTGCCGAGTAAGCAAATGTTTGTGCCTTTGCACAACCAACTGTACGAACATTTCACGTCTGGAGACACGATGCTGGTTGGCATAGAAGTTGAAGCACCTCGGAAATGGAAGGAAACATCGCACACGAGGTTGAGAAATCCGCCTGTAGGGGTAGCGTTCCAGGTGCTGTCTTTTGAATAGCCCTTCTGTTGTTATTGTTAACCCCATAGGTTAAATGCGTGTCCGTTACCCAATAATTTATTGTAATGCTCCCTCACAAGCGAAATTCGATAAACGAAGCTTAAAAAAAGAATGAGTTGCTAGAGAAAGAACCTAGCCTCCACGTGCAACAGTTGCGGACAAACCAAAATCTTTGACCAAAACAAGTGTTCACTGTGAGTCACTCAATAAGCTTTCAAAGTCTGTCCAGGGAATTTTCAACCATCCTGTATGTTGTGACTACAAATTTACGAAATTTTTTTGATTCAGCTCACCTTGTTTTGTGTTTTGTGGGTGGACAGACGTTGCCTGAGTATAGTTAAATTTTTTTAAATAACTTTTATTGTCACAATAAATAAACATACGAACAATTATGGTCCGCATAAATTGAATAAAAGACAATAGTTATGATTAATCACACAAGACATGAATGAAACAAGGGATGTCACACATAATTTGATAGACATAAAATTGTAAAAAAGTGCTTTATATCGTACATGCTTAATTGTTCAGCGAGAATTACATTCATTGTTTGAATTCTGAGGGATATTAAGTTATGTTTAATGTACAGTATTTCGAAAAATGCTGTGTTCGCGCTGGCACCTGTAGCATAGATTTTGAGAGGGTTGTGCAGTGAGTGTAGAGTTCTTGAAAGCAGTCAACATTGAAAGAATTTTTATTGCATTCTGGAATACACATTTTGTTGATAGGGAACACATTTTTAAGTAGAAACACATTAACTGATGAAAATACATTTTTTACTGTACTGCAGCTAAATACTAACAATATTAACTATGTTTTGAAGAGTTTATGCCTCAAATTGCATAGCTCAATAACGATTCATAGTTTTGCGAAAATCTCATTATACAAAATATTGAACACTTCCGATTTTAATTGTAGTATATTATTTCAATAATGACTGCCGACCAAACGGTATAGTGGTAAAGGTGTTAGCCTCTAGATCGGAAGGTTCCTGGTTCGATTCCGGGTCAGGTTATGGATGTTTGTAAGCGTATGGTGCAGAGGCGGCTGGTACACCTTAAATCTGTCGTGGCCGAAATTCGTTGGGTTGGTATGGAAGTTTGGAGAGTGGGGTGCCAGCTCAGATGTTGACTCGTCATCTGCCCGTGACTCAAAATTATGTGTCGATACACGGAAAGGTTCAGGCTGGGACGGTGTTAACTAGTTGAATTTCAATTATGGCTGAAAATATTAATTTACTGGGTCATTGTATCAAAGCTGGACTAAAGTGCTGATTCATAGTAAAGTCAAACTATTGGATGATAAACGAACATGTTTTTGGTTCGTCATTTTAGTCATTTTTTGCACACGATGTAAAATAGATAGATTATGCAAACACTTCAAAGTTATAGAATCTATATATGTATATATAAAAAAAAGGATGGGGAGTGTGTATATTTTCAATACAAATCTACACCATTTGACACCAATCCACTCCAAAATGATGCCCTTATACTTTAGAACACTTCGGAAAGCATAGGCTATTACTTTCCTGTCTTTAGACCAATCTGTAGCATTTAAAACCATGAAAATCGGCACATTGGCAGTCCTAAAAGAGCCACTAAAAGCCCCAGTTTTAAAATCTAAAGTTCGTTTTCCTGCAATAATTGAATATTGACAAGGAAACACGTTATACAGGAAACTGAAAGGATACAATGATTCTCATTTTTGACGCGCGTTTTACTCTTTCTGCATAACTTTGTCACAAGGAACGCAGTGTGCAAGTACCAATTAAAATATTTAATTCTTCATAACTTACATTTTGTAGTGGAACACGAAAAGTCCAAACGAAAAATTCATTGACCACAAAAGCGTAATTTTTCTATTACAGATCTGGCCAACCATAATTAATATTTTATTTTATAAATTTAATTTAGAATCTCGTGTTTGTGTATTTGAGTAACACAGATAAATGTCGCGGCCATATTTGAGCATTTTTTTTGTCATTTTAGTTAACGTCGTACTAGAGCAACACAACGGGCTGTTGATGACGATCCGGGATCAGTCCCTTAAGGGAAAGATGCGAGGACAACACTTCGTAATTTTGAACCACGGTCAGATGACGAAGCAACATCTGAGCTGGCACCCCACTCTCCAAACTTCCACACCAACCCAACGTGAGGACTTTCGGCCATGACAGATTTAAGGTGCACCAGCCGCCTCTACACCATACGCTTACAAGCATCCATGCTCGAACCCGGATTCGAACCAGGAACCTTCCGATCTAGAGGCTAACACCTTAACCACTATATCGGTTGATCGGTTTATTTGAGCATTACTAAATTTCATAAATCATTATAGTCTTTATCAATATTTTCCTAACGACTTTTTTTAATTACTCTATTTCAGCTTAGGAAGTTGAAATTTAACACTTTGCACACATTTGGTTTTCAGAATTCTGCATTTTTTCATCAGAATTTCGTTTCTGTTTAATATTTCTTAGTCTTTTGCATATTGCAATATTCTATGCAGGAATTAAATGTATGTATTGTTGTAAGCTTGCTGGCTTGTGTATTGTTCGTTTCCTCCAATCACTTTTTTTATTATTTCCATGGCTGATGCAATCAAGGCCCACTCCTTGCATCACTTGAGTGATTCAATCGTCCTCATTATTGCGAATGCCTGATACTGCATGTATATATTTACATCCGAAGTTAATTGTAGAAGCTATGTTAGTTAAGTTAAAACGAAATTTAAAAGTATTTTCCGTACAACGTGATTGCATTTTTCTATGTAAGAAAAGTTATTATTCTAATTCACTTTTCAATCAACATTTGACCATTTTAATCGAGCAACGCCAGGTTAGTTATAGAATAAGATGGGAAAAGGAAACTCAACTTCAGGTTGAATAGCACTGTTTCGATTCTCAAGCGAATTCTGAAACCTTAAAACATTTCGTGGGGCTCACAATTGATGAAATCCGAACTCGCAAGCACATAGGAAAATATTTTTTTTGGACATATTTTCTAATTCTAATGATACACTTGTACCTCCATAGTGAAAGAAGTTACTCCATCTGCGATGGAATCAATTTCTTTAGAATGGGAAACAGAAACTGTGGAATAGCGGAAATTCTGTTTTGTCTTGAAAGAAGCGGAACATGCACTTCTCCATCCATCTACTTTCATTTCCGTGCTAGTGTTTACTGTGGTACTGGTGTTTCAAGACTTTGAATTCACAATGGAATGGAAGACTTTGATTCTGGGATTCTTTGAGTCCGCCGGCTGCTCAGGCAAGTTGAATTCAATGACGAATAAAAAATTGGAGATTTTCACAAGTGATGACATGAGATTAAATTTGCAATAGTAGCAAAGGGCACACAAATCATTTTTATGTTTGGCACAGAACATGAATTTCAAGTGAATAGAACGTGTCAGTTACTTTTCGGAAATAAATCATTCATTGTTAGGTTCCGCAGCATTTTATTTATATGATTATGAAGATATAATTCGCAACAAATAAATGTACATTAGTATTTTTTTTTGCAGAAAAAAGTGGCACTTCTTTCCGATTATGTATGTAAAAAAATATTGATAACCAATTAAATTTTATTCAAAATTTTAAAAAATATCTGAGTTTTGCATTATGCGCTCTTTGCGTTACGTTAAAATCAGGGATCTCGCATCTAACAAGTGTTTCAATCTATTAATTAACAATCGATTCTAACAGACTACGTGTATTCAATCGTCCAAATACAGGCAATTTAAAGTGTTTAGGCCCTGTTCCTGTTCACATGAGGCGTTTTGAAACGCGCGTTTCATGGTCATGCATTAGATAATGTTTTTTATTCCCCTAATTCAAGTTTCTATTCTTAGTGATCGTTGAAGATAGAGTGAAAATTTCAACAAATATGAACAAAGCGTAAAGTTCTACGCAACATCGATACTAAAAATATTTATTATTTAAATATTTACCATTTGATTATTTAATTATTTATTAAATAATTAATTATTTATTTAAAGAAAAGCACATTTAATGTATCAATCCGGTGCAAAATTTTCCGCAGATTTCAAATCCGTTAAAATTTTTACTCTATCTTTAACAATCGTAAAGATAGAAACTTGAATTAGGGGAATAAAAAACATCATTTAATGCACGCCTCATGTGAACAGGGCCTTAGGTCGGAGCCCGGCTAAAAGCACAGGAAATAAAAAGAAATGTAAAATGGCACTCTCTTATCACTACGGGTGGCGCGCACCGGGCAACCATATAACCTACCTTTACTCGAGTAGAAGCGTTGGGAAAAGTTTGAGCCCGCTAATTCGTTGGTTTCTCACCGTACTCTATGACGTCACTCTAATGCGCATGCTTGACTCGTATCAATATTTACATGCAATGCTGAGTTTTGTGTGCTCACTGCATAAAAAACTCCTTTTTTTTCAGTTTTTTCCCGTTACTGAGCCAAAATGATTCACTGCAAATACAAAACATGAGAACTAAGTTTTGAGAACTTGTCAAATTCTTTTAAGTTTGCTATGGATTCTATAAAAAGTTATGTTATTCGCTACCAGTTTGTGACAGTCAACGGGAAACTTTCGTTTCTAAATCTCTGAATAAATTGAGTCCATGTAATATAGTGCTACTTCAAAACTTGGGAACTTACCCAAATAATATCACAAAATTGAAACACTCGCTCATACATAGTTAAAAATCAACATGGAAAAAAATTCAAAAGAAATTGAAAACATACTGAAAAATCTTGGCAATTTTATTGAATACTGTGATTTTAGTTTCAAGTAAATATTGATACTTCTCACGCATGCGCACTATGAGTGACGTCATAGATCACGGGGTGAGAAACTGAAGCATCAGCGGGCTTAAAATGTTCCCATGTCTTCAACTTGAGTAAAGTCGGTTATATGTAGCAGGGTAGGGCTCGTTCGTCCCCTATAACCTACCTTTTCTCAAGTAGAATCTATGGCAAAATGTTCAAAAGAAAGAGAAAACTCATTAGAAAATCCTGGCAATTTTACTAAACTAGGGGGCTTTTGCTTACGCTCGCACAGAGGTCCCAGAAAGTTATTGTTTTATGTTTTAAATTTTTGAATGCGGAAGAATATTTCCGTATTTGACAGAACAAGGTCAATGGATGATATATTTGCAAACACTTCAATTATTAAATTTATGTCTAACTCGTAGTTTAAAAGTCATATTTTGAACTCGCATAATACTTTCTTACTGAACTACACAAATTCTTCCAATTATCATTGTGAGTTAATCTTTGAATTATATTTTTATAGATCAGTTAAAGTATAGAAATATGATTCACTATTTTTTAATTGTTCAGAAGTTTACTTTAATTGTCTAATTTAAATTTTAATTGGAATATCCTGAGAATCAACGTACGTGTCTGTGTGAATTTTAAGGGATACCCTTACTTCCTATCTAATTCAACAAAAGATTGGATTGCATGTTTAGGTTTTATGGCGTAAGGTCCAAGAGCTAACGAGCTGCGTCAATCGCAAGGTAAAACGAAAAAAGTACAAAGTTAAAAACGCAATAAAAAGAAAATTGGTTATAAATTCGTGTAATAGGTGTCTAGGGGTTCTATACATCTACTTAGAGAGATTGAAGGGCTAAATATATTTATTAGTGGTTAATAATTACATACAAGACATCAGAACACAGAACGTCATAAGTACGTCAGAACAAGAGAGGGAGTGCGTTTCACCATTGATTAGCAAGTCGCTACGCACAACAGAGGGCGCTGATGTCGAGGGTCGAGAGGATAATATCCTACAACTCGGCCATCCTGAATGGGTGCGACCTCGCATGTTAAGAGCTGGCGCTCTAAATATGACATGTGACACTCAAGAAAAATGAACACAATAAAATCTAACATCAGAATTACATCATAAATCAATCAGTAATTGAAAAATAAAAATACACTTAAATACAATTTTCTAAACAAAGTAAGTAAATATTAGTTATAGATGCATAAAATACAGAAAAGTAAAACGCTTAAAATCTAACACACTGATAATCAGATTAAATATGGTGTGAGGTATCTGGATAATATCTGACTACAATCCTGAAAACACACACAAAAATACAAGCAGGATCGATCACTCTGGAATGAAAAGTAAGAAAGGGAGAAAAAACATTTGAAAAGTACATTAGGGTTGAATCAACAAAACGGGAAATCAAAACTAAACAAAGGAAAAAATAGATTAACATTAAAACTATGTTCCTGCGAAATAATTGATAGGTACAATAAAATGATGAATGTATGAAAAATGCACTAGGTAAAGTGATGACACTAATAAATGTTCTATCTGAAAAAAAGAAAAATAATGTTTATCGCTGAAATAAAATGAAGAATTATTTCAGGTTATTAGTCCATGGTTTCATAAATTCAGCCACTGTAGACGTTTGATTAGGTCCATCAAAGATCGAAAGTTTATCTACGTCGTAGGTATCATTTGTCTTGACTTTGGTAGCACGGTAAGGTCCGATGAATTTGGGAAATAACTTCATACCAGGTGAGAGCATTCTTTTTATGGCAACTTGATCATCGATTTTATATTTATGAGCTTTCTCTCGTCTCAAATTGTATGTATTCGCTTTTCATCTTGAACTTTTCAAATTAGTTCTTTAGCCGCTTTTCAGAGATTTTCTCGTTGTTGGGTAAATTCGGATTGAATGTGCTCTTGAAGAAGCTGCTGAATGTTCTGATAAGATCTTGACTTCATTGTCACACCAAATAAGAGTTCAAATGGCGTCGTGTTTATACTACGCTGAAAAGTGGAGTTGATGACCTGTTGAACCTTTGGGACAAATGTATACCACTTATGCAATGTATACATCTTGCGACAGCATGGAAGTAACCGAAATAATAGTTCTATCGTTCTTTCAATCTGACCATTCGCTCGTGGAAGTCCGGTAGTAACATGGTGCAGTTTAATATTCTCATCGGAACGATATTTGCTGAACTCTTCAGATGTAAATGCTGTAACACAGTCGGCGATGATTTGAGACGGATTACCAAAAATAGCTTTTTGGAGTTCTAACTTGTATATAACTTCACTAGATGTTGTAGATTTTGTCGGATAAAGCCATTCAAACTTAGTGAAGAAGTCGGTAACTGCAAGGATATGTTTGTAATTTTTATTGGAACTGGGCAGGACTCCGAAATGATCTAGATGATATGTATGAAGAGTATCTTCCTTCGACAAAGGATGCAAGACACCTTCTTGTTTACCAGTCTAGCGGTTAGATAATATGCATATAACAAAATTTTTAATGTATTGTTACACTTTCTTAGTAAGTTGAGGAATGAAAAACTAAGATTTAATGTGCTTTTCTGTTCGTTTCACAGCAAAATGTCCTTTCTCATGAGCATTCTTAATTATTTCTGTCTGCATAGAAGATGGAATAACAAGTAGATCTGCACCGTTAATTAATTTGTATAGAATGTCATGCTGAACAACATAGTCTTCACATGATTGGTTTTTAAGGATTTCTTTTATAGCATGGAGTGTAGAATCTTCGTCTTGTGAACGTTGTATTTGAACAAGGAGGGGCTCAGGAGATGTTACGGTGACCACTTGAACACGGCTGAGGGCATCTACGTGTGACATTCGAGAGTCATATATATGTTCGATTTGATAATCACAGTCCTCTAGCATTAAAGCCCATCTGGCGACTGTGGTACTGAGTTCTCGTCTAGTCATAGTTTCAGTAATAATTTTTTAATAATCTTTTTTGTAATAATAATTTTGTAACAATCAGTAAAAATTTTGAAAGTAAAACCAAAAACATATACACCGAATTTTTTTAGAGCATCGACGACAGCAAGTACTACGAATTCATAACTGGAATATTTTCTTTCAGGGAGAAATTCTTGGGGCTGCAAAGATTGGATTAAGAAAGTTTGGAACTTTTGCTTACAACTGAAGAAATTACAGATGAGTAGCTCCAAATTGAAAGTAAGTCAACTGAGCACTATCAAAATAGTTTTCATAAAATTAAGGCCATATTCAACAAACGAGTTAAAAGAATGGAAAAGGGTTCTAATTTATGTCAACAAACAGAAGCCCGAAAGATCAGACTTCCCCAAATTGAACTCGGAAAATACGACGGAAGTGCCAAGGGCGCTGGTCTATGATTAAAAATAGTGACGAAGATAAGAACATTGATCCTAGTGACAAATTCCAATATCTTCTACAATGTACTGTTCCGAATTCCCGTGTCCGCTAATTAGTTCAAAGTTATCCGGCGACAGCTGAAAACTATCCCAAGGTGATTGAAAGTTTTAAATTCAGATTTGGGAAAGATGACTTTTTAGTGGAGTTTTACATCAGTAATGGCCACCCATTTGATGCCACTATACAATTGGCTCATCGATTCTGGCCTTGTAGTGACAAAGTATCAGTGATCAAATGTCCATCGTAAAAAAAAAATTTAAAAAAAAAAAAAAACATCAGGGAATTACTTACACTAGTGATTTAGAACTCCAATTCAAATTCTTCGTTTTCTCTATCATCTATCTATGATAAACTTGAATCACAGTTAAGAGCTTTGGAATCATTGGGAATAACCACACAAAAATATTTGAAGCTGTTATATTTCCTCTAGTCGAATTGTGTATTCCCGAGGAGTTACTCAGAGTCTGGCAGAGACACACCAAAAGATCGTCTCAATGACCTTATGAAATTTATTCGAAATGAAGTAGAGAATAAATAACGTATCAATGGATTTCGAGGGTTTTAAAATATTAAGCGATCAATAACTAAGAAGAAATCGCTTCCGAAAAATGAGGAACGCGTACCAACTGCTAATGATTTATTTACTAGTGAAGAGAAAAAAGAAAATGTAGCTGTATATTCTAATATTCTATTGTAAATCGCATGATAGCAAAGAATGTTTTCAAGCACAACGGATGCCTCTGAAAGAAAAACAGAGAATAGTTAAAGAGAAGAACGCATGTTTTACTTGTTTGAAGCCTTGGCATCACTCAAAAGCTTGCAAATCGAAAGTTATATGAGTGATTTGTGGGCGAAAACATTGGGTTATATTATAATGTGTCCAGAAATAACTGCAAACCGAAAGAAGGATGAAATTCTAAACACACCAAAAAAGGAGGAAATTCAAAATGCATTGTCAAATCACAGCTGTTCTACAGTTCTTCTTCAGACTTTACAGGTAAAGCTCAAGTCAAGCACGGGAAGTTGGACTATTCGAGCACTTATTGACAGCGGTTCACAGTGATCTTACAATGTAGCATCTATGTATCTTAGAAGCATCTGTGTATGCTGGGTTAAACGTATGTAGCATCTATGAATGCTGAGTATAATCTTTCTTTTCTTAAAGCTCTACATCAAAACCTGGCAACACGAATAAAAAAGAGAATAAATTCTTGCAAACGAAAGAATGTTGTTCTGCTTATTTTTCTGATTCCAAAAGATAAAATTAACGATGTTTCCCAAAGTAAATGTGCTGGAAATATAAATTTTTAGTAGAATTATCGTCAACTGAGCAATCAGCACCTATAACATCTTGAAGAAAACTGTCGGTGAGATCGGTTATGAGTCAATAGGAACTGCGGATTTGACTCATTCTTCATTTGGAGGTACAAGGCTGAAAAAAGAACAGCATCAGCGGTACAAAATAAATATGAACAGTTTCAACAGTGACTACAACTGTACTACTGTACTATTCAAGTTCTAGACTAAACTGTGATAAGTGGGAAATTACCAAGACTCAAAAAAGGACCACGAGAAAAGGAGTTAAGAGAAAAGAA
The DNA here is from genome assembly GCA_947359465.1 of Metellina segmentata. NCBI lineage: Eukaryota > Metazoa > Arthropoda > Arachnida > Araneae > Tetragnathidae > Metellina > Metellina segmentata. The sequence goes on along the minus strand of OX375873.1, from coordinate 39,222,611 downwards.
ACTATGGATAGCGGATTATGGAAAAGGTCGTCCAGGTATTGAATTACTGATTGGAGCTGATATTTGAGGAGAACTTTTTACCGGGAAAAGTTACAAACTCAAGTGTGGATTGATAGCTGTAGAAACCAAACTGGGCTAGTTAATTATGGGAAAAGTACCCGGCGAAAGAATTCATGGTTTATTGTCACTTACTGTCACTTCCCTCTTATCTCAAAATTTTTCAATAACAAATCTTTGGGATCTAGACACATTAGGTATTAAAGATCCAATAAAAACCATATCCAAGCAGGAGTTGGAAAAGGCTGCTTTGGATTAGTTTGAAGAGGAAAACCGTCTCTGTGGACAAAAATGAACGCTACGAAATTCAATAACCGTGGTAGAAATTAAAGAAGAACTAAAATTAAATGTGGAGATTGCCAAGAAACGATGTGTTTCTACTGCCATAAAGCATCAACAGGAAGGATATACTTGTCGAAGAGCTCGGAGAACAAAACCACTACTTTCCGCACCAAGGTGTATTTAAGGAGAATCCCACAACGAAAACCAGACCCGTGTACGATGCTTCATGTCATGTGAAAGATTCACCTTCCCTTAATAATTGCCTTGAAAAGGGTCCGAATCAGTTAGAATTAGCACCTATACTGATAAGGTTTCGAAAAGACAAAATAGGAGTTGTGGCAGATATAAGAAAAAAGTTTCTCCAAATCTCAATTGCGAAAGAAGATCGTAACATCCTCAGATTTTTGTGGTGGAGTGATTTTGAAAAAGGACAGTTGAAAGTATTTAGACACCGACGAGTTGTGTTTGGTCTCACCTACAGCCCAATCCTGTTGGCTGCTGTATTAAATCACCTATTAGAATCAATCTCACCTAGTAACAAGGAGACGGCCGAGACATTAAAAAAGATATTTCTATGTAGATAATTGTGTGGCATCTGTAAGAGGAAATGCTACGAAAATTCATCCTAGAGTCAAGACAATTACTGGACAAGGCTTGCTTCGACCAAAGAGAGTGGGAGAACAGTGAGTTTCAAGATGGAAAAACAGAAGATCTCATTCCAGTTCTTGGATTACTGTGGGATGACACGGATAATACCTTCTGTGATCTAAAACCAGTTGGTGAAATGAAATCCAGTGTTACCAGGAGAGATGCATTATCTGCTGTTTGTAGGATATTTAATCCTCTTGGCTTTTCGTGCCCCGTGACACTATTCCCAAAGATGCTTGTTCAACAAACATTGATTCTCAAAATTGGTTGGAACACTACGCTGCCAGAGGAAATGCAGAGTAAATTTAGGGACTGGATCATTGATTTACCACTCCTATTAGAGGTGAAAATTCCAAGATGATATCTGCCTATCTGATGTCGAATTAAGTTTGAATACATTCTGCGATGCTAACAAATCCGGATAAGGGGCGGCGGTATTCCTTCGAAGAGTTCAAGAAGAAAAAATAACAATACACCAGATCCAAGGGAAAAGTAGAGTAGCGCCTAACGCAAAATGTCTATTTCCAGGCTAGAATTATTAGCGTGTCGCATCGGTGCCCGTCTTGCTTCTACAGTCATGAAAGCGATGGATTTTAAGAATATTCCTCTCTTCTATTGGACTGACTCTTCTACGTCACTCTGTTGAATACAAAGAGAAGATAATTGGGGAGTATTCGTCAACAAACGTGTTAAAGATATCCGAATGCTGTCAAAAAAGAATTCCAGGCGATCTCAACCCAGCAGACTTCCCATCCCTTGATTGTTCCGTTAATGCCCTTTTGTTATCTAGATGGTGGCAGGGGCCCCAATGGTTAAAATAGAATGAAGAGGAGTGGCCAGCTACAAAACTTAAAGTTGATGAGGAAGAAGTTTCTGAGGAAAAAAGGAAATTAATTATATCGTCCCTTTTATGTACACCGGTTTATCAACATTGATATAGTAAGAACTTTTCAAAGTATTCACAGATATTGAGAATAATTACTTGAATGTTTCGATTTGTCCACAATAGTCTCAGATCCAACAGGTGCACTAAGGGAGAACTGACAGTCACTGAACTAGAAGTTGATGAAAAGAAACTAATGAAAATTGTTCAACCAGAGGCGTTTAAGGAACATGACTCAAAACTTTATGCACTTTTTTAGACAATGAGGGTCTCATTAGATTAAAAACTAAATTAACCAGAAGAGACGGTGATGAGAATTTTCTTTGCTTAATTGTACTCCCTGCAAGTCATGAGATAGTTAATAAGTTAATTCAAGAACAACATATGCAATCTATGCATGCTGGAAATCAAAGTGTGTTAGCTGTAATACGACAGCAATTTTGGATTTTAAGAGGTAGAAAAACCATTCACCGAGTAATTGCAAAATGCGTTCGATACAGAAGACATGCAGCAAAAGGAATCGAGACCAGCCCTACGACTCTTTCAGAAGATAGAATTAGGGAGGCTTTAGTCTTTGGAGTTACCGGAGTGGCTTTAGCTGGGCCAGTAAAAGATTGAAAGGAAAGAAAGAAGCACTTGAAAGATATGAAAGAAGCGTGGATTTTAGTGTTCACTTGCTCCGTATACCATACTATACATCTCAAACTGATACAAAGTCTTTCATCAAATTGCTTCATTTTAGGCTTACGACGACGATTCAGTGTAAGAAGAGGGCGTCCGAAAATAATATATAATGATAACGGAATTAATTTTGTTGGTACTGAAAATCTTATGAAATCCATCATCTGGGATCAAGTCATTTGTGATACTTCCATCTTAAGAATCCAGTGGAAGTTTAACCCTCCCAACTTCTGCTTTGTGGGGTGACTGGTGGGAGAGGATTGTACAGATGATTAAGTTGCTTATAGAAGAGTTCTTTAAAAAGCCTCTTTGACGCATGAAGAAATTTTTACGATTTAGTGTGACGCTGAAGATTAGACCACCTGGATAATGTCAACCAGTCTAAAAAATAGAGATGTAAGCAACATCTGAGAGAGGATTTCCGAAAAAGGTTTCGAGATGAATATCTTAGTCTACTCTAGTGAAAACAAGAAAAGAATTGACTGCCCATTGGACTCGTCATTGCTACTTTCCCTGGGAAAGACAATATTATTCTAGTAGTCAAGGTGAAAACTGCAACCGATGAACTCATCCAACCAGTTCAAGCTGTTCATCCTTTAGAAGTGTCTTAACTATACAACAAAGTGATTCCTAAATAAGTTAAGACTGTTCCTGCAGCTGATAGCTATACTTCTGTGGGAAAAGTAACTGTTTTTCAATGGAGATGTCACTGAAACTACTTGCATTATCGCTCTTTTACTTCGGGCGAGACGAAAACGAAGGAAGCATCGTTTTTGGGTACATCCAATAACAAGTCAAAGATTATTGAAAGGACAGTTTTACAAGTTATTTCAAGATTTGTGTGAACACCCTGCAAAGTTTTTCCAGTATTACAGAATGACAAAAAGCAGTTTTGACGATTTGTTGGGAATAATTAATCCATCAATAACCTATAATGACACAACGTAGAGAAAGTCCATACCACCAGAAGAACGTTTGTCAGTAACTTTGAGAAACGTACAATTATTACGTAATTGTATGTAGTATTTCCTTAATTTATTATTATATTTATGTATTACATTTGCACACTAAAAAAAGAAAATTGAGACAAATATTTCCGTTTACATTTACATAGCAATTCTAATATTTACTTTATCTATGATTTTCTTAAACCGGAAAATCTCAAAATCTGGATCTTTTCAACGGATATTTTGAAATAATTATGACCCCTTTAGTTAATATTCAGTCCTCTCCTAAACATTATCATTACGCATATTAAAACACACTACGTTAAAACAGTAACCTTACAATCCTCTCATTCCACTACTCCGATCACATGGATCAATTTTCACACTAAAATGAACTGTTTTGGGAATGCAGCTTCTTTACTAGATATCGGATATTTAAAATAGACACCCATAGAATGGCCTTTGGACCTTCTATATAACTACCCCAAAACACAAAATATATCTTCATAATTTTAATTATCGCACGGCTACAAAGTCAACTATTACACACTTTTGTATCCACCCCATGTTAATAGATTCAGTATTGAGACAAACCAACACTTAATTCCACGTATATTTTTAGTAAATTTACTTATCCCTAAGCTTTTTTTAGGCGGTAAGTCATATACTCAGGACCTTTCCAATGCCTATTTCGTAACAATAGTGACCCAACCGCCAACCTTAAGTCCGATCACAAAATTTGCAATCACGCAGATTAAAACTCACCAGATTAAAACAGCAATTTTTAAAGTTCTTTATTTTCAATTTTTTATCACTACCATTATAATTATTAATATCCTGAATATTTTTAATCTTTCTTTGGCCAGAGAATTGGCATTGTGAATCGACCACTGCACTTCTACAATCTTTTCTGTCACTCAAATCAAGTGACATGTATACTGTGTTTTTTTATACAGAAACCAGAGCACGACTGCATCAAAACTGCAACTAAACTATCGCTTGTGGGTGTTTGCACCAGCCTTTCCGCATGATTCATTGGGATAGAGGGACAGTCGCGTAAATAGGACCCGCTGCAACTTTTTAATCTCAGCGATTCTGCAATCGCAAGTGTGTGCACCTGCATTTGAAACAAAGAATTTTATTTTAGCGACAGAAAAATCGCGCGACTAAAAATCGCTAAAAATAAAGTGGAAAGAAAGTTGTTCAACCAGTGCGTTAAGAAATCTAATTTCTTCATTTTAATTAAGCGTTAAAACTATTTGACAGATAATTTGTTCTTCCTATGGTACTGAAACCGAATGCGCTAATTTTTTTATTTTTTGTGTAGTCATATTTGTTTTAATTTTCCGATTACCGAAAATGAAAAGGTGGGAGTGTGTTAAAGTTGTTCGAATTATCGTTTGCATATTAGTTACTGTTATATTTTCTCATTATCGTTTGCATACTAATTATTGTTATATTTTCGTATTATTTTTTTGAACACTAGTTACTATTACATTCTCGTGTAATTTCGTTTGATAATAATGGCAACAGTATGAGAGAGATCGCACAGCTTCTGATCTCCGCGTTCATTCCAACAAATAATGTGTTAACGCAACTGTCTAAATATTTCTATGTATCGAGTCAGGTAAAATAAAGTGTATTTTTGAAGAGAACAATTGAATAATTTATTCAAGGGGAATCTCGGTAACAAGTGGTGACAGTCCTTTATCAGTCACGAAGGGAAATATCCAAGGCCAACGCTTTGTAATATTGAACCATGGTCAAATGACTAAGTCACTTGAGCTGGCACCCTATTCTTCACACCATGCTAATGTGAGGACATTTAACATCACGACAGATTTAGCGTGAACCAGCCACCTTGTACACGATGGTCTTTGACTGAGCCTAATTTCGAACTCGTTACTCTTCGGTAGCTAATCCTCCGGGCTACTGTGGCCGTAAACTATTCAGAATCCTAATTTGCTAGGAATCAAAGTGTTTATTAAAGTTTAACGCGATGACAAGTTTTGTATATATATTTGATTTCATATCGTCCGTATAGTTTACTCCATATTTCAATAACTTTAATAATGTTGAAATATTGTTGACAATTAAAATGTTTTGCTCCAATCAGCTTCTGTAGATAATCTCACTTTACAGAAAAATAATCAATCGACATCATAAAACTGGCTATGGTTTCATAAAAGATTTATTTAGCCATAAGTCCTGCTAGAAAACGTACGCATTACTGTTTTTTTCGTGTACTTTATTATTCAATCCTTTATTTACCTTATCCACACACATACTATTTTGTTTTCTAAAAGGTTTTTAATTAATAAAGACATTTGTAAGACATTGCGATATTATCCAAAAGGGAACCTGATAGGTGATGTTTGTAAAAAATGTATGTAGCCATCATTCATGTTACCATATGCAACTCGTAGTTGATCAAGTGCAAACGCACACAAATTCCAAAACGTTATTCTCTAATTATTTAAGTCAAGGTGTGGTATTTCCATGGTATGGGAGATAGTACTCACAACTTACAAAATAAATGTAACAAATACACAATAAAAAGAGACACTACGTATTTTAAACTATTTATTATAGTTCTTTTTATTTTCATACTTTTTTTGTAAACAATACAACACAGTTTTTCATTTTATATAATTTAAAAACTATATATGACAGTTTTTCAATTTTTACACATTTTTATAAACTATACATAATAGTTTTTTACATTTTTGCACATTTTTATAAACAATATATAATAGTTATTTTTGTTCGGCTTAGTATTTTGTAAAAGATACATTATAGTTTTTTATTTTAACATAATTTTATAAACTATACATTAGTTTTTTTTTCATTTATACACATTTCTATAAACTATATATAATAGTTATTTTTGTTTTTCATACTTTGTTGTTAACTGTACATTATAGTTTTTAATTTTTACATAATTTTATAAGCTATACATAATAATTTTTTTTCGTTTTCACACATATTTATAAACTATATATAATAGTTATTTTTGTTTTTCATACTTTTTTGTAAACTATACAATATAGTTTTCATTTCTACATAATTTTATAAACTATAAATAATAGTTTTTTTCATTTTTACTCATTTTTATAAAGTATTCATAATACTTTTTTTTTTCCATTTTTTATACTTTTCTGTGAACTACAAATAAAAATAATTCATTTTTTTCCTTTTTTTTGTAAACTATGCATTATAGTTTTTTTTTTTCAATTTTAGTTTTTTCAAACTATTCAGTTTTTATAATTTTTTTTCATTTGTTGGTTTTTCTTTTTTGTTATTTTTAAACCCGCATCCATCCCACCCCCGGTTTGACACATATAACACATATCTTTGTTGACAAACACGTTTTTTTGTTTGTTTTAGTTTTTTATTTCATTTTTAGTAGTTTTTAATTTTTTTAAACCCGCATCCATCCCACCCCCGGTTTAACACACATAACACAAATCTTTGTGGACACAAACATTTTTCGTTTTTAGTTTTTATTTCCTTTTTAGTATTTTAAAATTTTTTTACTTTTATTTTAATATATTTTTTGTTGTTATTTTTGTAGAATCCCACCACATCCCGCCCTGGAGTTTTACAAATCACATACATGGAAACATCACAATACGGTAAGTTCAAATTTTGGATCTTATGGTGCCGAATCTGAAATGAAAAAGACATGAATTAGATATTTTGCAGATGCACATATTTTATAGATTGTAAAACTACTGCGCATGCTAATACTGAGAATTTAATAGTTGTGAAAACAAAGATAAATCTTCCTTTTTCTCAAAATTTCTTTAAGACTAATTTATGTATGCGAGTCTAAGAACTAGAACTGTCTTGACTGGACTAGTATTATAAGCTGCTTAAGAAATTCTTTATCTAGAATCTATTTCGTTACAATCTTCATATGTAAAAAGGAGGAATTATAACTTCAAAAATCTTATCAATAGACAACTAAAATTTGACATAGGATCAAGGATCCCATGTCTAAGTGGCCCATTGAAGTGTTTAAATACTGCTAAATAAAATTATTGGATTAAAGTAATATCGAAAACAAACATATTAAAAGGTTAAATTATAAATGTCTTTAAGACCGACTTTGAAACTATATTCCGTTTTTTCAGTTGCTAGCTGTCAATTTGAAGCAAGGCTGTTCTATGAGAGCGATAAAGTCTTAGAACATGTTATGTTCCTCTGATTAAAGTTGCTATAAATTGAGAAAGTTATGCTCAGCAAATTTTATTTGACATCTTTTTTAACTCAACAGTAGGATTGGGGAACTATTTTAACGTTACGAAACCTTGGCTCAGATTTAAATGAAGAACCAAACATAAAATTCCGAAACATTTCATACGATTGAAATCCTACATAAAAACTGAATTCGTAAATGTCTATAAGATGATTAGATAATTTATTTCGCAGTTAGGAACATATTCGATTTCTTGAAATACGTTGTACACCATTCAATAACAAGAGAAAAGGACGCTTACCGTTCAAGGCCGCGATCACATCTTTAGTTATTCCTTCAAATACTTTCATATCCAGATCTTTCTTAAGTTGTTCACACTCATTCGTTTGCTCCATCTCTCTTTTCACTTTATCTGAAAAAGGATTTATAATTTTCTTTTAGCACGATGTTACAGCGTAAGCTAAGTTTCAAGACACATCAACCCCGCGGTATAACACGTTTCTTTGGGAAGGGGAACAAGAAAGTAGAACACTCTACTAAGAATAATAGAGCAAGGAAAGAGAAAATTTTACTTATTAGAAGTGAAAGCATTTATTTTTTATTACATCACGTGTTTTATTACTTAAAATCTGTAAAACGTTTATGCGGTAAATTGTATTTCTACGCACGGTAGCTTATTTAAGATATTTGCATATTCCTTTTGGGTTTCATCCTGTGGGAAAATCTCAATCCCCTAACTTAAAGATCATATCGATGCAAGTTTCAAAATGTAACAACAGAACCCACCCAAGAACAAAAGACAAGGTAATTAATTGTAAATAAGAAAAGATATCTTTAAATTTCCAATTCTATCGAAAAAGAACGGATTGATATTTTCTCCTGTTGTTTGCATATTGAAAATTAATCGACAGTCAAATAGAAAAGTGCGATATAAGTCAATGTTCGATACTTAACGATACCATACGAACAGGATATGATCAATTTTTATTAGGAAGCTAATAGCTTTAATAAAAAGTATTAATAGAAAGGTAGGTTATTTAATTACGCACATTGGAACAATACAACGAGTTATAGGCTCTGAATTTTAATAGTTGTAATATATCTTCAGGATTGAAGCGAAACACGCTATAATACTTAAACTACACTTTTGTTTCACACCAAATCTAACGCATTGCAAAAGGACTCGTACTTCTTACTTGGAATCAGGGAAAAAACTTGGTATGTAAGTAGTTATTTAACGTCAACCTGAAGACACACATCGGACTATTGACAAAGGCCAGGAATTAATCCCGATGAAATAGATGAGATTTGAACCACGGTCAGATGACGAGGTTAACGGAAGAAAGCCACGTTCGATTTAAAATTATCCCAAATATATACTTTTACCAGATCGTTTTATACTAAGAAACAAACAGATGACAACAGAATCCTACGATTTACACATCATACGCCATATGTAATCAGTACATACGGCGTGAGCTCAGTCAGTTGAGCGTCGGGCTCGCATCATAAGGGTTGTAGGTTCTGTCCTCGGCAAAGCCTGCAATTCTGATGATTGCGAGATCGGGGCTTAGACCTGGCTAAAGAACATCGTGTTCACTAATGGGCACGTTAAATAGGTCGTGGTCACAAAGTCCCCCATGTTCCCATACCAAATCAATACCTCTGGAGGTACCTGATCAGTGGGTTATCGGCCTTTGATTGGGATCTAAATTACGATATGTGTGCGTGAATGGATGTATGAAAGGGACCTTCCTGTAAAACGGATGTGTCAGGTATGTCGAGCAAAATCGGACTTCCTCCCAATGGGGCTCAATAACATGGAAGTCGCACCCCCATCGCCTCTTGCCGTCTTCGACGGGCCTGGCACGCCTCTAGTCTGCCAGTGTAGGCATGAGAAACAACAACAACATACGGCGTGTGATGTGGTTACCAGGTGTTACACAATTCTGGTGTGTGGTTACCAAGAGTTACACAAATCTGGCGGAAAATGAAAGGATACGTAAGTAGAATAATGATATGTTTCCCATAGCTAAATTCAAACCCTTGTACCATTCTTTACTGCTATATCATGCTATATGCCTTATATTTTGACTTCCTTTCCAAAAAAGTTATTTTAGAAATTTAATATTTTTTAAAAGTTAACACACATTTTTTAGTATGGATACGTTTAATTTAATACATGGAATTTAAAAAGTATTTTCATTTCTTCTCGCGTCATTTTTGGAATGAAAAAAAAATAAAAAAGGAAAGGAGTGAAAGCCTGACGAAATTTCATTCAGAGTAATTAAATGAAGTCAACTACAAAACAAATAATTAAATTTCTCGTACACACCATTCCAGATGTTATCCGTCTGATCTTGGGGCTCCGATGTTTTGTCCCCTAAGTCGAAGAAAAAATTTAAACTGTCAGCATAATATATTTGAAGAAATGATATAAAAGTATCTTAAATTTAAGTGCAATAATAAATAAATGTGATTTAGATGCAATAAGAAAAGCAAAAGCTGCACCTAGAAGGAATTATTAGAACGCTATGGAATTTTTTTACAATGTTGATAAAGTGCTTATGAATTGGGAATTGATTAAAATTTGAGACTGAAGTATGCAACTTTATTGAGAAATATTCAAAAAAGTGGTATCATTCAGTATGGCATATGGCCGCCATTTTTCCTAATGCTGCATGCCAATGGCCCTGGTAGTGAGTCATACAGGCTCTTTATGAAGTCATGAGCCAGTCAATCTCATGCTGCTTAAGCCCTGTCACGTATTTACTGTAGACTACGCAATACGGGTGGAGTGATGATATCTCGTACAATGGCATCCCATACATTCATGATCGAGGAAAAGTCCGTTGAGTAAGCCGGTCATAGTAAGATATCGTTATGTAATAGACATACTCTTAAGGCAGCAACAATATAGGGTAGATCATTGTCTTTTTGAAAGAACGGGTGAACCTGTGAGTTCAGGAATTTGAGCATAACTGGCTGTAAAATTTCTTGTACGTAACGCTAACCTGTCAAAGAGTCCGTAACAATGCCGAAGGTGATTTGGCATTATAAGCAATTAAACCTCACACCATGACACCAGGTCTTCTGGACGTGTGACGCTGCAAACAAACCATGAATCTTCGCTCTGTCCACGTTGCCTTTACCCAAGGATTACATTCATTTCCACCCAGACAGAAGCGGGATTCGCCAGCGAAGACCACGCGATGCCATTCGACGTCCCATGTCCGTCTGGTACGACGACACGATTCCAGTCTTTGATGGCGATGCAATGTTCTTAAAGGTAGTCGTCGTAACGGTCTACGTGAGTTTAGTCACACAAATGGTGCGATCACTTATTGGACAATCGAGAGAGGTTCCCACTGTCCGTTGGATGTCTGCAGCAGTGGCTGTTGGATTAGTTCGCGCATGTCTTACAATACTTCGATACTCTCTCGGACAGGTTACTCTAAGCCTTTATGAGCCTTGTTGGTGCTGGCATGCTTCATGTTCTATCCACCACTGCCAACAGCGTGCAACAGTAACATAACTATAACCATTATGTCTCGCAATCCGTCGATAAGACCATCCACCTTCTCGGAGGCCAATTACTCGGGGTCTGTAAAACTCTCCTAGTTGCTTAAATTGTTTGCGAATTTTTTCCGAGGCATAACTCAATGATAAACGATGTAACCAATACAACAGCAGGAGTCGAAAGGAATTTGCTGCTCTACTGAATGTCCTTTCATGCCCCGGTATGCAGCGTGTTTAAAAGCTACACTGCTCGTGGCGCAAGGTCAAACTATTGTGAAAATTTGATCATTTGCATCTCCAACGCAGATATACCACTCCTCCAAACTTCATTTATACTGGTCGACTCCTTCCAGGTGAAACAGGTTTTTGGCTTAGAGTGTATATGAAAAATGCCTAATGATGAATATGATACATGCTCTATATTTACAAATATGTACGAAGGAAATACTGTAGCTTTAAGATTTGTTTTACTTTCTTACCTTCTCTTAATCTGTTCACCTCTAATTGGGCAAACCCAAGTGCAAAGCTTTTTCTTCTGTATAAAAGCCGAAGGCTCTCGATAGCTCGATTTTTCTTCTTCCTAAAAATTTATTACTAAAATTAGTTTACATACACATTAAAAATTAACTTTTTAAATTAGGACTTCAAGGTGAGAAAATTATAGCTGGTTTAGGAACTGATATGGATTGTCGTCATTTTCCGCTTGATGAGAACAAAGGTTCCATCCTTATTAGTGCGTGTTGGTGATCTTTCAACAAATGTAAATTAACATTCCAAACACTTTTTGTATGAATCACAAACACAATCTAAATAATGATTGATTAAATAGTTGCGCAATTATGTGAAGAAATGCAAAATGTGATATTAAACCTAAGTGAGAAACCAGATTGATTTGAGGCAACTGAATAAGGAAATAACTTCCAACCTCAAATTTCAAGGCAAAATTCTTTTATTTGAGGATTTATTGAGGATGTGTCCGTGGTAATACATCATGTGAGCATCATACATTTGCACTTTTTTCTCAAGAACGAAACAATTTTACACTTTTGGCATCGAAATCTCATAAACGCTTTAATAAATCTAGATGTGAATGTTTTGAAAAGCTAATGCTGTCTGTAAAACAAGTTAAAAATAAAAAGTTGTAAACAATGTAATATTGTATGCAGTGAAACTTTTTAATTAATACAGAATACAATAAGATTAGCAGTTAAAGTTTTAAGTTTTAATTTAAGTCTTTTAGTTTTAATTTAAAAAAATTAAAATTGGGATCCACACAGACCCTTTGTGAATGATTGTGGAATACTTAGTTCAGTTAAGAGTTATTCGCACCTCACATCGGGATCCCATTACTAAAAAATTAGCATCCGGAGGGTTGCGAGTTCGAACCCAACAAACACCGTCGTGTTTAAAGAGGGCACGTTAAATCCTTCATGGCCTCAAATGTCCTCACATTGGCGTGGTGTAGAAGTTTGGAGAGCGGAGTGCCAGCTCAGGTGCTAACTCTTCATCTGACTGTGGTTACAAGCTACGTGGTGTTGTCCTCAGACCTTTTTCTTGGGGATTGATCCCGAACCGTTGTCAGTAAACAGTTGCATTGCTCCAGTACGATGTTGATTAAAATAACTACCTACCTATCATTAAAACTGCTAGGTTGATATGCATAAATGCATTTCATGAAATATTACATCAAAGCAAAGCAAGGAAACCAGCTCGTTTTAATGAACACTCAACGGTGGTCTGTCCACCAACAGAAAAATGCATCGCAAAATAATTCTATTAATCTTCACAGCATGAATGTTTTAATGAGGACTGAAGTTTAAAAGTTTCAATCCAGTCATTTTTCATTATGCCATCACTTCTCTAAAAATTATGCATGGGACCACCCTGGATTAATTGGTTTGCCCACTGTGCATCTCTATGCTGTGCAGTATCGAATTCTGAAGCATACTCTAGGTTCATTCCTCTCTTGTTTGTCAATAATATTTTTCCTAAGTTTTTATGTACATTGCGTGACGTCACACCCGTTTGGCACAACTTGGCCTAATGTGTGTCTTTTCACCATAAAACGCAGTCAACCAGCAATTATATAAGAAGAAACCCCTTAGTGAAGGAAACTTATTTTAACGCAAGACAAAAATCGACTAAAAGTGGTATGAAAAGATTCCTTATGAATAGTCTTCATATCAAAATCCAATCCATAGAATGTATACCGTCGGTGCTTAATGCCAAAATGTAATAAAAAATGTCATCAAGCTTCAGCATTTTTTCTCTAAACTTGAATGAGTGCATGAACTAAAAGAGTAGAAAGAAGACAGGAAAACCCTTAGCAAACATTTTTACATTGTATTTAAATTGAGACGAAAATTTTGAATAAAAATCTGTATATGAAAGTTGTTTTAAGTACTTACAACTCTTCCTCCATTTCCTTATTCGATCTTTCCAGTGATGTTAATTTGGCTTTCATCCTCATCGGATCTTTATCGAGAGCCTCCGGCTTTTTCAGGTTTTTCAGGTCTTTTCTCTAGAAATAACAATGAAAAATTATGTTTACAGACCAAATCTATAAAAATCGTTCTTGATATATGAGAGTGTTTAAAATAGAAATTAGAATACAATTTTTATTTATTATTTTATTTTTGATGTATATCACTCACCTTTGCCACAATTCGATCCAATTCCTCTTGGGTTTGCACAATTAAGAACCTGGAAGAAAATGTCTTCAATGTGAAATCTAAGTTAATTCTAAGAAAAAATATGTTATCGCGTTTAATAATGAATATAAATATTCCGTCTGAAAAGTATTCTACTAAACATATATGTTCAGATTTAAGAGTTGGATTGATTAATTTGTACACGCAGAGATTGATGTAAGTAAGTTACGGTTCCATTTCAATAAGAGTAATTTGTAATTTTTATGTACAAACCCACTGTAAGCAAATTTGTGTTGTGTTTAACATTAGTTTGCCTCACACACACACAAATGTGATATTAACCAGAATAAAGCCAATTGCCACCGGATTCCTACTCTAATATTACATACACTGAGAAATTGTGAAGCTTGAATGATTAATTTCCACCTTTTTGTAAAAATTGAACTGTTGTTGCGTTCAGATGGTTGGTTTACGCAATCAAAATCATTTATCGTCGACAGGAAAAATATTGTTCATAGCTAGGTTTTGACTAGCTAATTTCAAAAGCAATTAAAAATAAAAGTTGTGACTCAAAATAAGGAATTTTAGTATAATATTTTACACGTCCAAATCATTTTATTTTATTAATCTTTATGGAAACGTTTTTGAAATTTTGAAGGTCGATGTTGAAATTACGTCTCAAGTATTAGTAAAAAAAAATCAATTTATGAGCAGAGACATTTTCTGGCTTTCAGAACATTAAATAGAAGGTCTGTCCGAAAAGTAATAAGAACAAATTTTCTGCGCATTAATGGCACATCCCCAAGAAAAACCGGTGGTTCAGAAATGTGGATTCGAATATCAGTGACGTATTCCAACGGTCGCGCTGCTGCTCTTATTTCAGAGCTCATGCCCAGTGGCCTAACAGTGAGTCGTAATGACACTGTCTCGTTACGCTTAAGATGCAGCGATCTATTGAATAACACCATGCAATAAAGTTTTGCGTTAAACTCTCGGTAAAAGTGGTAATGAAACCTTGCAACTGTTAAAGGAGGCTTACAAAGACGAAGTTTTGTCACAATCGATTTTTGATTTTGCAGTAGATTAAACTTGAAGTATCACATGTGTTTATTGCCCCCCTCCGAACAAAAATAGTAAAACTGATTTTTTTAAACTTACAATGATGGGAATAGTAACTTACAAACATTTCTGAGAAAAATCAGTTGTTTTTTTGGTGTCGGGACTGAGGAGGTTATTAAGAGCTTTTTCGGACAGAAAAAATAATTTAGTCCTACTTTTATGAAATTAAAAAAAGGCGAACTCAACAAAAAAAGTTAACATAATTATTCTTCAGTCTGACAGTCTAAAATATGGGGAAAAACCTTTTCTTCAATTACATCCTCAAGCCTCCAAGGCATGCTTTCCAAAAGACCCCTTAATTCGGCAATGCAATTTGTCCCAGAATTTCTCGATAGGGCCTGGGCTCTGGGCAGGCCAGTAAATTCGGTTATCCCATTGTCACCATACCAATCCATAGTGAACCTCACAACATGACAGCTGGCTTTGTTGTCTTGCAAGTAACATGGGTCCAACCCGTAAAACTGCCACAATTTAGGAAGCACACTGTCATCTTGCAGTAGGCCTCGGATTTTGGCTTACCATGTATTTGGACCAAGAGTCACAGTCCATACCAGGAGAAACACCCACAGACATTTATTCCACCTCCGCCGAACTGTAATTCGGGCGCATTCTGGCAGAAGGCGTTCTCCAGACCCCGACCCTGTCATCCGAACGGTAGAGGGTGAAAATTGATTTTTCGCTCCAGAGAACCCGTTTCCACTGATCTACGGTCCACTTTCGAAGTGCTTTGCATCACATTAACCGAGCAGCGTGGTTGGACTTTGTGATCAAAGACTTATGGTCGTCAGCACGACCATGAAAACCAAGCAGATGTGCTTTCTTACGGATGGTATTAATCTAAACAACAGTCCCGGTTGCCTGTTGAAACTCCTGGAGTATGTGGGCCACCGGTTGGGTGCGGACAGCACCCGTCAGTCTGGACAGCACCCGTCAGTCCCACTCCCAGATTCGTGGGTCTGCCGACTCAGAGCACATTCCGACAATCACCGCTCACCTTCTGAATCACATAGACCACTGTCGATTTTGGGTAATTCAGATCGCTAGATATGTCCCTTAAGGATCGGCCATTTCCGTGATACCCGACGATTAAACCTCTCTCGAAATCAGATAACTTTATACTTCGTGGTATCTTGCATGCGACTAATGCCAATGTTGTTTCCTTCACGATATTTAACGATGGAGGGCATGAAGTATATCAGGACCACAAATATCGTTATTTGCATGGATGTCCAAGTACTTATTGGAAGATAGTGTACTCTAATCTTGATGTGAAATATGTTAAAATTATCATATAATTAAATAATTATGCATTAAAATATCTAAAAGATAAGATTCGAACAAAAATAAATTCTTGCATATTTTAATAGAACATCTAAAGAGGAATTTTACGCTAATATTTTTTTCTCTTACACTTGTGGTAAGTGAACTAGGGGGGAAATGTATACCAAACAAAACCTTTTTTAAGATAAAAAATTTCAACAAATATGTGTGAATAAATTAATAAATATAGAAAAATTCAAACAATAAATGGAAAAAATGCTAGATAGAACATTTTACCATTATCAAGTCAAAAAATTTCCTTAACGGCTGATATAATTGGCATTGTGCTACTCACATTAAGAGTCCAACTGCAATTATCATAATTTCAACTATCATTTTGGCTGCCTTGATTGTTTTCTAGATGTGGAAATAACAAAAACACCGATGCGGCTATATTCGCACTATGATTTATGGTTAAGCACTATACTTTTACGAGAGTAAATTTTCGAGGTGCTAGTCGTTTCAATGAACAGATTTCATTTGACTAAAATTTGCTTTTCGCAGCATCTCAACAGTGCGAATGCATTGTTCCAGACATTATTTTGAAAAAGCATTGTTACTCAATAATGTACACATCTGTTTTAAAACGCTTTGTTTCGTGTAGTGTTGAAAAGTATTCGTTGTTGTAGAATGGTAAGGATGTGAATTTCTAAATTTTAGCACAAATATTCATTTTAGGGTTAAAATTCACGTTTAGTTTACTTTTTTTATTTTACACACGAGTAAAACCTTAAGTTTATAATTACAAATAAAAATATCATAATCGTTCTTTTAAAGTTTCGCAAAATTAAAAAATGGAACTAACTTGTTGAATTCATGCATTATGATATTATAGTTAGTTTATTAAATCCACGTTACATGTATGCCCACAAAATATGTGCACTTGAATTTGAATGTTGAATAAATGTTTATACTTACTAAAATTAAAGCTTCATCATATTCTAATGTTCTATTCTGAAGGAATAAACTTTTGTCAGCTCTGACCCATTGTATATATGACCCTAAAATTGTATATCTGACCGTGGTTCAAAATTACTAGACGTTGTTCGTGGACCTTCACCATTTGAATTCATCCCGGACCTTTGCCAATAGCCGTTGTGTTTCCTCAGTGCGATGTTAATTAAGTTCCAACCACAAAATTGTATTGGTCGCAAAGTGTAAATGTTAAAGATAACTTGCTTATTCGAATCCATCTTCACATGTTTGCACCTCCTTCTTGTTTGGTTATGATAATGTCAACAACAAACAAACAAGTTGAGTTGTCATGCTTTTGTGATTGTCCACGGTATGACATCACACCTATAAAGGGGTGTGGTCATAATATTATGGCCAATCATGTACTTAATGCAGTATTATGATTTTGTTTATGGCAATCTTTCCATTGAGATATTTATGCTAATTTCTAGAGATACAAGAAGTATAAAAGTGAGAATTCCTTTCTTTCAGCTCTCAATTGTTGTCATACATTAGACAGAGTGGTATCTCTGGTTTTCCAATCTTTGTTTCTTTTTCTGTAAATAGTTTTTACAATTTTTAATGAATAAATGTTTGTGGCTCTTTAAATCTGATGATTTATTTTTTTCTCCACATATCACTGGGCACTTTGCTTATTCACAATATGTGGGTAATAGTAAAGAAAAGTAGATATTTAATTAACGTCGTGCTGGAACAACACAGCGGGGTTTTGGCGACGCTCCATGATCAATCCCGAAGGGAAAGGTCTGGGGAAAACGGCTCGTAAGTTTGAATCACGTAAAAGAAAAGGTTTTTCCGAGACCTAATGCACAACAAATTCCTTTCACACTTAAATACTATAATCGAGCTATGAGGAATGAACATCTAGGATTGTATAGCAGGAAGGTTTTCGCAAACGAGCCTTAGAAAATATACATCCCTAATCTCCGAAAAGACTGGAAAACATTGAGTGGACTGATAGGTATTAATTAACGTTACACTGGAACAACACAACGGGCTATTTGCAATGGTTCAGAATAAAACCCGAAGGGAAAGATTCCTGAACACCACCACGTGATTTTGAACCAAGGTCAGATGACGAGGTAACACCTGAGTTGGCACCCCACTCTCCAAAGTTCCACACCACGCCAACGTGAGAACATTTAAGGCCATGGCAGATTAAAAATTGCCCCTTTGTACAAGACTAGCAGTTCTCCTACCGTGGCGATTGGGAATACAATCTACGATAATTAATTGCGGACCTACCCCCGAAGGGGCTTTAATCCCTTATCTACTATTTAAGCATAATAATTAAACATATACTAGTATACAGGAGAGTTGATCAGGAATGGAAAATACTCTTGAGTTTATAGTGATATCATACAATATATACAAATATATACAAGGAGAGGAGGAGAAGTGGGTGAAGTGTAACGGTCTTCATTCCCTTAGCTGAGGGGTGCCCATCAGCTGTTTATGGGATCTTATCTTTCTCTAGGCTCAGGAGCTCTAGAGGACTGTAGGTGCTGCTCTTTGGTTATCTTCTTTTCTCTGACTCGGAAAGTTCCGGTTCACCTTCATAGATGGCGCTGGTTGGCTAAATAAAACATGTGTCAATTAATTCTCAGTGGGGGTGTGAATTTACAGCAGTTATGCTTTGTCTGTGGATGATGCCAATAGATTTTTTATTTGTGTGGTTGTTGTTGTGGGTGTTATCTTACATGTTATGGATAATCGGATTGTTGATATTTACTAGGTTGTTGTGAAATCTTTGGGATAGGTGTAGAATGTTAGATTTAATGGTTTTCATTTTAAGTCCTTAAAATATGTCTGCGATCCTGTAGTACCAGGGATCTCTGGCGATCATTTTAGTGGTTTGAATTTTGAATTCTTAAAAGTTTATTGGGTATTTGTAACCGCTGTATTAGTCCAGGCTTGACAGGCACAACTGAGTACTGGATACAAGCAGGTTTTGTAGATAAGTACGCGGTTCTTCAAGTCGAGTTGGGAGTTGCGGGCAATAAGTGGGTAGAGTTTTGGCATTGCGGAATTTTTGAAGTGTGGAATATTTGTCCTGTACACGCACACAGTAGTGTCGATTGTAAACATAGGAGTAAGTAGTAAGTAATGAGGGATATTATTTGTGATACATTTGTACATGAGACTTTCTAGCCAAACCTTATCGAAGACCTTGGAAATATCTAGAAAAATGGTCGTGTCTGGTAGCAAGGAAATCAGTGACTCGGTAGAGCTGGTGGGACGTGGAGAACTGGGATTGAAACCCATACTGTTGGAGGATGAGAGTGTTGTTGGCATTTGAGTGATTATTTAATCTGTTCGAAATTATTCTCTCAGTTAGCTTACTTTGGACAGGTAGTAGAGATATAGGTCGGTACGAATTTGGCAAGGTTGGGACTTTGCCAGGTTTAATTATTGGGCTGACTACAGCTTTCTTCCAGCTGATGGGGAAGTATCCTCTGTTTTTAAAATGGCACTGACAAGGTTTGTGATCTTAAAAATTATTATAAGGGGTAGGTTCTTAATCAGTTTACTCGTAATTGTGTCGTGATTTATCTAATCAGTGATTTAATTTGGTGTAGTGGGTGGAGAAGTGTTGGTTTCATTGGAATTGTTCTCAAGGAAATGCTGGATAGTGTTTTTGACAAGTTCTTTCTCTCTCTCTCTCTCTTCAGTGGGTGGATGTGACCTGTCATTGTCGGTGAATTGTTCCTGTAGGCAGTCAGCTACGACCTCATCTTTATCTTGACTTGATGTAGCAGTAAAATTGGGTCCATTAATATGGGTGTCTTTTCCCTTGAGTTTTTTGAAACGTTTGGTTAAGATACAAAAGGAGTTATCTTATGGGTTGTGGGAAGATATATAGTTGCTCCACAGCTTTTGCGTGTGTTCCTTGATTTTTTTTTGTTAAATTGCACTTGAAGTCGATTTACTTTGATTTTGTCTTGTGGGTGTCTGTTGAACTGTCAGGTTTTCCTGGTTTTGTTTCTCTGATGAATTGCCTGATTTTCGGCGGGCTACAATTGGGATTGTTTAGAGGAGCAGTTTTGGAGTTTGGAGTGTGTGCAGAATGGATGAGATTGATAATATTTTGTGTCTCTGTATCACTTTCATGTGGGGTTGAGATTGTTGGGAGTTCATAGGTGCAATTGTGTTGTAGTGTCTGTATAAAATTGCCCCAGTTTGTGATTAGTGTTCTGTGTATCTTTGGGAGAACTACATTTAGGTTGAAATTCAACATGACCGCTTTATGGTTTGAGATTAGTTCATCAAATCCATTTATGTCATATTTATAATAAAATTCTCTAATGAGAATGGCAGAACGTTTTCCGATGTTTTACAGTATCTAGTGGGTGTTTTAGGGGAAATAAAATTAATGTAGTATAGTTAGGTGTGCATTAATTTTTTTGCACCCCCAGTCACGGTGTATGGCATTGTAATCTCTACAGAGTGTAATATTTGCATTCAAGGCAATTAGTGTTTCATTATCGAAACTGAAGGTCGGTTTGTTAGTTGGAACATAGATGGAGACTATTGTGAGTTTAGGGAGGTTTGATAGTGTGAGTGTGTGATACAAGTTGCTTCAACAACTTGTAGTTGTGGTGTGATTTCCTGGTATAGTGGAATGTTTTGTTTAATGTAAATAGCCGTTCCTACACCAGCGCGGTTTTCTCTGTCGTTTCTGTATTTTGAGTAATTTGGAATCCAAGCATTTTGGTGTGGTTTAAGGTAGGTTTCCTGGATGCGGAAAATATCGGGTTTAAACTTCTCTACGAAATATATAGCCTCGTTGATCTTTACGTAGATCCCATTTGCATTCCAGAAGCATATTCGCAGTAATGTTAGTAGATCGAGTAGGATAGTTCGGTGTCCATTCATTTTTTTTTGCAACCCCAGTCAAGGTGTATGGCATTGTAATCTCTACAGAATATAATATTGTATAATATAATACAACAGAGAACGAGGAAAGAGCCACTCTATTACAGAGGGATATTTACTCCTATATTTTCAAATAAGTAGAATAGTTTTTTCTTTCGAGTTTGGTTATCATTTTTAATTTCCTTAAGGGTTTCTTTAATGCCGGAGAGTCCCCGGAAGATCTTACAGTTGCGAACAGCTGAACTGGGGCAATCTCTTGTGAGTTTGGTATGTAGTCTATATGCTTATTGTCATTAGTATCTATGGTTTTATTTTGGGTAAAACTCGCATTGCTCAATTCTTCTCTAGTTTTATTTCTATCATTGTAGTTTGTTTTGTTGATGCCACTGTGTGTGGAAGAAATCACATCCTCTCCAGGAGGCAACGTGATTCTTACCAAAGTTATAACATCAAGATTCCGAACCTTTGTGTGAATTACATTCATCAGTTCCGTGTCCGAGTCCACAACTGACACATTTGGAACGCATGTGGTAATTATTGGAAGAGTGTTGGAGCACATGGCAGTTATAACACTGCTTGGGGCCATTCTTCCGGACAAAATTTTCAACTTAAATTAAACATAGCTTCTCAATTTTATATACGTGAGCAATATTGGTGGAGTTTCTAAGCTCTAAAATGAAAATGGGCTGGGTTTTTTTCGTTTTGAATTGGTGTAGTTGAGATACATTATTCACAACAAATTTTAAATTCCTGATTTCCTCTCTTATTTCGTCAGTAGTTGTGTTCATTAGGAGTCCCTTAATAACAGGCTTGTCGTTTTTACTATTCAAAAGAACAAATTCGGAGACTCTTCTCGTTGCGAAAAGTAGTTGTTAGGAGACCCATAATAACAGACTTGATGAGTTTGTCGTTTTTACTATTCAAAAGAATAAATTCGGAGATTTTTCTCGTTGGGGAATCTAGTTATGGCTCTGTGGGAATCATAGAATTGTGGGAGTACTTTAATGCATTTCCCTGAGAGCGTGCGTGGCTTTGATTCAAGGGAAGGATTCCTTATTTATGTGAGCATAATACTGTAACTATCTATGATGGCAATTTGTATAAGGATGGGGATCCTCTGCTGCTGCTGCCTCGCAAGTTTCATTTACGGAATCATATCTATGATTGGCTATTAAATATGTTGACAATTGTTTCGTCAACAGTGGATTTCGTAGAGAATACATTTATAGGCCTAGACGTTTTTTTTTTTTTTAAATCTGAAGACGTCAGAAAACGTATAGGGCCTTTTATTAGTAATTTAACAGTATTTTTACTAGCAACATCTTTTACATTGGATCTTATATCTACTAACACATCAACTAATCACATTAATATTTGCAATAAGTACATTTTTGGATGGAAATTTTTTGGCAATATGACAGAGTTGTTCACAGTATTTGAATTACTATTCACGTTATTTTCAGAGCACACGTTATTTTCCACGTTTATCGAGTTATTAATAAGTTTATGAATGATTCAATTTCCAGAACATGGATCAAATACGACCAACTCACCCCTTTTTCTTTCAAGCAAGTCGTCTAGTGAATGGATGTGCCTTATACTATGGGGCTCCATCCCCTGCTTGTTAACGTTTCCCAGCCCCCGGTGATTGCTACGTAATCCCATTTGATTTGCTTCCCAACACAACAACCCTTTCGCAAGCGTCAGGTTTGAATGTGTTTTGGCTTCGCAAACCAACACACGAAATAAAGACTAGCTTGCTGCGTAAATTTTAATTCTATGGAATCACTTCCATCACCACCCAACATGAAACGGGTTGGAAAAGCTTTTTCCGGTATACGAATCTATTACATTGTAATTCATTATTCCTGTTTGGACTTTCCTTGAGATGACGTTAAGCGAGTTAAACGGTAAAAAAATAGTTGATACGGCTACGGCGATGAATTTTAGAAATGTATCCTTTTTATCTCCACGAAGAAAAACTTATTTGCTGTCACGAAATTTTACTCACGGCTGAAGACTGAAAATGTGTATGTGTTTTGCTCACTCGTTCATTTACTAAATTTAAAGAAAATTGCCAACTTTACTCCATATTTAAGATTTAATTCGATGAATTATTAACTAAATTTTTGCAATTTTATATTAATATATACTTGAAAGAATACAACCAAAACAGTTCCATTGAAAAATAAAGTCGATGTTTAAAAAGTGGTGTACATACTAGAAAAACAAAATGTGAAAAAATCTTTAAAAAGCACGAATATATACATGGAATCCCATCTGTCTAATTAGTCTACAGATGTATTGAAATCAAGGGAAGAGGTTCAAATTTTTGGAAACATGTCGCAGCGTTTAATTTTTGACCTTGCTCGTGAACTTGCAAATAGTAGATCTGAAGTGAAGAGCAATGTATTCGT
Source organism: Metellina segmentata (assembly GCA_947359465.1). Classification (NCBI taxonomy): domain Eukaryota; kingdom Metazoa; phylum Arthropoda; class Arachnida; order Araneae; family Tetragnathidae; genus Metellina; species Metellina segmentata. Next base: position 39,199,035 of record OX375873.1, on the reverse strand, counting down.
TTCAGTTCATGTTTTTAAATAAATATTTTTCTTATTAACAATTACCTTATTATAGAAACCAAGGATACTTATTATGTCTTGTACTTGCCTTGTGCTAAGAACTTATAAAAGTTTACCTGGAAACCGATATTTAAACATTATAATGTAACCTGGAAGGTAGGTAGATAATTAACAATGCACTAAAGCAACACAACGGGCTATTGGTGACGGTCCGGGATGAACCCAAGAAGAAAAAAAGATCAGAGGACAACATCACGTAATTTAGAACCACGATCATATTCGTCATGTTGCTTGAGTTTTACATTAAATGTCTACCAACCGAAAAAAATATCGATATCTAGATTTCTGCGCTGTTGGTTGGTAATTGAATTTATTTCTAAATTATTATACAGTATCCGTAGCTCCATTTTGAAAAAGTGAGCTGAAGACAAAAAATCTTGTATTAATTCTATCTATTGCAAAATTATATCATTCCTAGTATGGCACGGGACCTTTGGTCGCAAATCCAGATGGACTCAATTCCGAGACAGAGTGCACCATTTTCGATGTCTATGCGCTTGCAACATTGTGGCAGTTTTACAGTGTGGACTCAGGTTATTTCGGGATGGCAATGCAAACTCTCATGTTGCGAGGTCCACCACGGCTTGGTATGATGAAAATGGGGTCCATCAAATGGACTGGCCTGCGTAGAGCCCGGACCTTAACACGATCGAGCAACTCTGGGACGAGTTGGAGCGTCGACTGATGGGGTGCCCCCACCGTCCGACGTCGGTAACGGAACTGACCTGTCTACTTCAAGCCGAGTGGCAGGAGATACCCCGAGTCGTCGTACAAAGACTGGTTGAGAGTATTCCTCGGAGGGTCGCAGCTGTACTAGACGCACGTGGAGGCGTCTTCCACCAACTGTTGAAGGTGAATAAACTTCGTTTTCCTTTGCTATCACAGGTGTCTACTTATTTGTTGGTGGATAGTGTACATTATGTGTCAGAAATCAGTTTCATTCAATATTTGCGAAAGACAACAAATGTATATAAACTATATAAAACAAACTCATTTTTGACAATTTTGCTGCAAAATTTAAATACGTTTTATTTGAGCTAGGAGCTAAATAATATTGTTTGCAGTCTGCTGTAATGAAATTCTTCAGCATTCTGTTTATAGATTGCAATAAGAAATGTTGGAGCATGGAAAAAGAGCAGAAAAGAAAATCTGTGTCAAGCCAACAGTAGGTTTAGAGGTAAAATAAATCTCAAATTGCCTTTAAACAAGTGAATGAGATGTAGTTATAGTGGATATTCAAAAGCTCATTAGGGTAACATAACTCATTTGTGAACTTTTAACATGTATTTTATTGAAAATAAGTATTAAAACCTCTAAGAGTGAATTTGAACAGGTAATAAGTAAACATTTGACTAATTCCATTTTATATGGACATTAGAAATGTACATATCATTGCGTATATTCAGATTACATGGTTAAATAAGGTAAAAAGTAAGGTTAAAAATAAGGTTTAAAATCTGAGTAATGCACTGCCATCCAACAGTTATTAAGAATAAAGAAACTTTACCGCAGATGCTGTGTGGTGATCTGCCAATTTTAAAATATCGTGGTTGAATTTACAGGATTTGTTTCCGACAGTTTATTCTCTTGCTGTCTTTAGTAGATTTTGCATTTATTACATTACAATCTTGAAAAAATGCTTCAGAACTTCAAGGGAAATATTTTCTTGGAAACTAACAGTACTTTGTAGAAGGTTACTTTTTTCATTCATATGGATATTAATTAGTTACAACAAAGTGATTTACTTTAAACTTCACAATCTAGGCATTAAGGCATGTATTGATAAAGATTAAAAAATTACAGTGCTCTGGTAAATTTAAGTAATCAGTATTTCAAAATAAAATTAGTTAGAATTCACAAAGCGGCTGAAGTAGCTATCTTAAGCACTTGACTACTTTATGCTCAAACGTGCAATGTAGTATAGTAATGGTAGGAAATAAATAACGTAATAATAATGATAGGAAACATGCTATAGAGTAATGGTAGGTAAAAATATTTTCATGATTCAAAAAAATTAAATTCCTAGTTGATTAAGATTTTAATCCAAAGGTAAACAACTTACCTGCGAGCTTTACCATAATTTGTTGTTTTGCATACTTGCTCTTTATAGCGAGAAAGATCTCCTAAATATATCAAAATTTTCTGCACACTGATTAGAACGCATTGCAGATGTTCTGGTACGCAAGTTGAGCTTTTCATTTCCAACTCTAACACTTTTATCACCTTGAATTCATGGGTTTCTTCTTGTTTCTCCATCAAGTTTTCGAAAAACACAGAACCCTATAAAACAGCATGCTTTAAAGATGTATACTAACAGCAAATTCAGCAAAACTAAACCACAATTCAGTTCCGTCAACATACTTGTTGCCCAAGTTATACTTGTTGCCCAAGTTATACTTGTTGCCCAAGATATACTTGTTGCCCAAGATATACTTGTTGTTTGTAGAGTGAAAGAATAGGCTACAGAAATAATTGTTTGAAACTCATATTATATTGAACTTAACAATAAATTATTAATATAATTTAATAATTAAATAATAATTTAACTATTAATATATGTTTTACTGTAACCTAAAAAAAATTTACATTTTGCACTATAGGGAAAGAAGAATGTGAAACTAGCCATTCATTTGCTTGTTAAAAATAACTGTCTAGAATATACTCAACTACTAGAGATAATATACTAGAAATAATGATTCATATTAGTAATTTAACCCATTAACGACTGACGTTGCGTTTTCGCAACATTAGTGAAAAATTTTTTTTCTTATTCTGTATTGTGTTTTTTTTTGTATATTGTAGACAAAACTTCAATGTCTCCAGGGAAATTTTTTTGTTTTTCTCTCAATGCAAAATTTTATAAAATAAATTTCTAAAATTGTCATTTTTTTGCGATTTTTTTACTCTAATTTTGAAAAAATCTCACATATTGCAGAACAATTTAAAGGACTTCATAAAGAGACGCTTATGTTTAAAAAATATGTCTGCAAAATGACATAAAAAATAAGGTTACTATTTTGTCTTTGTTTGCATATAAATATGCATTTTTGAAATGTTGCGGAAACGCAACGTCAGTTCAAAGCAGTGTCTTTATGAACACTTGTCCGAAAATAGCGGATGTCGTAGAAAACGGTTTTTTCTGTGAATGAAGCATTAGAATATATGCAAGAGTTAGATCATGAAGATGTTTCGGAATTTTCATCAGATGAAGACTGGCAAGGTCAAGCGGATATAATAGTGATCCCCCCCCCCAGACTTCCTGATTTACTGACCGACGAGAAATGCATTGATGACGATATTTTAGGAGATAATTTGCCGTGACTGAAAGACATATCTGGCGATATCGAACTTTTTTCATCAAAAAAACTTTAAAATTTATCGGATTCATCACAAATTGATAAACATTTGTCTAAATTACCTAACAAAAATATTGCTTGGAGAAATTTATCTCCCGTATACAGTTTTAATGCCTGCTAACAAAGAAACCGTAGAAAAAGCAAAAAAGAAAGTAATTATACAAAAATTGTATGATCTAGAGCCAATAGATGTATTTTTACAATTGCACAATCAGAATCTTTTGGAACATATTACTCAAGAAAGTATAAAATATGCACAACAGAAAATCTTTAAAATGTTTCCTCTTTCTGTTCCTACATTGAATTGTTTTTGGATTTCTGCTTTACATTGGCTATGTATGTCTTCCTCAAGAGAGACTTTACTGTTCAGTTGCAGAAGATTTCAGTTGTCTATTAGTACATACAGCACTAACACGTTCTATGCATACTACTACTATAAAACATAATTTGCATTTAGTGGATAATAATGTATTGGATAAAACAGATAAAATGGCTAAAGTTCGTCCGTATGTAAACATTTGAAATGCCAATTTCATGCAGTGGCGTGTGTTCTTTCATCAAATCTTTCTATCGATGAACAAATGATACCTTATTTCGGTAGACATTCGTGCAAAATGTTTCTGAAAGGAAAACCCGTTCGTTTCGGTTATAAAGTTTGCAGTTTGTGTTCTTCTGAAGGGTACTTATATCATTTTGATATATACTGAGGTAAATATGCAGATAAAATGACGGATCTGGGTTAAGTGTAGTCGAAGTTCCTTCAAAGCACTATGTATACTCTGATAACTTTTTACATCACATATGTTGTTGTCGAAATTGAAAAAGTCGTGGTTTCACGCCACTTGAATGATCCGTGACAACAGGTTAGGAAAATGTCCTATTACACCTGTAATCAAAATGAAAAAAGAACAACGTGGAACATATGACTTCGTCTTTGATAAGGAGCATAGTATCGCAGTAGTTCGTTGGAACGAAAATTCCGTTGTTACTCTATTGTCAACAACTTTGATGCAATCAATCCATCTTCAATGGCCAAGAGATACTCAAGAAAATAAAGAAATCCGCATCTGTAAAGCAACCTAAACTCATCGAGGATTACAACAAACATATGGGTGGGGTGGACCTGCTTGATAATTTCGTTGCAATGTATAGAGTGCAAGTAAAGGGAAAGAAATGGTGGTGGCCTAATATCCCACAAGTCATATTATCGAGAAATATCCAATAAACAAAAGAAAAAGATGCAAAACCTGTAGTAGCCCAACAATAACTGTATGTAAAAAATGTAATGTGCCATTACATAGCAAGTGCTTCAAAGATTTTCATCTTTCTTAAAAGTAGTCGGTTTTGACTGACGTTGCGTTTTCGCAACATTTTGTATCTTTTATACAAATAAATGGGTTTTTTTCATGTTACTTTTTTTGGTCTTAATTAGACTCTAATACGTCTAAAAAAATGATTTTTGTTCATTTCCTTCAAGCGAAAAGTAGTGCGACCATTAATGGGTTAAGAGCAAAACTGTATTAAAATTTAATGAACAATTTACTTAATACAATTTTATTCCCATTATTTCATTTACAGGAATGAATAAAAAATAAAATGCACCTTTAAAATCAGATTTAAAAGAAAATCCTTTAATTTTTCTTCATCATCAGGGTTATCTTTTAACTTGTTCATAAGCATTTCTATTATCATATGAAAGACAATCTTCCATAGGCCTTGTTCTGGATTTATATCAGCACAGTATTTTGGATCAGCAAGAATTATACTTCCTTACCTTAACAGTAGATGCCATCTGAAATAAGTTTCACAGAAAATTTTAGTAGATATGTCTGACAAGAAACATTCTATTCATTCAAATACAGATAGTGAAGTTTTATAATATTGATAAAAAATTCATTTTGAGATTGAAAGGTTCTCTGATTTTTTATCTCACATTTCCTAGTTTTTAAAGCATGCATTTTATTTATATTTTAACTCGAGGTTTTTAAAAATGAGTTTCTATGCATTACTTACCTGCATTGCTTCAAAGAAATTGAATTAATATCACCAATGTTAAATCCTTTAACTAATGAGGCAACTTTTTTTCATGAAGAACAATATCATGTAAGTTTTTCTTAACAATTCGCTTTAATCTAAAAGAAAATTATACAAGTTCAGTATACAAGAATGGATCAAATTGTTACTAAATAGAAATTAATAGGAGATTTCTCTCTATATTAAAAAAAAGTTACCGCCGCCGCCGCCGAAGAATTGAAATTTTTGTTGTTTAGCTCCATTCTTAGACGGTTTCCCGAGAAAGTACTGATCGGAAAAATATGAAATTAACATGCTTTGTTCTTCATCGTATTCCCTGGATAATTATTAAGATTTTTTTCCGATGCAGCTATTAGTTTAGGTTTTATTAAGTGTTAAAGTTGAAGAAGTGAAATTTCTTCCGCGAGTGAGCAAAACACATTCAAAATTTCAGTCTTTAGTCGTGAGTTTTTTTTTAAGAGTACCTCTCAACGTAAATTTTTGCAGCTCGTCGAGTTTTTTTTGAAATTTAAATGTGGTTCTTGATAATATTTTTTTGAAATTCGGGAAAAATCGGGACATTTTTGTTACTTTTTTTTAAAACTGCCATATCTATATCTAATTACTATTAGTTTTTAATTTTTAAAATATCGCAGTATACCTCAGAATATACTCTTTCTTACGGTACTATTATTTTTGAAATCGGTTAATAATTAAATTGGATGCGATCAAAAGTTCGTGATACAAAATTCGGAATCTTCGGATATTTTCGCTACGTTTTGTTAAAACCGTTATGTCTACGGCAAAAACCATTATTTTTTAAATTTGAGAACATCACTGAATACACTACATTACACTCTTTCTTATGGTACAATTATTTTTCAAATTGGTTAATAAACAAAATCGATGCAATTAAAAGTAGGTCATACAATTTTCGGAACTTTCAGATCGTAACTTCCGATACAAAACTAAAATGGTCATATCTATATAGTATTAATGTTAGTTTTTAATTTTAAAAATATTGCAGTATACCTCACAATGTACTCTTTCTTACGGTACAATTATTTTCAAAATTGGTTCATAAATAAATTCGATGCAATCAAAAGTTGGTGACACAAATTTCGTATTTTTCAGTTCGCATAGCTGCTTCCGAAAGCAGTAGTGGGTTACACTTTTGACTATCGGGTTTGCCAGATATCAAATTTATCGTAGCAACAATTGCCATAAAAACGATTTCTTTTTATTTGGCGAGGAAAAAGGCTCGCTTTTTTCCCTCTGTTTTCAAGACAGTTTACCGACAAAGTACAGATCGTAAAGTTTGGATATTAACAATGTTTAGTTAAAATTGTACAGGGAACAAGATGCAGAAGATTTTTTACTGATGCGGCTATTAGTTTAGGGTGCATTAAGTGTTAAAGCAAAAAAAAGTGAAATCAATTGCGAAAGAAGTATTGGTTTGAGAAAGCAAACCAAACGGGATTGCGTAGCAATCCCCGGGGTCGGCGAGCGTAAGCGAGCAGGGCGCGAAGCCCTCGCTGTGACGTCATGTACCGGAAAGTGAAATCAGCATAATACGAATTATTCAGATAGTTTCACTCTGTGAAAGGAATGTTGGTTTGCGAAGCAAACCAAATGACATCTGTGAAAGGAGTGTTGGTTTGCGAAGCAAACCAAATGGGATTGCGCAGCAATCCCCGGGGGTTGGCGAGCATAAGCGAGCAGGGGGCGGAGCCCCCTAGTGTTAAAAAAAATACTAAAATAATTCACTTTCCATGCCTTCATTAAGAAGTTTATATTTAAGAACATTTTGAAAGAAAGCATACATCGTGTAATTTAATGTGATCAAATCTTACAAGTATACAGATTGGTTCGGACATTCATGCATTTTTTATATTTTTACTTAATTAAGACAAACAACAACCTGTTAAATCGGAAAAATCGGCATGTATAAGATGTTTGACTTAAAAAAGATGTTCAATTCGGATGAAAATCAAGTCTATATTATGGAATTAAAAATAAACAAATTAGCCAACATTTAACAGTTGTGCACATATAATGATTTCTCAACTGAATAACATTTTATTCGAACTATTTGAAATTCCTCCTCAATTTAGACAAATCAGAACTTCTACAATAAAAAAATCCCACACAATTGCGAGTTGTTTTGATTTTCTTGCTTTACGTCTATGGTTTTGCAGCACACGAGTAAATTAAGAAAAGAGTGTGATACTTAAAGTGGATTCTGAACCACTTAGAGTATTTATGGTTCAGACCAGGTTTCAAATTAAGGAGCTGTTTAAACAAGAATAAAAGTTCTAATCTTAAGCATTCCAGGCCATTACAGATTGTGAAAGTTGACACATACTTTTTTTTAGGCCAGAGCCGAGGGCTGCATGTGGTCATGCAAGTTGTTTTGCTGAAAGCAATAAATATCAGTGTTTGTAGTGGGGCAACAGTTAAACTAAATTAGTTTTACTTGCGTTTTCTATTCTGCAAGTAGATGTATCTATGTGAATGATATTCTTCATAAAAAAATCTGATTAAGTAAATTAATTACTTTTACTTCTTTCCAAAGTTTTATGGCACAGCTTATCCTGCTTAGGATATTGCACCATAAAATTCAAAATCTAACTGTAAGTTTGTCTAAATGCTGATATAAATTTTTGTGGCAGCCTATCTGGTCATATTTAAGGACAGTTAATATTAAGAGGTATAAATTAATAGATTGAAATTGGTAAAACGTGATTAGAAATATTACTAAATCATCTTCTACGCCTGATCTTAAAGCGTAGAGAAAAAAACTCATCTAGTAGTTTTATTTTTCATCTTATTTACATTTAAATCTGTACATATTTTGATAGAAGCACAAAAGGAATAATATTTATTAGTTATAAAAATATTTCTGTTTGGAAACCTGATTTCTGAATAAAAAAACGCTTTGAAATTACTGTGAAAGTGACATTTTAAAATGGAAACAAAGAGTTTGAGGTAGTCAGAAACATGTTTTTTCGGTTGTTCTGTATGTATCATACTTTGTGATTCATATTTTTGTTTCACAAAACATATTTAAACTTAAATGACTTCCTGGAACTTCCTAAGACAATTTAGTAACGCATGAGTATACCTAAAAAGTCAGCATAATGAAAGGTAAAGATCTCACTAATGAAAGAAATATGAGATACAATTTTCTTTTATTTTTAATATTTATTACGTATTTAGACCTACAAGATTGGTTGGTTGGAATTTATACCACAAGGGCCATATTTGACCAAGCTGAGAAAAACAGGTTCCAGTGAAATGCACACTCAAGGTAGGCTTTGGTACTATGCTGAAAATGACATATTTGGCCACGCTGCAATAAGCACAAGACAAAGAATGTCAAGTAATAGACATCACACACAAAAGGAAAGTTTTATTGACGCTAAAAAGAGAAATTAACATTGAAGGAATAAACCTACAACTCATAGTACCACAAGGAAAATGCAGCTCTTGTAGGTGGAGAGCAAAATAATTTGGGTTTACCAGGCATGTGTGTATGTGCGTAGAGGAATACAATTTTACTCCAAAAAAAATAAGAGAAAAAAATGATGTAAAATTAAAAATAATATTTACTCTTGCTTCTGAAGTTCAGGTACTACTGCTGGAACCTCACTTAAACACAGTGATCTTGAAAATCCTACACCTAGAGATGCCACAGAAGTTGGGCACTGAATTGCCCAACTTCACCAACTTTCACCAACGTTCTCTATAGGCCTTGCATATGAATTATGAACATCCTCAACAGGCTGCATGTAACTATACTGTTGGTGCATAGCATCTGGTTGAGGAGGAGGGATAAAGCCCAAGTTGGGTACAGAAGCAAAAATATATGACTGGCCAAAATCAGTAGAATAATATGGTGGACTTCTCTTAGGAAATGGTATTACTGGGTGTGAAACTGGAGCAGGTATGTTGATTATTTCGGATTTAATGGAACCATTTGGGCCAAATAAGTGCTTGTGTATAAAAGTTTGAGGTTCTTGAAACACACTAGGAGAATACATAGCATATTTAAGTTTTTCGCTATGAGAATCCAGCTTTCAAACTCATCATGTAACTTTAAAATGCCTCTACTTCCATTCTCAGTAGGATTCACAGTAGCAGAATGGTTCTCATCCAAAATCGATGCTTCATTCTTTTGATATCTTGCAGGAATGCAGGTCTCGGTCTGTTCTATCTTCATTCTATCTAAACTTGCCTTATTATCCACAGTGTTGTTATAATCACGGCAGCGATGACTAACATCACTTTTTTCTATTGAATCACGAGTGAAATTTTCATGATTAGATTTCTCACTTTTACCTTTTTTTACAACTGCATTATTAGTTGCAGACTTTCCAGAATAATTTCTACTCCTGTTGAATCTTTTCACTCTATCTGCCTTTTCGTGCTGTTTCGATTCTTCTTCCAAGCTTTTGTTCCTTAATCCTTCTACACTTCTTGCTTTCGAATTACTACTTCCTTTTAGGCTGGATGCTAAGGCTTTCTGTCTAGGGCAATTTCTCCTGTTAATTGATCCTTTGGATTCTCCAGAATTATTTACATTACTTTGATGTTTAGTCTTGCAAACAGATGAGAGGTAATCAAGATTATCACTACACAGTTCATTTCCTGATGTAGACCTTGAATTAGACAAGTCGTACTCGTCCATAATATCGGCCCATGAACTGGTGGTCAAAGAGGTGCTTTAATATGAACATTTGAATGGGATACATTTCTTGAAAATTTACTTTTCATCTTCTTTTTCGAATGACATAGTTCTGTCATCATGTTGAAAATAACGATTAGACCAATTTTGTCTCTTAGAAACTCCATTTATTTTTGTTACTGAAGGGTTTTGTTTGAGCGTTTCTAATTTCTTCTCATTAAGGTGAGCAACTCTAGCTTTTGGGACATAAATTTCAGCACTTGGACGACGACTTTTAATCTTTCTTGGTTTCCGTGAGTCCAAATTCACCACAATTGGTTTTCTATTATTGGAAACACTCAAATTAGCAGACACAGATAAGTATAATTTTACGATATCAGGGTACCTATTTTCACTTTTAACCCTCTGACTGCTCAATTTGTCAACCGAAATCGCTACAAAAATCGTGTATATATTTTTTGCATATTAAAAATCTACATATATTGGAGAATTGAAATATGCATTTTTTTCTTTCTAGAAAAGACTTTTATATAGATTTTTATCATGAGAAACTAAACTGTCAGAATACCTAATTTCAAATATTATCGCAAAAAAAAATAATTTCAATTGAATTACAGTTAATTTCTATTTATTACATAATTTAAAAAAGTAAAATGAAAAAAAAAACAAAAGAAAATATTATACACTGAGAAAAAAAAATACTTTAGAAATGTAATTTAGTATGATAGAGTTCAAAGCAGGGTTCAAGGCAAGGTTTCTCTCCATTTTTTCCAACGGGAATTCTCTTTACAAGCTGCTTTATGGATACATTGTTCAGCGTATCTATTTGTTTCTTGGACTATTATTCGTAATATTTGATCATCAAAAAAAAGTTCAAAATAATTCAATATACTTGCATTGTTAGCTATATGCACAGTAATTCACGGATTTCCACGAAAAGGAACTGGAGGAGGAGGAGGAGGAATATTCTTCATATCAATTTTGCACCACTGCCTAACGCTTTGCAAGTTTATTGAATCATGATCAGATTCATCGCTATATGAGGAGCTGTCCAAAAAATCTAGATCACTATCACTATCAAAACTAAAATCACTTTCAGAATCTGATAAATCATCAGGAATATATACTCTGTCAATCGCTGAACGTTTTCTAGCAGCCATTTCTGATTAGAAAAAGGCGCCAAACAAAGGCGCGAAGTTAGAGCGGTAAATACAAAGTACCTTCAAATGCCGCAATTTAGTGGACGACTAGCGACAACTGTTGACCAAAATCGAAATTTAACGTCTAACACTGTATGTAATTTATTTGATTGGTTAAACGGTGAAAAAGCAGGATGCGCTCCTCAATAAAGATAGAAAAACACCTGCCCGCGAAAATCGCGGATATATATATATATATATATGTATATATAACATTATTCTACAACTCTACAAAGACTAGGAAATTAACCCCCTTATCAATTAGAGCAATATGGATACGTACCCCGTACCAGTGGGTGACATCCCGAAGGATCATATCAGTATTGGAGATCTTTCTTTTGGTAGGGAACGTTTTAAGAGACGCTGTCCCTTTTGTACCTATCCTGAGTGACTCGCTGCGTCTAGTCCAATAGGGATCAACAAGGGCGGGGGCGTCTTACGTTCCTAGGGATTAGGTTATAACTCTTCCCCTAAGCAGGGAGTTTGAATCTCTTGAGCGGGGCTTTTTCTGCGGTGTCGGACGAACAGACAAGACGTACTTTCGCCTTCGTCCTGGTGACTCTGCTCTTGCGCGACCATGTCGCCATTTTGCCACTGTCTTGCATTTTCATCTGAGTACTGCCTGTGTGCCTTTTATGAATAAAGCATTGATCCGAAACAGTTTCCTCACTCGACCACAACTGCTTTACAAACCGGCAGGACAAAATACTCGATGAAGCCGACGTCAAAAAAGAAATTACTTCCAACTTGCTGTTCAAAGCAGAGTTTCCCAGAGAGCTGCCGGACCCGAATCCTGAACCAGATCCCAAGTCTGGACCGGAGCGCAATACTGGACAAGAGCAGCCGGAGCCCACTCCTGAACCGGATCCCAAGCCTGGACCGGAATGTAATCCTGGACTAAGTTCCCGAATTCTTCTTTGGGACCACCAAGACCGGATATTTTGTGTCAAAAGACGAGAGAGGAACTCATACGATTTGTTCCAAGATGCAAAGGTAGACCACGACATTAGGGTAAGCGCCGAACTTTTTTTTTCTCGCGCCATTTTGCGGATGCTCAAGACAAGGGAATAGACAATGCTATTGTGATAAACTAATCAATAATATTTTGTTACACATTGTAACAGATTTAAACACTGCTATTTTGATTAACCAGTGAATAATATTTCTTTCCATATTGTAACAAATCTGAGTAGCGAGTTAAATTTTTGTAGCGTATTTGTAGCATTTAATAGATTGTTGCTATGTAATTGTTGAAATTGTTAAAATTGAGAATGACTAATATTCGGATAGTCGGGTTCCTCGGGTAAATTTTTGTCATTAAGGAGTGGAAAATATTATCAGAAAATCGTGGATAATTCTACATGTGTCCAAAACGGTGTGGCCTTGAATAGTATCGAAATAACCCGACCCACTGATCAAGTTGGGGAAGAGTCAAACCAAAACGGTAGCACAAATGGCAACATTCCAAATTCAAAAGTTGACCTGATAAGTTTTGATCCCACGTTATATATGAATTGGGATTCCTGGTTAAAATTATACAAACTCACATGTGAAAGGCTAAATTTAGATGAGGGTTGGCAGTTGTTGAATTTCCCTAACTACTTAAAAGGGTCGGCTTTGACACTTTATGTCAACAATTGCCTGGCATGCACTACTTTTCCTGAAATTGTACAGATCTTTCAAGAACACTACTTCACACCGAGTACTAATTTTGGCGACTTTCAAAAATTAACATACAGTGGAAATCCCAGAGACCTCTACACATATTTCCCTAAAAAAGTGGAATTAGGAAGAAAGATAGGACTCAGTACCACCCACATAGTGGAGGGTTTATCAGTGGGTTTTATGTCCCACATAAAGGCTCTTATTCTCATTAAAGAACCCAAAACCCCTAACCAATGGCTCGAATTCGTATCAAAAATAATTGATACGCAGCAACCCGAACAAAGTAAGGGCGCAAAGAGAGAATTTGCACCAAATTATCAACACCTAGCGCAACCTAGACAGAGACAACCCTTTTTTCCTTACAATGGGAAGCAAAACGGACAAGGGAATTTCAGACAAAACAATCAGGTTATGCGTCAAAGAACCCCTTAATTTCACCGAGCGACAACACCAAGGGTACCTTGATGGCGACAAAGTCATTTCGCAGAACAATTACCACCTAGGCCTTGTCATTTTTGTGCAAACAGGGGAATTATAAATGCACTTCACTGGGGAAGTTCGTGTCCAAATAACCATAGAAACCAACAAATTCAACAAACAACATCTAACCAAATACCTGAAGGGGACTCGGCGAGGAAAATTGGTCAAAATGTCGATTTTGAGATTTTTGCTCCAAATTATACTTTACATATTTAAGAACATTTGTACAAAGTTTCATAGTCCTACGAAAACTCTGAGATATCTTATTTTCGATTTTTCTAGCCTAACTATCCGTAAAAAGGACACCCTGATGAACTCGCTTAGTCAGAATTCCACTCAGCGTTGCTTGACTTTAAAAGCTATTTACAAAGCCTTCAAGTAAAACCTGGTGAATTTAACGATTGAATAAGAAGTATTTATGTAACTGTAACTGTGTTTACTTTTCCAGTTTGTTTTGATTATTTCGCTTTACTCAGTGTTTATAATTTGATTCATCCATTTCAAACAGCCTTTTTCAAGGCTACATTTTTACTTTGCGTTCCATTTTGTGCTATTTTAACTTTGCTTTTTCATCATTGTTGAACAACTTTAGTTTGTCATGCCTCGTATGAAAAGAAAATCCGTGCAAGCTATAAATATGAACCGTAAGCGTTGGTGTTCTGAACATCAACAACAAACAAAGCCCTTGACAGCAGTAGATCAGCTGATTTTGTTCCTGCTCCCAATCAAAGAATACAGAACCTTTCTGCGCTGTCCTTACCTACAGAAAGTAATTCAGGTTCATATGTTTTTATGGACTTGAAACTAATGAATAATCTTTTAAAAGATTTATACTGTCCTAAGTGCAACAAGAAAGAATTAAAATTCAACTTAGGTGCAAAGTTTGGCTTTGCATACAATGTGAGCATCATCTGCCATAACTGTGATAGTTTTAAATCCACGACTAAAACTTCCCAAAAAAATGATATGTCTAATTATGACATAAATGTACGAATGACGCAAGCATTCCAACACATGGGAAAAGGTTATGGTGCCATAGAAACCTTTGGTTTCGTAATGGACATGCCTGTGTTTTCCTCGTCCACTTTCCGTTCATGCACAAGTGCCCTAGATGAAGCGTATAAAACGACTTTCATCAATCTTCAAGAAAAAGCTGTGATGGAAGTCAAGAAAGCTTACTCTGATGTTGGGGCTTCAGCGGAAGAAGTCACAAATATTGCGGTTTCTTTCGATGGGTCATGGCTTACCCGTGGTCACACTTCCCTCTTCGGTGTTGGCTGTGTCATAGACATATTGACAGGGTATGCCATTGACTTTGAAGTGATGTCTAAAGTTTGTAGCCACTGCTCCAATGCTAAAAAAGATCTTGGTGCTTCCACTGCCGAGTTTGAAACATGGTATGCTGGGCATAGAAATGATTGCCAAATCAATCATACGGGATCCTCGAGCTCGATGGAGCTCCGAGCTGCTTCGCTGTTGTGGAAGCGTTCGGAAAAATTAGGCTTCCGCTACACAACGCTTCTTTCTGATGGGGATTCGAAAACATACACTGAGCTAGTCAATAGCAAAGTGTATGGGGATGTTACCATCAAAAAAGAAGAATGTGTGAACCATGTTGGAAAGAGGTTGGGAACTGCTCTCCGAGAAGTTGTGTCCAAGTGCAGAGCACGAGGTATCACGTTAGGGGGCAAGAAGCATGGCAGCTTAAAGAGTGAGACGATAAAAAAACTCACCAAATATTACCTTGGGGCGATATTACGAAATAAGGGTGATGTAAGTGGCATGAAAACTGCGATATATGCCACATTATACCATAGTATGTCAACAGATACTAAGCCCCAGCATTCTAAATGCCCAACAGGCCAAACCTCGTGGTATTTTTATCAACGAGCTATGGCTCTGGGTGAAACACCAGGGCCTCATAGCAAGTTTGTGAAAACACCACTCAGTGAAACGTTGATGCCGCACATCTTGCCAGTATATCAAAGGCTGGCAAGTAATGCTCTTTTGGAACGTTGTATTTGCTGTGCAACACAAAATGCAAATGAGTCCTTGCACAGTATCATGTGTAGCAAGTGTCCAAAGGACAAATTTTGTTTCCTCAATCGTGTTCGTCGTTCCATATCTGAAGCAATTTGCGAATACAATTTTGGTGTAGCCCAAACACTGCATGAACAGCAAAGTGCATTGGGGCTTCAGTATGGAACGGTGAGCCGTAAATTAGCTGCCATGTTTCTTTCACGAAAAATAAATTTTCAAAAAAGACAAAGATCTAAAAAATTTCAACGTGCAAGAAAGTTAGTGAAGCTAGCTATTAAAAGCCAGGAAAAAACCTATAAGAAAAGAGAAGGTGTCACCTACAAACCTGGTGGCTTCTAAATTGACTAATTTTCATTGATAACCCTTTTCATTTTAGTGCTCAAATTAGATTTTATTTTAGTAAGTGATGGCAAATTTACTGTCACAATATTAATTAGTTATCTGAACATACAATAATATTAATATTTGTTCACATTAATTCAAATAATTTCTATTATGGTGGATTTATTTGCACTTTTGTACATTTTTTTTCTCATTTGCACTGAAATTGTCTTATTTAAATTTGATCATGTACAAAAAAATATTTGATAATTTTGATCAAAAACATATTAATCTGGCACATATTTGTTAGGGTAATCTGAAAAAAAATAAGGAAACACTTTAAATGAACATTTAATTACTTTTTTACCTAAACAAAATCTTACAAAGGCTTTTTCTCGGTTTTGTTTTTTTGCATACTATATGATGGTTAAAATGCTAAGGCTTTTTCAAATATGTACCAATTCACTTTAAATTTTTATGACATGTTTATAATGACCTACTTAATACAACCTGTGAGGGAAATTTTTGATAAAATAATTAGAAAATTTTTTATTGCAATTTAACTTTAAAAAATTTACATTATCGAGATTTTTCTAAGATTTTCAACTTTAAATTTTTTTTTTCAGAAACTAATAAAGATATCAAAAATCTTCTCCCAACAAGTGAGAAGAATGGTTTAATCTTTCTTGTAAAAAAAAATCAAGCAAAAATCTCACATTTTAAAAGAGGAGTAGCGTTTTAAATTTTTTTTTTAATTTCTAAATTTAAAAAAAAATTAAAGGGTTATGTTAATTTTTTTGCATTTTTCTGCAATAATACATTAAATTACATTCATAAACATAAATTATCAGTCAATACATCTTGAATTATTTTCAATTTGAGAAGGTGGATATTTAGGTGCCGGGTCCCCTGAAGATAATCATGGTTTATATTGACAACTCATAGTGCCCGGGTACTTCCAAGAAAACACACAAAGTAAAAGGGGCACTGAAAACAAGGGGAGTTATCAAACAGTAGAAAGGTATCTAATGGTAAATATTGACACGGGTTCTACTGTCAATATTATACCCCAAAACCTAGTTGAAAAATTTAATCTCTCAAAAAGTAAAGACAAGAATTTGACGATAAAACAAACCAAAGGCTTTGTAACCGTACGGGAGTGTTGTAGTGTCTTTCTCAAAATTGGTAGTATCCGTAGAGTTGTGGAATTTCATGTCTTGAACACAACTTTAGAATATGCTATATTGGGATTAAAAAGTTGTGGAGATTTTCAGTTGATGATCAACTGCGAAACACAAACAATTGTACAAAATAATTACACAGTGGCCACTGTTTCTTCTTCATCTAGAGATTGTTTGTTAGGACATTTGATTTCAACTCCAGGTCAAACACTACTAAAGAAAATTTTTCCATAACATTATATAAATAACCTCTTCCCAATTACATTTAAGTCCAGATGTTAGAGAAAGGGACAAACATGAAAAACAACACGATAGGGAGCAAAATGACAATCTTTCAGCGTATATAAATAAAAGAGATGGTTGTGAGTTAGATAATGAGATAGGCCCAAACAATGCAAACGCTAAAAGTGAAAATTGCGTATAAACATCCAAATTGAGAACAACACCTAAACCAACCTCTGATAATGTGATACATTACCAGACCAGAGTTGAGGAAAGTTCTGAATTACAGATGTTGTTAAAGCAAAATGATAGTATTTTTGCAAAAAATAAATATGATGTGGGTACTATAAGAATTGAACCGCAAAGAGTAAGATTAAATTCAGATTTATCAGTATCCTTGAGAGCTTATAAAACATCTCCTACACAACAAGAGGAAACTGACACTCAAATAAACGAACTGTTAACCGCAGGTATCATAAAGGAAGGCTCTTCACCTTATTCGGCTCCCGTAACATTGGCATATAAAATGGATGAGGGAAAGAAAAGTAGATTGTGTATCGATTTTAGAAAACTAAATCAAATTACAACTGCGGATGCAGAACCATTACCATTTATTGAAACCTTGATTGATAAACTAACTAATAGTAAATACTTTTCTAAGCTAGATATGGCCTCAGGTTATTGGCATATTCCTATACACCCTAAAGATACAGAAAAATTAGCTTTTACTACAAACACTGGTTTGTATGAGTGGTTGCGGTTACCTTTTGGATGGCATAATGCTCCTAGTATTTTTCAAAGAACAATCAGGAGAATCCTTACCAAACATAAATTACATATGCCTCTAATTATTTTGACGATATTGCCATCTTTTCTAAAAATTACGAAGAGCACATACAACACCTTAAAAATATCTTTGAAGTATGTCAAACAGAAAATGTAAAACTGAAAGCCTCGAAATGTCATTTTTTGCAAAACAGAATAGAATTTTTGGGCTATGAAATATCTGATGGTCAGGTTACCCCGGATAATACCAATATTCATATAATCAATAAACTACAACTACCAAAAAACGTAAAGGGCTTACAAAGGTTTTTAGGATCTATTAATGTATATCATAAATTCATAGACAATTACTCTAAACTTAGAGCACCTTTAACCCACTGGCTGATTATCCCGCGATTTCCAAAGGCAACTCAAATGTAGCAAAATTTGCTCATCCCGCGATTTTCGCGGGCAGGTGTTTTTCTATGTTTATTGAGGAGCGCAACCCGCTTTTTCACCGTTTAACCAATGAAATAAATTACATACAGTATTAGACGTTAAATTTCGATTTTGGTCAACAGTTGTCACTAGTCGTCCACTAAATTGCGGCATTTGATGGTACTTTGTATTTACCGCTCTAACTTCGCGCCTTTGTTTGGCGCCTTTTTCTAATCAGAAATGGCTGCTAGAAAACGTTCAGCGATTGACAGAGTATATATTCCTGATGATTTATCAGATTCTGAAAGTGATTTTAGTTTTGATAGTGATCTAGATTTTTTGGACAGCTCCTCATATAGCGATGAATCTGATCATGATTCAATAAACTTGCAAAGCGTTAGGCAGTGGTGCAAAATTGATATGAAGAATATTCCTCCTCCTCCAGTTCCTTTTCGTGGAAATCCGGGAATTACTGTGCATATAGCTAACAATAACTTCTGACAGTTTAGTTTCTCATGATAAAAATCTATATAGAAAGTCTTTTCTAGAAAGAAAAAAATGCATATTTCAATTCTCCAATATATATAGATTTGTAATATGCAAAAAAAAAAAAAAAACACGATTTTTGAAGCGATTTCGGTCCACAAATTGAGCAGTCAGAGGGTTAAACAGTTTACTGAAAAAAGGGGTTAAGTTTTTATGGACTGAAAAATGCCAGAAGGCAATTGAACACTTGAAAAATGAATACTTCCAAACCAATACTTTCGATCGGATGTGATTTGTCACATATGTGTTGATGCCAGCCAAAGTGGCATTGGTGCGGTTTTAAAACAACCTGATGCATCAGGGGCCTTACATCCTATCGCGTTCCATTCTAGAAGTCTAAGAGACTAAGAACGTAACTATGCCATCACTGAACTAGAATGTCTTGCTATAGTTGATACGTTAGACAAATTCCATCATTACCTGTTTGGGACAAAATTTGTGATACATACTTTACATAGATTCATTAGTTTGGTCACAAAATGTTAAAAACTTGAAAGGTAGATTGTTTCGCTGGTCACTAAAACTAAGTATGCATGACTACGACATAAGATATATTAAAGGCACTGCAAACATAGAGGCGGATACAGGGCCCGATTTAGAAAATTTGGTATAGTAGGTACAACACGCAGGAAGGCCCCCCCTCATGTTATTTGTTTTATCACAAAAACTAATTTTATAGCAATAATTGGTACTTACGTATTTGACTGTTGTTCGTTTCACAGATGTCTCCAAAAAGTTTGAGAAAATCGTGACATTACTTATAATTCTTGGCAAAACAAAATAAAGCAGATGAAAATTAAAAACATAATAGTTAGATAATTAATGTAATTACAAGAATGTGATAGTGGGAGAAACGGTCGACGGACATTTACGTAAATACCCAATAAGTTATGTAACTACTTAAAAACTTTAATAGATACTTTTGAAATTTAGGGGCCCTCTTAATTATGGGGGCCCTAGGCCCGTGCCTCAAGGGCCTAATGATAAACCAGGGCCTGGGCGGATATGTTATCTAGAGATACTTTCCCTACATCAGAACCAACGATTAACCAAAACGAGTCAAAATGTGTATCACACTTGTTGCAATTGGTTGAATTGGAAGAGGCTCAAAAAGCAGATAACTTAAGTGGAAATTTCATTGAAATTGACAATATTCTATGCATAAAAAAGAAAGGGTTCACAGAAATTGTAGTTCCTTTTTCACTCAGACTAAAATTGTTGAAACTAGCACAAGACAAATTTGGTCATCCAGGAATGCAGAAAATGATAAATTTAATAACACCCATCTACTATTGGCAAAATATAAATTTAGATATTGCTAATTATAATAGACATTGTCATGTGTGTCAAGTCAATAAAAAACCTAGGCAGAAACAAAAACAAGTTTTCAGTAATAGAAACCCAGCGTTTACATCCTCACATTTCAAAAAATTCCTTAAACATCATAATATTAAACAATTGCTCACAACTGCCCACAGACCAGAATCCAATGGGAAAGTCGAAAGATTAAATCAAACCATAGTGACTAGGTTAAGATGTAAAATGAATGAATCGGATAAGAAAATTCCATGGCCTAAATTATTAGAGCAGGTGACTAATGAATATAATTTAACACCCCATTCTGTCACTAAATTCCCACCAGCATACCTCATGTTTGGAGACATACCTTATCCTAGTCCTTTAGATCAAAATCCAATTTACCCTCCAGTAGAAGAAGCTAGGAAATTATCCATGGAAAGAACAAAGCAATATCATGAAGGAAATAAAATTCATTATGATGCAAGGTTTCTTGACACTGAATTTCAACCGGGAGAAATAGTAATATATGAGGAATTTGACTATCCTAATACACGTAAATTGACATCGCCTTTTTCTGGACCCTATGCCATAATTAACAAGCATTCTGATGTTAATTATGAAATAAGTAAGACAAATAATCATACTAAACAAAAGTCGGAAATTGTTCATATTTCAAAATTGAGGAAGTATAACCTACCGGAGAAACTGAAATTAAGCCACGAATAAGACGATGTCAATACTTAATATATATGCTTTGTTTTTATGTCAACTTGAATCAGTTGGTATACTGAATGATTATGACTGAGAATTAAGAATCTTTTCCACTCATGTGCACACTACAACTTAAATGTTGTATGCTTCCATTATTAATGGAATCCACCAACGAATAGTTGGGTAAACTTTTTCTTACTCTTTGAGCAGTATACCATTTTTCTTTTACCAAAAAGTGGTCTTCAAATTTTAGTATTATTCAGGATGTAATAAGAATTACCTTTATTATGCTGTACTTTTAGGTGTTTTATTGAATAGCATGAACATTGTATTGGTACTTTAACTATACTTCCAATCTGATACTTTATACTGTATGCATATTGAATGGACTTACAGTGCATAAACATTTTCATGCTCATAGATTCGTTGTCTATCAGTATTTCTAGTACCTACCTTTTAATTGTACTTCATTGTCATTTGCATAAAAACGTACAAAGGGGGTCAGGCATAAAATAACTGTCTTGAACTGTCAACAAAACATGCCCCGCCTTTGTATACAGAACTGCTATTATGAATGGAAGCTTTCTTGTGCATATGTTATAAATACCTTGTATTCGTTTATTAGTGCTAACAAAAGTACTGTTAGTCAAAAATTTTTATATCTACATGAATGTTTCAGAACAAGTTTAACTTTTTATGTCTTTCTATCGTTATAATCATGCTTTAGATCAATCTTATAGTGTTGTGCACAGTGTTAAACTCATCCTATTTTGCTTTTATGTCACGCATGTCTACAAGTTTACAGTTTGTGTGTGTTTACATTTGAAAACCAGGTGTTTTTCAGTATTAGGAAATATTATCTCCTCATCATACACATGCACTAGTTTGTATCATAATGTTAAGTGTTTTAGACTTCGTTAAAGAGATCTTAAACTCTTTTCCGTTTAATTTAGTTCAACTCAAAAATTGGGGAGGGGGGATGTAACATTATTCTACAAAGACTAGGAAATTAGCCCCCTTATCAATTAGAGCAATATGGATACGTACCCCGTACCAGTGGGTGACATCCCGAAGGATCATATCAGCATCGGAGATCTTTCTTTTGGTAGGGAACGTTTTAAGAGACGCTGTCCATTTTGTACCTATCCTGAGTGACTCGCTGCGTCTAGTTCAATAGGGAACAACAAGGGTGGGGGCGTCTTACTTTCCTAGGGATTAGGGAACAACTCTTCCCCTAAGCAGGGAGTTTGAATCTCTTGAGCGGGGCTTTTTCTGCGGTGTCGGACGAACAGACAAGACGTACTTTCGATTTCGTCCTGGTGACTCTGCTATGACGCGACCATGTCGCCATTTTGCCACTGTCTTGCATTTTCATCTGAGTACTGCCTGTGTGCTCTTTATGAATAAAGCATTGATCCGAAATAGTTTCCTCACTCGACCACAACTGCTTTGCATATACAGGGTGTTTCAGTGAACCGTTTCAGAACTTCTAAGAGGGGTAGGGTACATCCTGACAACTCGAAATCATATAGCAATGTGGGGTCGGAAATGCTTTCCTGAAGCGGTGTTGTACACAGAAGCACCGTAAAGAAAAGAGACCGTAAGTGAGAAATCGTTTTAATAATACATGAACAGAAGCAAAAGGTACATGGATTAAAGTAAAAGTTCGAAGTTTCTTCCACGGTCTGCAATGCACGCCTCATATCTCCGTCGCATTTGCATCCGAACATTCTGGAATACTCCAGGCATATCTCGAATTTCTCCGGCAGCTACTGCAATTCTTGCAACCAGCTCCTCAACATTGTCCCTGTCCCTGTCAGCTCTTTCTAATGAACCTGTCTCAGCTAACCTCTGGTGCAGTCTTGCAAAGAAATTATGACTGGGGATACGCCTCGTCGGATATCGTTCCGCGTACAAACGCTGTGCGACTGGCCCACTACAATTTGCAGCCCCTTACGCCAAATGCATATCGGCTAACTCTGCGATCGTGTAATCATCCTTCCTACTAACTTGGTGTTCTTGTGCGAAATGAAGATTCCCTACACGAAAGCTCGGGATTTTCGCACAACGCCATCTACCGCGTCAGGAAAGCATTTCTGACTGCCCATTGGTATATGATTTTGGTTCGTCAGGATGTACCCTACCCCTCTTAGAAGTTCTGAAACTGTTCACTGAAACACCCTGTATATATATATATATATATATATATATATATATATATATATATATATATATATATATATATATTCCAATTCCTTACAGAAATGAGGATGAGGATTTCATGCTTAAGATATTAAGTAAAGACCCTCGCGGCCCCTTGTGAACAGTTGGCACTCTTGCTGTGTTCGGCAGACGGCAAAACGGCGGAACCAGCTGGATATAGTAGACGCTTAACTTTTATTGAACAATTGTTATTTGCAGCAAAAGTGTGCTTCTGACGTCATACTCCAAACTATGTTAATGTTACAATTTTGATCGTACAATTGTTTCGCGTATGCACGTATTTCATTAAATGTTGATGAAATTTAGACAACTTAGTTTTCTAAAATACAAACCCTACATAATGTGGGGGCTCGGCCGTGATCAGAAACATATGACGGGTTTAAAAAAGGCATGAACAAACTGTGAAACAACGAATTACACTGGCAAGATTCCATCGAGCTACAAAAGAAGCAAGAAGCTGTGAGTACAATTTTAACTTTTCAGCTATGGCATTTCTTGGACGAGCACGAAATAACCACTTATTAATTGTAGTGGACGAATTAGAACTAACAGAGCCTTAAAATGCTAAAGTGCAACAATTTGTTAGAAAACTAATGCAATGGAAAGACTACGACGAAAAGTTCGTAAAGAATTATTATTTTTGACTATCAACAATGATAAAATAGAGATATAAGCAACATCTGAGAGAGGAATTCCGAAAAAGGTTAATCTGATCAACTATACAACAAAGGGATACCTAAATCAGCTAAGACTGTTCCTGCAACTGATAGCTATACTTCTGAGGGAAAAGGAACTGTTTTTCAATGGAGATGTCACTGAAACTACTTGCATTATCACTCTTTTACTTCGGGCGAGAAAAAAAAGGAGGAAGCATCGTTTTTGGGTACATCCAATAACAAGTCAAAGATTATTGAAAGGACAGTTTTAAAAGTTATTTCAAGATTTGTGTGAGCACCCTGCAAAGTTTTTCCAGTATTACAGAATGACAAAAAGCAGTTTTGACGAATTGTTGTGATTAATTAATCCATCAATAACCTATAATGACACAACGTGGAGAATGTCCATACCACCAGAAGAACGTTTGTCAGTAACTTTGAGGTATGTACAATTATTACGTATGTAGTATTTCCTTACTTTATTATTATGTCTATATATTACGTTTGCACACTTAGAACACAAAATTGAGACAAATTACCTTTTCCATTTACGTAGCAATTCTAATATTTACTTTATCTATCATTTTCTTAAACCGGAAAATCTCAAAATCTGGATCTTTTCAACGGATATTTTAAAATAATTATGACCCCTTTAGTTAATTTTCAGTCCTCTCCCAAACATTATCATTACGCATATTAAAATCCACTACGTTAAAACAGTAACCTTACAATCCTCTCATTCCACTACTCCGATCACATTGATCAATTTTCACACTAAAATGAACTGTTTTAGGAAAGCAGCTTCTTTACTAGATATCGGATATTTAAAATAAACACCCGTAGAATGGCCTTTGGTCCTTCTTTATAACTACCCCAAAACACAAAATATGTCTTCATAATTTTAATTATCGCACGGCTACAAAATCAACTATTACACACTTTTGTATCCACCCCATGTTAAAAGATTCAGTATTGAGACAAACTAACACTTAATTCCACGTATCTTTCTTGTAAATTTACTTATCCCTAAGCTTTTTTTTAGACGGTAAGAGTCATATACTCAGGACCTTTCCAATGCCTATTTCGTAACAAAAGTGACCCCAACCGCCAACCCTCAGTCCGATCACAAAATTTGCAACTACGCAGATTAAAACTCACCATATTAAAACAACAATTTTTAAATTTCTTTATTTTCAATTTTTGATCACTACCATTATAATTATTAATATCCTGAATATTTTTAATTATTCTTTGGCCAGATAATTGCATTGTGAATTGACCACTGGACTTCTACAATATTTTCTGTCACTCAAATTAAGTGACATGTGTACCGTGTTTTTTTATACAGAAACCAGAGCACGACTGCATCAAAACTGCAACTAAACTATCGCATGTGGGTGTTTGCACCAGCCTTTCCGTATGATTCATTGGAATAGAGCGACAGTCGCGTAAATAGGACCCGCTGCAACTTTTTAATCTCGGCGATTCTGCAATCGCAAGTGTGTGCACCTGCATTTGAAACAAAGAGTTTTATTTTAGCGACTGAAAAATCGCGCGACTAAAAATCGCAAGTGGAAAGAAAGTTGTTCAACCAGTGCGTTAAGAAGTATAATTTCTTCATTTTAATTAAGCGTTAAAACTATTTGACAGATAATTTGTTCTTTCTATGGTATTGAAACCTAATGCGCTAATTTATTTATTTTTTGTGTAGTCATATTTGTTTTAACTTTCCGATTACCGAATATAAAAAGGTGGGAGTGTGTTAAAATTGTTCGAATTATCGTTTCCCTATTAGTTACTGTTATATTTTCGTATTATTTTTTTGAACACTAGTTACTATTATATTCTCGTGTAATTTCGTTTGATAATAATGGCAACAGTATGAGAGAGATCTCACAGCTTCTGATCTCCGCGTTCATTCCAACAAAGAATGTGTTAACGCAACTGTTTAAATATTTCTATGTATGGAGTCAGGTAAAATAAAGTGTATTTTTGAAGAGAACAATTGAATAATTTATTCAAGGAGAATCTCGGAAACAAGTGGTGACAGTTCTTTATCAGTCACGAAGGGAAAGATCCAAGGACAACGCTTTGCAATATTGAACCATGGTCAAATGAGTAAGTCACTTGAGCTGGCACCCTATCCTTCACACCATGCTAACGTGAGGACATTTAACATCACGACAGATTTAGCGTGAACCAGCCACCTTGTACACGATGGTCTTTGTCTGAGCCTAATTTCGAATTCGTTACTCTTCGGTAGCTAATCCTCCGGGCTACTGTGGCCGTAAACTATTCAGAATCCTAATTTGCTAGGAATCAAAGTGTTTATTAAAGTTTAACCTGATGACAAGTTTTGTACTGTATATATTTGATTTCATATCGTTCGTATAGTTTACTCCATATTTCAATAACTTTAATAATGTTGAAATATTGTTCACAAATAAAATGTTTTGCTACAATCAGCTTCTGTAGATAATCTCACTTTACAGAAAAATAATAAATCGACACAGTAAAACTGGCTATGGTTTCATAAAAGATTTATTTAGACATAAGTCCTGCTAGAAAACGTACTCATTACTGTTTTTTTCGTGTACTTTATTATTCAATCATTTATTTACCTTATCCACAAACACACTAATTTGTTTTCTAAAAGGTTTTTAATTAATAAAGACATATGTGTGTTATTCGATATTTGTAAGACATTGCGATATTATCCAAAAGGGAACCTGATAGGTGATGTTTGTAAAAAATGTATATAGCCATCATTCATGTTACCATATGCAACTCGCAGTTGCTCAAGTGCAAACGCACACAAATTCCAAAACGTTATTCTCTAATTATTAAAGTCAAGGTATGGTATTTACATGGTATGGAGACCTGGGAGATAGTACTCACAACTTACAAAATAGCTGTAACAAATACACAATAAAAAGAGACACTACGTATTTTAAACTATTTATTATAGTTATTTTTGCTTTTCATACATTTTTGTAAACTATACATTAAAGTTTTTCATTTTTACATAATTTTATAAACTATATATAATAGTTCTTTTTATTTTTCATTCTTTTTTTGTAAACAATACAATACAGTTTTTTTATTTTTACAAAATTTTATAAATGATACATAATAGTTTTTTACATTTTTACACATTTTTATAAACTATATATAATAGTTATTTTTGTTCGTCATAGTATTTTGTAAAAGATACATTACAGTTTTTATTTTAACGTAATTTTATAAACTATACATTAGTTTTTTAATTTATACACATTTTTATAAACTATATATAATAGTTATTTTTGTTTTTCATACTTTGTTGTAAACTATACAATATAGTTTTCCTTTTTACATAATTTTATAAACTATAAATAATAGTTATTTTCATTTTTACTCATTTTTATAAAGTATTCATAATACTTTTTTTTTCCATTTTTTATACTTTTCTGTGAACTACATATAATAATAATTCATTTTTTTCCTTTTTTTTTGTAAACTATGCATTATAGTTTTCTTTTCAATTTTAGTTTTTTTCAAACTATTCAGTTTTTATAATTTTTTTTCATTTGTTGGTTTTTAATTTTTTCTTTTTTGTTATTTTTAAACCCGCATCCATCCCACCCCCGGTTTGACACATATAACACATATCTTTGTTGACACACACATTTTTTTTGTTTTAGTTTTTTATTTCATTATTAGTAATTTTTAATTTTTTTAAACCCGCATCCATCCCACCCCCGGTTTAACACACATAACACAAATATTTGTGGACACACACATTTTTCGTTTTTAGTTTTTAGTTTCCTTTTTAGTATTTAAAATTTTTTTTTACTTTTTTTTTTATATACTAGGGGGCTCCGCCCCCTGCTCGCTTACGCTCGCCAACCCCCGGGGATTGCTGCGCAATCCCATTTGGTTTGCTTCGCAAACCAACACTCCTGTCACAGAGTGAAACTATCTGAATAATTCGTATTATGCTGATTTCACTTTCCGGTTCATGACGTCACAGCGAGGGCTTCGCTGCGTCTCGCTTACGCTCGCCGACACCGGGGATTGCTACGCAATCCGTTTGGTTTGCTTACTCAAACCAATACTTCTTTCGCAAGTGATTTAACTTTTTTTTGCTTTAACACTTAATGCACCCTAAACTAATAGCCGTATCAGTAAAAAATCTTCTGCATCTTGTTCCCTGTACAACTTTAAGTAAACATTGTTAATATCCAAACTTTACTCTGTACTTTGTCGGTAAACTGTCTTGAGAACAGAGGGGAAAAAGCGAGCCTTTTTCCTCGCCAAATAAAAAGAAATCGTTTTTATGGCAATTGTTGCTACGATAAATTTGATATCTGGCAAACCCGATAGTCAAAAGTGTAACCCACTACTGCTTTCGGAAGCAGCTATGCGAACTGAAAAATACGAAATTTGTGTCACCAACTTTTGATTGCATCGAATTTATTTATGAACCAATTTTAAAAATAATTGTACCGTAAGAAAGAGTATATTCTGAGGTATACTGCAATATTTTTAAAATTAAAAACTAACAGTAATACTATACAGATATGACCATTTTAGTTTTGTATCGGAAGTTACGATCTGAAAGTTCCGAAAATTGTATGACCAACTTTTAATTGCATCGATTTTATTTATTAACCAATTTGAAAAATAACTGTACCATAAGAAAGAGTGTAATGTAATGTATTCAGTGATGTTTTCAAATTTAAAAAATAATGGCTTTTGCCGTAG
This sequence comes from Metellina segmentata, assembly GCA_947359465.1. Classification (NCBI taxonomy): domain Eukaryota; kingdom Metazoa; phylum Arthropoda; class Arachnida; order Araneae; family Tetragnathidae; genus Metellina; species Metellina segmentata. Next base: position 39,170,427 of record OX375873.1, on the reverse strand, counting down.
ACAAAACGGTTTTAACAATAAGTAGCGAAAATATCCAAAGATTCCGAATTTTGTATTACGAACTTTTGATCGCATCCAATTTAATTATTAACCGATTTCAAAAATAATAGTACGGTAAGAAAGAGTATATTCTGAGGTATACTGCTATATTTTAAAAATTAAAAACTAATAGTAATGAGATATAGATATGGCAGTTTAAAAAAAAAGTAACAAAAATGTCCCGATTTTTCCTGAATTTCAAAAAAATATTATCAAGAACCAAATTTAAATTTCCAAAAAAACTCGACGAGCTGCAAAAATTTACGTTGAGAGGTACTCTTAAAAAGAAACTCACGACTGAAGACTGAAATTTTGAATGTGTTTTGCTCACTCGCGGAAGAAATTTCACTTCTTCAACTTTAACACTTAATAAAACCTAAACTAATAGCCGCATCGGAAAAAAATCTTAATAATTATCCAGGGAATACGATGAAGAACAAAGCATGTTAATTTCATATTTTTCCGATCAGTACTTTCTCGGGAAACCGTCTAAGAATGGAGCTAAACAACAAAAATTTCAATTCTTCGGCGGCGGCGGCGGCGGTAACTTTTTTTTAATATAGAGAGATATATATTTTTGTAGTTATTTTTGTAGAATCCCACCACATCCCGCCCTGGAGTTTTACAAATCTCATACATGCAAACATCACAATACGGTAAGTTCAAATTTTGGATCTTATGGTGCCGAATCTGAAATGAAAAAGAAATGAATTAGATATTTTGCAGATGCACATATTTTATAGATTGTAAGACTACTGAGCATGCACTTAGAATTTATTAGTTGTGAAAACAAAGATAAATGTTCCTTTTTCTCAAAATTTCTTTAAGACTAATTTATGTATGCGAGTCTAAGAACAGAAACTGTCTTGACTGGACTAGTATTATATGCTGCTTAAGAAATTCTTTATCTAGAATCTATTTCGTTACAATCTTCATTTGTTAAAAGGAGGAATTATATCTTCAAAAACCTAATCAATAGACAACTAAAATTTGACATAGGATCAAGGATCCCATGTCTAAAAGGCCCATTGAAGTGTTTAAATACTGCTAAATAAAATTATTGGATTAAAGTAGTATCGAAAACAAACATATTAAAAGGTTAAATTATAAATGTCTTTAAGACCGACTTTGAAACTGTATTCCGTTTTTTCATTTGCTAGCTGTCAATTTGAAGCAAGGCTGTTCTATGAGAGCGATAAAATCTTAGAACATGTTATGATCCTCTGATTAAAGTTGCTATAAATTGAGAAAGTTATGCTCAGCAAATTTTATTTGACATATTTTTTAACTCAACAGTAGGATTGGGGAACTATTTTAACTTTACGAAACCTTGGCTCAGATTTAAATGAAGAACCAAACATAAAATTACGAAACATTTCATACGATTGAAATCCTACATAAAAACAGAATTCGTAAATGTCTATAAGATGATTAGATAATTTATTTCGCAGTTAGGAACATATTCGATTTCTTGAAATACGTTGTACACCATTCAATAACAAGAGAAAAGGATACCTACCGTTCAAGGCAGCGATCACATCTTTAGTTATTCCTTCAAATTCTTTCATATCCAGATCTTTCGTTATTTGTTCACACTCATTCTTTAGATCCATCTCTCTTTTCGCTTTATCTGAAAAAGGATTTATAATTTTCTTTTAGCACGATGTTACAGCGTAAGCTAAGTTTCAAGACACATCAACCCCGCGGTATAACACGTTTCTTTGGGGAGGGGAACAAGAAAATAGAACACTCTACTAAGAATAATATAGCAAGGAAAGAGAAAATTTTACTTATTAGAAGTGAAAGCATTTATTTTTCATTACATCACGTGTTTTATTACTTAAAATCGTGTGCGGTAAATTGTATTTCTACGCATGGTAGCTTATTTAAGATATTTGCATATTCCTTTTGGGTTTCATCCTGTGGGAAAATCTCAATCCCCTAACTTAAAGATCACATCGATGCAAGTTTCAAAATGTAACAACAGAACCCACGCAAGAACAAAAGCAAGGTAATTAATTATAAATAAAAAAAGGTATCTCAAAATTTACAATTCTATGGAAAGCAGATTGATATTTTCTCCTGCTGTTTGCTTATTGAAAATTAATCGACAGTCAAATAGAGAAGTGCGATATAAATGAATGCACGATACATAGAGACACCATACAAATAGGATATGATCAATTTTATTAGGAAGCTAATAGCTTTAATAAAAAGTATTAATAGAAAGGTAGGTTATTTAATTACGCACATTGGAACAATACAAAGAGTTAAAGGCTCTGAATTTTAATAGTTGTAATATATCTTCAGGATTGAAGCGAAACACGCTATAATACTTAAACTACACTTTTGTTTCACACCAAATCTAACACATTGCAAAAGGACTCGTACTTCTTACTTGGAATCAGGGAAAAAAACTTGGTATGTAAGTAGTTATTTAACGTCAATCTGAAGACACACATCGGACTATTGACAAAGGCCAGGAATTAATCCCGATGAAATAGATGAGATTTAAACCACGGTCAGATGACGAGGTTAACGGAAGAAAGTCACGTTCGATTTAAAATTATCCCAAACATATACTTTTACAAGATCGTTTTATACTAAGAAACAAACAGATGACAACAGCATCCTACGATTTACACATCAGTCACCTTATGTAATCAGTACATACGGCGTGAGCCGCGGTAGCTCAGTCAGTAGAGCGTCAGGCTCGCATCAGAAGGGTTGTGAGTTCTGTCTTCGGCGAAGCCTGCAATTCTGATGATTGCGAGATCGGCGATTCGACCTGGCTAAAGACCGTCGTGTTCACTAATGGACACGTTAAATAGGTCGTGGTCACAAAGTCCCCCATGTTCCCATACCAAATCAATATCTCTGGGGGTACCTGATCTGGTGGTTTTCGTCGTCTGATTGGGATCTAAATTACGATATGTTTGAGTGAATGGATGTATGAAAGGGACCTTCCTGTAAAACGGACCTTCTTGTAAAACGGAAAGGCAAAGTTGGACTTCCTCCCAATGGGGCTCAATAACATGGAAGGCGCACCCCCATCGCCTCTTGCTGTCTTCGACGGGCCTGGCACTCCTCTGGTCTGCCAGTGTAGGCATGAGAAACAACAACAACAACATACGGCGTTTGATGTGATTACCAGGTGTTACACAATTCTGGTGTATGGTTACCAAGTGTTACACAATTCTGGCGGAAAATGAAAGGATACGTAAGTAGAATAATGGTATGTTTCCCATAGCTAAATTCAAACCCTTGTACCATTCTTCACTGTTATATCATGCTACATGACTTATGTTTTGTCTTCCTTTTCAAAAAAGTTATTTTAGAAATTTAATATTTTTTTTAAAGTTAACATATATATATATATATATTTTAGTATGGATACGTTTAATTTAATACATGGAATTTAAAAAGTATTTTCATTTCTTCTCAAGTCGTTTTTGGAATGAAAAAAAAAAAGGAAAGGAGTGAATGCCTGACGAAATTTCATTCACAGTAATTAAATTAAGTCAACTACAAAAGAAATAATTAAATTTCTCGTACACACCATTCCAGATGTTATCCGTCTGATCTTGGGGCTCCGATGTTTTGTCCCCTATGTCGAAGAGAAAATTTAAACTGTCAGCATAATATATTTGAAGAAATGATAAAAAAGCATCTTAAATTTAAGTGTAATAATAAATAAATGTGATTTAAATGCACTAAGAAAAGCAAAAGCTGCACCTAGAAGGAATTATCAGAATGCTATGGAATTTTTACAATGTTGGTAAATTGCTTATGAATTAGGAATTGATTAAACTTTGAGACTGAAGTATACAAACTTTACTGAGAAATATTCAAAAAAGTGGTATCATTCAGTACGGGATATGGATGCCATTTTTCCTAATGCAGCATGCCAATGGCCCTGGTACTGAGTCATACAGGCTCTTTATGAAGTCATGCGCCAGTCAATCTCATGCTGCTTAAACCCTGTCACGTATTTCCTGTAGACTACGCAATACGGGTGGAGTGATGATATCTAGTCCAATGGCATACCATACATTCATGATCGAGGAAATGTGAAGTCAGTTCGCCGGTCATAGTGAGGTATCGTTATGTCGTAGACAAGCTCATGAGGCAGCAACAATATGGGGTCAAGCATTGTCTTGTTAAAAAAGAGGGTGAATCTGTTCAGGAATGAGAGCGTAACTAGCTGTAAAATGTCTTGTACGTAACGCTAATCTGTTAAAGAGTCCGTGACGAATACCAAAGGCGATTTGGCATTATAAGCAATTAAACATCCCACCATGACACCAGGTCTTCTGGACGTATCACGCTACAATCAAACCATGAAACTTGGCTCTGTCCTCGTTGACATAACCCAAGTATTCCATTGTCATTTCCACCCAGACACAAGCGGAATTCGTCAGTGAAGACCACGCGATGCCATTCGACGCCCCATGTTCGTCTGGTACGACACCATTCCAGTCTTTGATGGCGATGCAATGCTCTTAAAGGCAGTAGTCGTAACGGTCTACGTGAGTTTCGTCCCACATCATAGAGTCGTCGACACATGGTGCGATCACTTATTGGAAGAACCAGAGAGGTTCCCACTGCCCCTTGGATGTCTGCAACAGTGGCTGTTGGATCAGTACGCGCATGTCTTACAACACTTCCATCCTCTGTCTGTTTGGTTGCTCTAGCCATTTCTGAGCGTGGTTGATGGTGGAATCTGTACAATGTTGTATCCCCCGCTGCCAACAGCGTGATACAGTATCATCACTACAACCATTATGTTGCGCAATCCGTCGATTAGATCATACACCTTATCGAAGGCCAATTGTCAAACTCTCCTAGAGACTTAAATCGTTTGCGAACTTTTTCCGAGGCATAACTCAATGAAAAACGATGTAATCAATACAACAGCAGGTGTCGAAAGTAATTTGCTGCGCTACCCAATGTCCTTTAATGCCCCGGTATGCAGCGTGTTTAAGAGTTACACTATTTGGGGAGCATGCTCAAACTATTGTGAAAATTTTATCATTTGCATCTCCAACGGAGATATACCACTCCTCCAAACATCATTCATACTGGTCTACTCCTTCCAGGTGCAACAGGTTTTTGGTTTAGAGTGTATATGAAAAATGCACAATGATGAATATGATGCATGCTCTATTTTTACAAATATGAACAAAAAAAATATTGTAGCTTAAATATTTGTATTACTTTCTTACCTTCTCTTAATCTGTTCACCTCTAATTGGGCAAACCCAAGTGCAAAGCTTTTTCTTCTGTATAAAAGCCGAAGGCTCTCGATAGCTCGATTTTTCTTTTTCCTAAAAATTTATTACTAAAATTAGTTTACATACACATTAAAAATTATCTTTATAAAATTAAGGAATTCAAGCTGAGAAAATTACAGCTTGTTTAGGAACTGATATGAACTGTTGTCATATTCCGCTTGATGAGAACAATTGTTTGATTCTTATTAGTGCGTGTTGGTGGTTTTTCAACAAAGGCAAAGTAACATTTCAAGCACTTTTTGTATGAATCACAAACCCAATCTAATTAGTGATTGAGTAAATACTTGTGCAACTTTGTGAAGAAATGCAAAATGTTGCATTAAACCTAAATGAAAAACCAGCTAGATTTGAGACAACTGAATAACGAAATAACGTCCAACCGAAAATTTCAAGGCAAAATTATTCTAAATAAAATGGTCATCAATTTTTTTTTCTCATTGAAATCGTTATTCTGATAATGAAATAAGTTTACTTTGTCTTAGAATATTTGAGGAATCGGCAGTACACGAATTCATTTTAATACAAGAGATTGGTAGGAAAAATTAAAGAAGTTTCGAATTCATTGAGGATGTGTCCGTGATAATACATCATGTCAGTATCATACATTTGCACTTTTTTCCCAAGAATCAAACAATTTTGCACTTTTGGCATAGAAATCTCATAAACGCTTTAATAAATAGAGATGTGAATGTTCTGAAAAGCTAAAGCTGTCTGTAAAACAATGTTAAAAATAAAAAGTAGTAAACAATGTAATATTATGTGCAGTGAAATTTTTTAAATAATACAGAATACAATGATATTAGCAGTTAGAGCTCAGACTTTTAGTTTTAACTATAAAAATTAAAATTGGGATCCACACAGACCCTTTCTGAATGAATGTGGAACACTTAGTTCAGTTAAGAGTTAGTTGCACATCACATCGGGATCCCATTATTACAAATTAGCTTCCGGAGGGTTGCGAGTTCGAACCCAACAAACAAAGGGGGCTGGTGCACGTTAAATCCTTCATGGCCTCAAATGTCCTCACATTGGCGTGGTGTAGAAGTTTGGAGAGAGTAGTGCCAGCTCAGGTTCTGACTCTTCATCTGACCGTGGTTACAAGCTACGTGGTGTTGTCCTCAGACCTTTTTCTTGGGGATTGATCCCGAACCGTTATCAATAGACCGTTGCCATTGCTACTCCAGTACTCCTTTCTTGGGGATTGATCCCGAACCGTTGTCAATAGACCGTTGCCATTGCTCCAGTACGGTAATGGTAATTTTAGTTAACGTCGTACTAGAGCAACACAACTGGCTATTGACGACGATCCGTGATCAGTCTATTAAGGGAAAGATCTGAGGACAACACCTTGTAATTTCGAACCACGGTCAGCGCTCCAGTACGATGTTGATTAACATACCTACCTATCTACCATTACAACTGCTAGGTTTATATGCATAAATGCATTTCATGAAATATTACATCAAAGCAAAGCAAGGAAACCAGCTCGTTTTAAAGAACACTCAACGGGGGTCTGTCCACCAATAGAAAAATGCATCGCACAATAATTCTATTAATCTTCACAGCATTAATAAATGCACAGCATTAATGAGGGCTAAAGTTTAAAAGTTTCAATCCAGTCATTTTTCATTATGCCATCACTCCTCTAAAAATTATGCATGGGAACACCCTGGATCAATTGGTTTGCCGAATGTGCATTTGTATGTAGTGCAGTATCGATTTCTGAAACATACTCTAGGTTCATTCCTCTCTTGTTTGTCAATAATATTTTTCTTAAGTTTGTATGTACATTGCGTGACGTCACACCCGTTTGGCACAACTTGGACTAATGTGTGTCTTTTCACCATAAAACGCAGTCAACCAGCCCTTATATAAAAAGGAACCCTTTAGTGAAGGAAACTTATTTTAACGCAAGACAAAAATCGACTAAAAATGGTATGAAAAGAATCCTTATGAATAGGCTTCATATCAAAATACAATCCATAGAATGTATACCGTCGGTGCTTAATGCCAAAATGTAATAAAAAATGTCATCGAGCTTCAGCATTTTTTCTCTAAACTTGAATGAATGTATGAACTAAAAAAGCAGAAAGAAAACTGGAAAACCCTTAGCAAACCTTTTTATACTGTGTTTAAATTGAGACGAATGTTTTAAATGAAAATCTGTATAAGAAAGTTGTTTTAAGTACTTACAACTCTTCTGCCATTTCCTTATTCGATCTTTCTAGTGATGTTAATTTGGCTTTCATCCTCATCGGATCTTTATCGAGAGCCTCCAGCTTTTTCAGGTATTTCAGGTCTTTTCTCTAAAAATAACAATGGAATTATGTTTACAGACCAAATCTATAAAATCCGTTCTTGATATATGAGAGTGTTTAAAATAGAAATTAGAATACAATTTTTATTTATTATTTTATTTTTGAGGTATATCACTCACCTTTGCCACCATTCGATCCAATTCCTCTTGGGTTTGCACAATTAAGAACCTGGAAGAAAATGTCTTCAATGTGAACTCTAAGTTAATTCTAAGAAACAATATGTTATCGTGTTTAATAATGAATATAAATATTCCGTCTGAGAAGTATTCTACTAAACATATATTTTCAGATTTAAGAATTGTATTGATTAATTTGTACACGCAGAGATTGATGTAAATAAGTTACGGATCCATTTCAATGGGAGTAATTTGTAATTTGTATGTACAAACCCATTGTAGGCAAATTTGTCTTGTGTTTAACATTAGTTTGCCTCACACACACACAAATGTGATATTAACCAGAATAAAGCCAATTGCCACCAGATTCCTACTCTAATATTACATACACTGTGAAATTGTGAAGCTTGAATGATTAATTTCCACCTTTTTGTAAAAATTGAACTGTTGTTGCGTTCAGATGGTTGGTTTACGCAATCAAAATCATTTATCGTCGACAGGGAAAATATTGTTCATAGCTAGGTTTTGACTAGCTAATTTCAAAAGCAATTAAAAATAAAAGTTGTGACTCAAAATAAGGTATTTTAGTACAATATTTTACACGTCCAAATCATTTTATTTTATTAATCTTTATGGAAACGTTTTTGAAATGTTGAAGGTCGATGTTGAAATTACGTCTCAAGTATTAGTAAAAAAAAATCAATTTATGAGCAGAGACATTTTCTGGCTTTCAGAACATTAAATAGGAGGTCTGTCCAAAAAGTAATAAGAAAAAATGTTCTGCGCATTAATGGAACATCCCCAAGAGAAACCGGTGGTTCAGAAATGTGGATTCGAATATCAGTGACGTATTCCAACGGTCGCGCTGCTGCTCCTATTTCAGAGCGCATGCCCAGTGGCCTAACAGTGAGTCGTAATGACACTGTCTCGTTACGCTTTAGATGCAGCGATCTATTGAATAACACCATGCAATAAAGTTTTGCGTTCAACTCTCTGTAAAAGTAGTAATGAAACCTTTCAATTGTTAAAGGAGGCTTACAAAGACGAAATTTTGTCACAGTCGATTTTTGATTTTGCAATAGATTAAACTTGAAGTATCACATGTGTTGTTTATTGCCCCTCTCCGAACAAAAATAGTAAAACTGATTTTTTTTAAAACTTGCAATGATGGGAATAGTAACTTACAAACATTTCTGAGAAAAATCAGTTGTTATTTTGGTGTCGGGACTGAGGAGGTTATGAAGAGCTTTTTCGGACAGGAAAAATAATTTAGTCCTACTTTTATGCGATTAAAAAAAGGCGAACTCAACAAAAAAAAGTTAATATCATTATTCTTTAGTCTGACAGTCTAAAATATGGGGAAAAACCTTTTCTTCAATTACATCCTCAAGCCTCCAAGGCATGCTTTCCAAAAGACCCCTTAATTCGGCAATGCAATTTGTCCCAGAATTTCTCGATAGGGCCTGGGCTCTGGGCAGGCCAGTAAATTCGGTTATCCCATTGTCACCATACCAATCCATAGTGAACCTCACAACATGACAGCTGGCGTTGTTGTCCTGGAAGTAACATGGGTCCAACCCGTAAAACTACCACAACTTGGGAAGCACACTGTCAAAGTGCAGTAGGCCTCAGATTTTGGCTTACCATGTATTTGGACCAAGAGTCACAGTCCATACCAGGAGAAACACCCCCAGACATTTATTCCACCTCCGCCGAACTTTAATTCGGGCACAATGCATTCTGGCAGAAGGCGTTCTCCAGTTAGACGCCAGACTTAGACCCTGTCATCCGAACGGCAGAGGGCGAACCTTGATTTTTCGCTCCAGAGAACCCGTTTCCACTGATCTAGGAAACACTTTCGAAGTGCTTTGCACCACATTAATAGAGCAGAGTGGTTGGACTTTGTGATCAAAGTCTTATGGTCGTCAGCACGACCATGAAAACCAAGCAGATGTGCTTCCTTACGGATGGTATTAATCTAAACAACATTACCGGTCGCCTGTTGAAACTCCTGGAGTATGTGGTCCATCGGTTGGGTGCAGATCTTCCGAATTTTTCTGGACAGCACCCGTCGGTCTCTATCTCAAAGTTTCGTGGGTCTGCCGACTCGTGGCACATTCCGACAATCACATTCACCTTCCACTTCTAAATCACATAGACCACTGTCGATTTTGGGTAATTCAGATCGCTAGATATGTCCCTTAAGGATCGGTCATTTCCGTGATACCCGACGATCACACCTCTCTCGAAATCAGATAACTCTGCACTTCGTTGCATCTTGCATACGACTAATGCCAATTTTGTTTCCTACACGATATTTAACAGTGGTGGACGTGACGTATATAACGAAAGCAAATATCGTCATTTACAAGGCTGTCCAAATACTTATTGGTAGATAGTGTAGTCTAATCGTGATGTGAAATATGTTAAAAATATCATATAATTAAGTAATTATGCATCAAAATATCTAAAATATAAGATTCGAACAAAATAAATTCTTGCATATTCTAAAGGAACATTTAAAAAGCAATTTTACACTATTCATTTTTTCTCTTACACTCGTGGTAAGTGAACTATGGGGGGAAATGTATACCAAACAAAACCGTTTTTAAGAGAGAATATTTTAACAAATATGAATAAATTAATAAATATAGAAAAATTCAAACAAGTGATGGAAAAAATGCTAGATATAACAGTGTGCCATTATCAAGTCAAAATATTTCTTTAACTGCTGATATAATTGGCATTGTACTACTCACATTAAGAGTCCAACTGCAATTATCACAATTTCAACTATCATTTCTGCGGCCTTGATTGTTTTATTGATGTGGAAATAACAAAAACACCGATGCGGCTATATTCGCACGAAGATTTATGGTTAAGCACTATACTTTTACGAGAGTAAATTTTCGAGGTGCTAGTCGTTTCAATGAACAGATTTCATTTGATCAAAATATGCTTTTCGCAGTATCTTAACAGTGCGAATGCATTGTTCCAGACATTGTTTTGAAAAAGCATTGCTACCCAATAATGTACACATCTGTTTTAAAACGCTTTGTTTCGTGTATTGTTGAAAGGTATTCGTTGTTGTAGAATGGTAAGGATGTGAATTTCTAAATTTTTGCAGAAATGTTCATTTTAGGATTAAAATTCACTTCTAGTTTACTCTTTTTATTTTACACACGAGTAAAACTTTAAGTTTATAATTATAAATAAAAATATCACAATCGTCCTTTTAAAGTTTCGTAAAATTAAAAAATGGAATTAACTTGTTGAATTCACGCATTATGAGATTATAGTTAGTTTATTAAAACCAGCTGCACACATAACATTTATGCCCACAAAATAAGTGCACTTGAATTTGAATGTTGTGAATAAATGTTTATACTTACTAAAATTAAAGTTTCATCATATTGTAATGTTCTATTCTGAAGGAATAAACTTTTGTCAGCTCTGACCTATTGTAAAATCAGCACTAAAATCTGTATGCATTTCCCTTTAGCTGTGTATAATTTGAAATGTTTACTGAGGTTGTTAACTTTTAGTCAACTTTGATTCAATAAATCAAGATTGCATCGATATTAGAACAAAAACTCACGAAAGAAAAACACTGTATCCAATGCATTTATTCAAACACCTTTGAAACCTTTAAGAAGAGGCAAAGAACATCGTTAGGTGCGATAATTACATTGGAAAGAATGGGCGGAAACGTCACCCTCACGTGATAAAGTGACACAAAGACACAATAAGGCCACAACACAGAATGTAGTGGAAAAACGCTTTACTATACTAAAAAAAAAAGAAAGGGAAATAGGAGGTTCCATGCTTTTTGATAGTTCGACTCAAAACCACAAAAGATTTGAAGTTTGGTTCATAGTAGAAACTAGAAAAGAGAAGGTCCCTGTGACTTTCTCTACGGTGAAAGGGAAACTTTTGACTTCATAGCGGAAGGAATTGGCCTACGAGCAATTCGTCTTCTCGCTGTCACTCTGAGGTCTAAGGTGTTGGTTCAAGAATCACCCATTATGGTTTACTAGTGTTGTTACCTGACCTGGTTTCAGTCAAAATATCGCACTTCAAGACAAAGAAAGTCGCAGGTTCCGCACTCCAATCTAGTCTTGAGCAAATATGTAGTTAACATATAAGCAATGCACAATTTATCTTGTATTGAAGTCGCGCTGTGGGGTTACAACTTTTTAATACATTACAAGAAAACACTGGATGTGCTGTTTCATAAGTTTTCCACTTAAGATTGTATATCTGACCATGGTTCAAAATTACGAGACGTTGTTCTTGGACCTTCACCATTTGAATTCATCCCGGACCTTTGCCAATAGCCGTTGTGTTTCCTCAGTGCGATGTTAATTAAGTGCCAACCACAAAATTGTATTGGTCGCAAAGTGTAAAGAAAAGTAGATATTTAATTAACGTCGTGCTGGAATAACACAGCGGGGTTTTGGCGACGCTCCACGATCAATCCAGAAGGGAAAGATCTCGGGAAAACGGCTCGTAAGTTTGAATCACGAAAAAGAAAAGGTTTTTCCAAGACCTAATGCACAAAACATTCCTTTTACGCTTAAGTACTATAATCGAGCTATGAGGAATGAACATCTAGGATTGTATAGCAGGAAGGTATGGTACAAAACTGTCATACCTTCTAAAACTTCTCAAAACCAAAAACAAGCAGACAGCTTCATCATATACATATACTAAACAACGTAGAAATTTTCGCGAACGAGCCCTAGAAAATATACATCCCTAATCTCCGAAAAGACTGGAAAACATTGAGTGGACTGATAGGTATTTAATTAAGGTTACACTGGAACAACATAACGAGCTATTTGCACTGGTCCAGGATAAAACCTGAAGGGAAAGATCCCTGATCACCACCACGTGATTTTGAACCAGGGTCAGATGACGAGGTAACACCTGTGTTGGCCCCCCACTCTCCAAAGTTCCACACCACGCCAACGTGAGAACATTTAAGGCCATGGCAGATTAAAAATGCCCCAGCCCCCTTTGTACAAGACTAGCAGTACTCCTACTGTGGCGCTTGGGAATACAATCTAGGATAATTAATTGCGAACCTAGCCCCGAAGGGGCTTTAATCCCTCATCTACTATTTAAGCATAATAGTTAAACATATACTAGTATACAGGAGAGTTGATCAGGAATGGAAAATACTCTTGAGTTTATAGTGATATCATACAACATATACAAATATATAAAAGGAGAGGAGGAGAAGTGGGTGAGAGGGAGAGGTGTAACGGTCTTCATTCCCTTAGCTGAGGTGTGCCCATCAGCTGTTTATGGGCTCTTATCTTTCTCTAGGCTCAGGAACTGTAGGTGCTGTCTTTGGTTATCTTCTTTTCTCTGGCTTGAAAAGTTCCGGTTCTCCTTCATAGATGGCGCTGGTTGGTTTAATAAAACATGTGTCAATTAATTCTCAGTAGGGGTGTGAATTTACAGCAGTTATGTTTTGTCTGTGGATGATGCCAATAGATTTTTTATTTGTGTGGTTGTTGTTGTGTGCGTAATCTTACACGGATATGTCTTATGGATAGTCGGATTGCGGCACTTATGGATAGTCGGATTGTTGATTTTCACTAGGTTGTTGTGAAATCTTTGGGATAGGTGTAGAATGTTAGATTTAATGGTTTTCATTTTCAGTTCTTAAAATATGTCTGCGATACTGTAGTACCGGGAGCTCTGGCGATCATTTTAATAGTCTACATTTTGAATTCTTATAAGTTTATTGTTATTTGTAACTATTGTATTAGTCCAGTCTTGACAGGGAAAACTCAGTACTGGAAGCAAGCAGGTTTTGTAGATAAGTACGCGGTTTTTGAAGTCGAGTTTGGGAGTTGCGGGCAATAAGTGGGTAGAGTTTTGACATTGCGGAATTTTTGAATGGTGTATTTAATATGATTATTCCAGGTGAAGTGATGGTCTAGTTTGGCCCATACTACATGGTTTCTTTTTGCCATTTAACATCATGGTTGAATATTTTAAGGCATATATACAGTTTTTCTTTTAACGTCAAAAAATAATGGCAGCAGCTTTTTCCACGTTAATTTTTATTTTCCACCAATTTAGCCAGGATTCCAGTAGTGTGATGTGGTTAGTGAGAGCCTTATGGATCTGAAAATTTTGTTCTGCCTCTGTCAAGAATGGCTGTGTTGTCTGCGTACATGGATACAATAGTTTTGTTTGTTTGTAGTATGACATTAATGTATATGTTGAATAGAGTTGGGCCACACAAGAACAGATCCTTGTGGAACCCCCGAATATATTGGTTTGAGTGTGGAATATTTATCCTGTACACGCACACAGTAGTGTTGATTGTAAACATAGGAGTAAGTAGTAAGTAATGAGGGATATTATTTGTGATAAATTTGTACATGAGACTTTCTAGCCAAACCTTATCGAAGACCTTGGAAATATCTAGAAAAATGGTCGTGTCTGGTAGCAAGAAAATAAGTGACTCGGTAGAGCTGGTGGGACGTGGAGAACTGGGATTGAAACCCATACTGTTGGAGGATGAGAGTATTGTTGGCATTTGAGTGATTATTTATAATATGTTCGAAATTATTCTCTCAGTCAGATTACTTAGGACAGGTAGTAGAGATATAGGTCAATACGAATTTGCTAAGGTTGGTTTTTGCCAGGTTTAATTGTTGGGACGAGAGACTACAGTTTTCTTCCTGGTGACGGGGAAGTATCCTGTTTTAAAAATAGCACTGACAAGGTTTGTGATCTTAAAAATTATTATAAGGGGTAGGTTCTTAATCAGTTTACTCGTAATTGTGTCGTGACCTGGGGATTTTTTTTTTAGTTTGGTATTCTTTATGTAATCGGTAATTTTAGTTGGTGTAGTGGGTGGACGAGTGTTGGTTTCATTGGAATTGTTCTCAAGGAATTGCTGAATAGTGTTTTTCACTAGTTCTCTCTCTCTCTCTCTTCAGTGGGTGGATGTCACATGTCATTGTCGATTAATTGTTCTTGTAGGCAGTCAGCTACGACGTCAGTTTTATCTTGGCTTGATTTAGCAGTACCATTGGGTCCAATAATATGGATGTCTTTTCCCTTGAGTTTTTTTAAACGTTTGGTTAAGATCCAAAGAGAGTTATTTTCTGGGTTGTGGGAGGATACATAGTTGCTCCACTGCTTTTGCGTGTGTTCCTTGATTTTTTTTATTAATTTGTGCTTGAAGTCGATTCACTTTGATTTTGTCTTGTGGGTGTCTGTTGAATTGCCAGGTTTTCCTGGTTTTGTTTCTCTGGTGAATTGCCTGATTTTCAGTGGGCTGTAATTGGGATTGTTTAGAGGAGCAGTTGTGGAGTTTGGAGTGTGTGCAGAGTGGATGAGATTGATAATATTTTGTGTCTCTGTTTCAATTTCGTGTGGGATTGAGAGTGTTGGGAGTTCATGGTGCAATTGTGTTGTAGTGTCTGTTTAAAATTGCCCCAGTTTGTGATTAGTGTTTTGTGTATCTTTGGGAGAACTACATTAAGTTGAAATTCAACATGACCGCTTTATGGTTTGAGCTTAGTTCATCAAATCCATTTATGTCATATTCATAATAAAATTCTCTAATGAGAATGGCAGAACGTTTTCCGATGTTTTACCGTATCTAGTGGGTGTTTTAGGGGAAATAAATTAATGTTTGTAGGTCGTGTAGTATAGTTCGGTGTCCATTAATTGTTTTGCACCCCCAGTCACGGTGTATGGCATTGTAATCTCTACAGAGTGTAATATTTGCATTGAAGGCAATTAGTGTTTCAATATCGAAACTGAAGGTTGGTTTGTTAGTTGGAACATAGATGTAGACTATTGTGAGTTTAGGGAGCTTTGGTAGTGTGAGTGTGTGATACAAGTTGCTTCAACAACTTGTGGTGTGATTTCCTGGTAGAGTGGAATGTTTTGTTTAATGTAAATAGCCGTTCCTCCACCAGCGCGGTTTTCTCTGTCGTTTCTGTATGTTGAGTAATTTGGAATCCAAGAATTGTGGTGTTGCTAAGGTGGATTTCCTGGATGCGGAAAATATCGGGTTTAAACTTATCTACGAAATATATAGCCTCGTTGATCTTAACGTAGATCCCATTTGCATTCAAGAAGTATATTCGCAGTAATGTTAGTAGATCGAGTAGGATAGTTCAGTGTCCATTAATTTTTTTTGCAACCCCAGTTAAGGTGTATGGCATTGTAATCTCTACAGAGTATAATATTGTATAATATAATACAACGGAAAACGAGGAAAGCGCCATTCTATTACAGAGGGATATTTACTCCTATGTTTTCAAATAAGTATAATAGTTTTTTCATTCGTTTGGTTATCCTTTTTAATTTCCTTAAGGGCTTCTTTAATGCCGGAGAGTCCCCGGAAGATCTTAGAGATTTCTCGGAAGAAATCTAACATAACAAGGATTTCTTCTCGTGTTATTAGAGGGTCTCGATTTGATTCCCGGTGTGGTTTTGGAAGTTGCGAACAGCGGAACTGGGGCAATCTCTTGTGAGTTTGGTATGTAGTCTATATGCTTATTGTCATTAGTATCGATAGTTTTATTTTGGGTAAAACTCGCATAGCTCAATCCTTCTCTAGTTTTATTTCTATCATTATAGTTTGTTTTGTAGATGCCACTGTGTGTGTGTGGAAGAAATCACATCCTCTCCAGGAGGCGACGTGATTCTTAACAAAGTTATAACATCAAGATTCCGAACCTTTGTGTGAATTACATTCATCAGTTCGGTGTCCGAGTCCACAACTGACACATTTGGAGCGCATGTGGTAATTATTGGAAGAGTGTTGGAGCTACTGGCAGTTATAACACAGCGTGGGGCCATTCTTCCTAACAAATTTTTCAACTTAAATTTTGAGGAAACATAGCTTTTCAATTTTATATACGTGAGCAATATTGGTGGAGTTTCTAAGCTCTAAAATTAAAATGGGCTGGGTTTTTTTCGTTTTGAATTGGTGTAGTTGAGATACCTAATTCACAACAAATTTTAAATTCTGGATTTCCTCTCATATTTCGTCAGTACTTGTGTTCATTAGGAGTCCCTTAATAACAGGCTTGTCGTTTTTACTGTTCAAAAGAACAAATTCGGAGACTTTTCTCGTTGTGAAAACTAGTTATGGCTCTGTGGGAATCATAGAATTGTGGGAATACTTTAATGCATATACCTGAGAACGTGCGTGGCTTTGATTCCAGGGAAGGATTCATTTAGTTATATAAGAGTAATACAGAAACTATCTATGATGGCAATTTGAAAATGGAATGGGATCCTATGCTGCTTCTGCTGCCTCGCAAGTTTCATTTACAGAATCCATATCTATAATTGGCGATTAAATCTGTTGACAGTTGTTTCGTTAACACAGGATTTCGTAAAAGATACATTTATAGGTCTAGCCGTTTTTTTTTTTTTTTTTAAATCTGAAGACGTCAGAAAACGTATAGGGCATATTATCAGTAATTTTAACAGTATTTTTACTAGAAGTATTACATTGGAACTTATATTTAATAACACATCATTCACATTAATATTTGCAATATGTACATTTTTGGATGGAAATTTTTTGTCAATTGACAGAGTTATTCACAGTAGTTGAATTACTATTCACGTCATTTTCAGAGCACACGTTATTTTCCACGTTTATCGGCTCCATCCCCTGCTTGTTAACGTTCCCCAGCCCCCGGTGATTGCTACGCAATCCCATTTGATTTGCTTCTCAACACAACAATCCTTTCGCAAGCGTCAGGTTGGAATGTGTTTTGGCTTCGCAAACCAACACACGAAATAAAGACTAGCTTGCTGCATAAATTCTGATACTGTAGAATCAGTTCCACCACCACCCAACATGACACGGGTTGGAAAAGCATTTTCCGGTATACGAATCTATTACATCGTAATTCGTTATTCCTGTTTGAACTTTCCTTGACATGACGTTAAGCGAGCTAAACGGTAAAAAAATCGTTGATACGGCTACGGCGATGAATTTTAGAAATGTATCCTTTTTATCTCCAGGAAGAAAAACTTATTTACTGTCACGAAATTTTACTCACGGCTGAAGACTGAAAATGTGTATGTGTTTTGCTCACTCGTTCATTTACTAAATTTTAAGAAAATTGCCAACTTTACTTCATATTTAAGATTTAATTCGATGAATTATTAACTTAATTTTTGCAATTTTATATTAATATATACTTGAAAGAATACAACCAAAACAGTTCCATTCAAAAATAAAGTCGATGTTTAAAAAGTGGTGTACCTAATAGAAAAACAAAATGTGAAAAAATCTTTAAAAAGCACGAATATATACTTGGAATCCCAGCTGTCTAATTAGTCTACAGATGTATTGAAATCAAGGGAAGAGGTTCAAATTTTTGGAAACATGTCGCAGCGTTTAATTTTTGACCTTGCTCGTGAACTTGCAAATAGTAGATCTGAAGTGAAGAGCTATCTATTCGTTTCAGTTCATGTTTTTAAATAAATATTTTTCTTATTAACAATTACCTTATTATAGATACCAAGGATGCTTATTATGTCTTGTACTTGCTTTGTGCTAAGAACTGGAAGTTTACCTGGAAACCTATATTTAAGCATTATAATGTAACCTGGAAGGTAGGTAGATAATTAACAACGCACTAAAGCAACACACCGGGCTATTGGTGATGGTCCGGGATAAACCCAAGAAGAAAAAAAGATCCGAAGACAACATCACGTAATTTAGAACCACGATCAAAGTCGTCATGTTGCTTGAGTTTTACGTTAAATGTCTACCAACCGAAAAAAATATAGATCTCTAGATTTCTGCGCTGTTGGTTGGTCATTGAATTTATTTCTAAATTATTATGCAGTATCCGTAGCTCCATTTCGAAAAAGTGAGCTAAAGACAAAAAATCATGTATTAATTCTATCTATTGCACAATAATGTCCATGAATAAAATTTTCCTCTGGTTTTCTATAGAAAATGTGCACAAGTTGATGTTTATAAAATAAAGCTCATATATGTGCACAGTCAGTTTTTAAAATGCTAGTAGATTCTTAAGATTGTTTTAACATTTTGTTGCCAGAAAAACCCACACAATATACAGAAAAAGGAAGAAACTAAAAGAAAACCACTTTTTACCGATCAAATACCTTTTATTTCAAGACTTAAAAATTTTATTTGAAAAATACAGTCGATAAAAATCGTAGTTGTTAAGTTATCTATGGCCTTTTACAGTCAAACTTGCTATACTATCAATTACAATAAAGCATAAACTCGTACCACAGCTTTTCCCATACCACAGGTGTCAATATCGGCAGTCCAGCTGACTCACAACGCTCCTCTTTCTTGACTCAACGCCAAAGAATGGGTGATTAATGACATAATTTTTCTTGGTAGCTGAACCCTTCACGAATCATCCCACTGATGAAAGACAAGATCTCGAACAGGTACGTGGTGGGCCAGAGATTTCACTATCAGGTTTAAGTCTTCAGTCATGAAGTAGTACAACTTATATGAACAAAGTAATGGAATAATCTGGAAAAAAAATCCAAAATTAAAAATACAATAGGAACATACAGTCAAGCCAGGAATGTCCAAAATGCATCCGAAATAAAATATTAAAGAAAACACGTGCTGTAGTGCACTGAAATAATCGCGAGGGTAAGAGCGCGCTCGCTAAAAAGGAAATGTCAACTTTAATAAAGAACATAAGTGTAGCCTACAGAGTTTTGACCTTCAAAGCATATTGTAATTACTAGGGGGCTCCGCCCCCTGATCGCTTACGCTCGCCAACCCCTCGTTTTGGTTTGCTTTCTCAAACCTATACTTCTTTCGCAATTGATTTCACTTTTTTTTGCTTTAACACTTAATGCACCCTAAACTAATAGCCGCATCAGTAAAAAATCTTCTGTATCTTGTTCCCTGTACAATTTTAAGTAAACAGTGTTAATATCCAAACTTTACGATCTGTACTTTGTACTTTGTCAGTAAACTGTCTTGAGAACAGAGGGAAAAAAAGCGAGCCTTTTTCCTCGCCAAATAAAAAGAAATCGGTTTTATGGCCATTGTTGCTACGATAAATTTGGTATCTGGCAAACCCGATAGTCGAAAATGCAACCCACTACTGTTTGCGGAACCAGCTATGCGAACTGAAAAATACGAAATTTGTGTCACCAACTTTTGATTGCATCGAATTTATTTATGAACCAATTTTAAAAATAATTGTACCGTAAGAAAGAGTACATTGTGAGGTATACAGCAATATTTTTAAAATTAAAAACTAACAGTAATACTATATAGATATGACCATTTTAGTTTTGTATCGGAAGTTACGATCTGAAAGTTCCGAAAATTGTATGACCTACTTTTAATTGCATCTATTTTGTTTATTAACCAATTTGAAAAATAATTGTACCATAAGAAAGAGTGTAATGGAATGTATTCAGTGATGTTTTCAAATTTAAAAAATAATGGTTTTTGCCGTAGACATAACAGTTTTAACAAAAAGTAGCGAAAATATCCGAAGATTCCGAATTTTGTATCACGAACTTTTGATCGCATCCAATTTAATTATTAACCGATTTCAAAAATAATAGTACCATAAGAAAGAGTATATTCTGAGGTATACTGCGATATTTTAAAAATTAAAAACTAATAGTAATTAGATATAGATACGGCAGTTTAAAAAAAAAGTAACTAAAATGTCCCGATTTTTCCCGAATTTCAAAAAAATATTATCAAGAACCAAATTGAAATTTAAAAAAAAACTCGACGAGCGGCAAAAATTTACGTTGAGAAGTACTCTTAAAAAAACTCACGACTGAAGACTGCAAATTTGAATGTGTTTTGCTCACTCGCGGAAGAAATTTCACTTCTTCAACTTTAACACTTAATAAAACCTAAACTAATAGCCGCATCGGAAAAAAATCTTAATAATTATCCAGGGAATACGATGAAGAACAAAGCATGTTAATTTCATTTTTTTTTTCCGATCAGTACTTTCTCGGGAAACCGTCTAAGAATGGAGCTAAACAACAAAAATTTCAATCCTGCGGCGTCGGCGGTAACTTTTTTTTAATATAGAGAGAAATGCAAAATACATAATAGTAATTGTTCCACTTCTTAGAGATTTTCTCAAGTGAATTCACCTTTGATGAGAGAAATAGCTGAAGGATTTACGGCCGGATGGGCGTAAAGGAATGTCTTGTAGCCCATCGTTACAATCGTTGAACATTCTAAAAATAAGGTACAGAGAAGGGAAACTAAAGTCTGGCCCCACGACAAAAGAACCACTGGATTTTTGGCCTTTAACAGACGCTGAGCTGGTCTGACCGACGAAATGTCGGAACAGAAACCATTTTGTTTTTTTACTCATTTAGTTTCGAAATTTGCTTTAATTGGTTAACGTAAATAATTTTAAGTATCTGATTAAATATGAATTAATGGTGTTTTTAAATGCCTAACATCCACTCGCCACATACATCTTAATGCAAAGGAATGGTTTTACTTACAGTATAAATGCAAGAATAGCTATTTGGTCTATATAGCTATCTAGATGGACTCAATTCCGAGACATAGTGCACCATTTTCGATGCCTATGCGCTTGCAACATTATGGCAGTTTTAAGGTGTAGACTCAGGTTATTTCGGGATGACAATGAAAATTGGCATGTTGCGAGGTCCACCATGGCTTGGTATGATGACAATGGGGTCCATCAAATGTACTGGCCTGCGCAGAGTCTGGACCTTAACACGATCGAGCAACTCTGGGACTAGTTGGAGCGTCGACTGATGTGGTGCCCCCACCGTTCGACATCGGTAACGGAACTGACCTGTCTACTTCAAGCCGAGTGGCAGGAGATTCCCCGAGTCGTCGTACAAAGACTGGTTGAGGGTATTCCTCGGAGGGTCGCAGTTGTACTAGACGCACGTGGAGGCTCCACCAACTATTGAAGGTGAATAAACTTCGTTTTCCTTTGCTATCACAGGTGTCTACTTATTTGTTGGTGGATAGTGTACATTATGTATCAGAAATCAGTTTCATTCAATATTTGCGAAAGACAACAAATTTATATAAACTATATAAAACCAACTCATTTTTGAGAATTTTGCTGCAAAATTTAAATATGTTTTATTTGAGCTAGGAGCTAAATAATATTGTTTGCAGTCTGCTCTAATGAAATTCTTCAGCATTCTGTTTATAGATTGCAATAAGAAATGTTGGAGCACGAAAAAAGAGCGGAAAAGAAATTCTGTGTCAAAGCCAACAGGAGGTTTAGAGGTAAAATAAATCTCAAATTGCCTTTGAACAAGTGAATGAGATGTAGTTATAGTGGATATTCAAAAGCTCATTAGGGTAACATAACTCAGTTGTGAACTTTGAACATGTATTTTATTGAAAATAAGTATTAAAACCTCTTAGAGTACATTTGAACAGGTAATAAGTAAACATTTGACTAATTCCATTTTATATGGACATTAGAAATGTATATATCATTGCGTATATTCATATTACATGGTTAAATAAGGTAAAAAGTAAGGTTAAAATTAAGGTTTAAAATCTGAGTAATGCACTGCCATCCAACAGATATTAAGAATAAAAAAACTTTACCGCAGATGCTGTGTGGTGATCTGCCAATTTAAAAAAATCGTGCTTGAATTTAAAAGATTTGTTTCCGACAGTTTATTCTCTTGCTGTATTTAGTAGATTTTGCATTTATTACATTACAATCTTGAAAAAATGCTTCAGAACTTCAAGGGAAATATTTTCTTGGAAATACCCGTACTTTGTAGAAGGTTACTTTTTTCATTCATATTGATATCAATTAGTTAGAACAAAGTGATTTACTTTAAACTTCACAATCTAGGCATTAAGGCATGTAATGATAAAGATTAAAAAATTACAGTGCTCTGGTAAATTTAAGTAATCAGTATTTCAAAATAAAATTAGTTAGAATTCACAAAGCGGCTGAAGTAGCTATCTTAAGCACTTGACTACTTTATGCTCAAACGTGCAATGTAGTATAGTAATGGTAGGTAATAAATAACGTAATTATTATGATAGGTAACGTGCTATAGAGTAATGGTAGGTAAAAAATATCTTCATAATTCAAAAAAACTAAATTCCTAGTTGATTAAGATTTTAATCCAAAGGTAAACAACTTACCTGCGAGCTTTACCATAATTTGTTGTTTTGCATACTTGCTCTTTATAGCGAGAAAGATCTCCTAAATATGTATCAAAATTTTCTACACACTGATCAGAACGCATCGCAGATGTTCTGGTACGCAAGTTGAGCTTTTCATTTCCAACTCTAACACTTTTATCACCTTGAATTCATGGGTTTCTTCTTGTTTCTCCAGCAAGTTTTCGAAAAACACAGAACCCTATAAAACAGCATGCTTTAAAGATGTATACTAACAGCAAATTCAGCAAAACTAAACCACAATTCAGTTCCGTCAACATACTTGTTGCCCAAGATATACTTGTTGTTTGTAGAGTGAAAGAATAGGCTACAGAAATAATTGTTTGAAACTCATATTATATTGAACTTAACATTAAATTATTTATATTATTTAATAATTAAATAATAATTTAAGTATTAATATATGTTTTACTGTAATCTGAAAAAAATTTACATTTTGCACTATAGGGAAAGAAGAATGTGAAACAATCCCTTAATTTGCTTGTTAAAAGTAACTGTTTGGAATATACTCTTCTACTAGAGATAATATACTAGAAATAATTATTCATGTTAGTAATTTAAGAGCAAAACTGTATTAAAATTAAATGAACTATTTACTTTATACAACTTTATTCCCATCATTTTATTTACAGGAATGAATAAAAAATAAAATGTACATTTAAAAAATCAGATTTAAAAGAAAATCCTTCAAATTTTCTTCATCATCAGGGTTATCTTTTAACTTCTTCATAAGCATTTCTATTATCATATGAAAGACAATCTTCCAGAGGCCTTGTTTTGGATTTATATCAGCACAGTATTTTGGATCAGCAAGAATTATACTTTAATACCTTAACAGTAGATGCCATCTCAAATAAATTTCACAGAAAATTTTAGTATATTTATCTGACAAGAAACATTCTATTCATTCAAATATAGGTAGTGACGTTTTATAATATTGATAAAAACAAATTCATTTGGAGATTGAAGGGTTCTCTGGTTTTGTTTCTCACATTTCCTAGTTTTTAAAGCATGCATTTTATTTAAATTTTAACGCGAGGTTTTTAAAAATGAGTTTCTATGCATTACTTACCTGCATTGCTTCAAAGAAATTGAATTAATATCACCAATGTTAAATCCTTTAATTAATGAGGCAACTTTTTTTCATGAAGAACAATATCATGTAAGTTTTTCTTTACAATTCGCTTTAATCTAAAAGAAAATTCTACAAGTTCAGTATACAAGAATAGATCAAATTGTTACTAAATAGAAATTAATAGATTTGTTAAAAAAAAAAACTAAAATAATACCCTTTCCATGCCTTTATTTAGAAGTTTATATTTAAGAACACTTTGAAAGAAAGCATACATAGTGTAATTTAATGTGATCAAATCTTACACGTATACAGAAGGTTTCGGACATTCATGCATTTTTAATATTTTTACTTAATTAAGACAAACAAAACCTGTTAATTCGGAAAAATCGGCATGTATAAGATGTTTGACTTAAAAAAGATGTTCAATTCGGATGAAAATCAAGTCTATATTATGGAATTAAAAATAAACAAATTAGCCAACATTTAACAGTAGTGCACACACAATGATTTATCAACTGAATAACATTTTATTCGAACTATTTGAAATTCCTCCTCAATTTATACAAATCAGAACTTCTACAGTAAAAAATCCCATATCATGGCGAGTTGTTTTGATTTTCTTGCTTTACGTCTATGGTTTTGCAGCACACGAGTAAATTAAGAAAAGAGCGTGAAGCTTAAAGTGGATTCTGAACCACTTAGAATATTTATGGTTCAGACCAGGTTTCAAATTAAGGATCTGTTTAAACAAGAATAAAAGTTCTAATCATAAGCATACCAGGCCATTACAGATTGTGAAAGTTGACACATATACTTTTTTCAGGCCAGTGCCGAGGGATGCATGTGGTCATGCATGTTGTTTTGCTGAAAGCAATAAATATCAGTGTTTGTAGTGGGGCAACAGTTAAACAAAATTAGTTTTGCTTGCGTTTTCTATTCTGAAAGTAGATGTATCTATTTGAATGATATTCTTCATAAAAAAAATCTGATTAAGTAAATTAATTACTTTTACTTCTTTCCAAAGTTTTATGGCACAGCTTGTCCTGCTTAGGATATTGCACCATAAAATTCAAAATCTAACTGTAAGTTTGTCTAAATGCTGATATAAATTTTTGTGGCAGCCTATCTGGTCATATTTAACGACAGTTAATATTAAGAGGTATAAATTAATAGATTGAAATTGGTAAAACGTGATTAGAAATATTACTAAATCATCTTCTACGCCTGATCTTAAAGCGTAGAGAAAAAAACTCATCTAGTAGTTTTATTTTTCATCTTATTTACATTTAAATCTGTACATATTTTGATAGAAGCACAAAAGGAATAATATTTATTAGTTATAAAAATATTTCTGTTTGCAAACCTGATTTCTGAATAAAAAAACGCTTTGAAATTACTGCGAAAGTGACATTTTAAAATGGAAACAAAGAGTTTGAGGTAGTCAGAAACATGTTTTTTCGGTTGTTCTGTATGTATCATACTTTGTGATTCATATTTTTATTTCACAAAACATATTTAAACTTAAATGATTTCCTGGACCTTCCTAAGACAATTTAGTAACGCATGAGTATACCTAAAAAGTCAGCATAATGAAAGGTAAAGATCTCACTAATGAAGGAAATATGAGATACAATTTTCTTTTATTTTTATTATTTATTACGTACTAGCAAAATACCCGACCTTACTCTGTTTGAATTGCCTTACTTTAAATTGAAGAGATAGTCAAAATATATAATGACTTACTTTTTTTGTAGAATAAAAATTTATTTGAATAGCTTTTGCCATGTTTATAATTTCTACAACTTGCTTTGGACACAAATCCTACAAATGCATATCCATTTATGTAATACGTTTCACAAACAACGCACCCTTGCTGTATGACAAAGCTACAAATGACGAAAGGTGACACTGAGGTTACTACTACAAAAGACGATTTTGAGAGAGATTTGGAATTCCCTTTCTTAAGTTCTTTGCATGTTCAACTCAATTAATAAGAATTACGATTTACGGCGAGTGCTCTCGCACTCATAGTCAACAAAACAATATTTTTTTACTTGTGGCACTTTTGGGTATGCGACATTATGAAATTTTGCAATCTTCTCCTGTCATTATTACTACGAAATTTTTTAATGTTTGAAAAGTTCTAGTTCGGATTTTTAAACATTATTATTCTTTCAATAACGGCATTAGTCTTTCAATAACGGCATTATTCTTTCAATAACGGCATTATTCTTTCAATAACGGCATTATTCTTTCAATAACGGCATTATTCTTTCAATAATGGCATAACTACACTTAAAATTTAGTGAAAATTTATTCTGACTTACCTGCCATTTTTAAGTCGAATACTTTGTGGTGCTGTTGCGTGTGATGAGAAGGAAAACACACATTTATTAAAATAATAAATATTTAAAACAGAAAACAGCAAAATAAAACATAATAAAAGATGTCGGAAAAAATTGTTCTAAAGATATTAATTTGTGATTCAATTTTATCTCTTGATCTCGTACAGTTGCCATAGCTTACAACTAAAAGTGCACAAAATTCAAAAATGTGAAATTAATTCAGAGGGAAAGAAACAGAAAATATCACTGCTCACGCGATCTTGTTCATTCTCGTTTCGTTGAAAAATATCGTCTGTCTCAAATATTCCGAAATCGTTTTCATGGCGCAAAGAACAAAAATAAGACTCGAAATAAATGAAGTATCAGAGCTGAAATTACATTAAAAAATATAATTTTTTTGAAGAATAATTACTTTTTCAGCAGTACTGGTAAAACAATCGAAGTAATCGTAATATTCAATAGACATTCCAATTTTTCCAAAACTACCAAATTATGGTTGATTTAAGTATACTTACTCAGATGTTTTAGCATGAAACTCATCTAATATAACAATAAAGAAATGTTTAATTTGCATTCAATAAACTAATAGGTAATGTATAAAATAAAATACACTGCAATCACATATCTGGAATAGAATTCATGTGATGCCTACACAAACACAAAATCGAGCATAGAACAGAAAGACGGACAGACATACTTTCGCAACCAATTCTACTCACTAAATGAAAATAAGTACTCACTGTATGCAAATTTCCATGAAAATATCTTAAACCGCGTGGACGTGTATAGGGCACAACATACAGACAGACAGACACCAAACGAGAAAAAGGCGGATTCGGCATCAGTACTATCAAATCGGTTCTACCTGGATCATTTGAAAATATTTTCTTATGTGATAATAAGAGCGTCCTCAGTCTCGCGATTTCTTCAGGGGTACACCTCTCAGTTAAATTACTGTCTCGTACTATTTCCTCGAAATCATAAACATTTGGGTTTGACGTCGGGTAATTTATCTCTAGATCCGATTCGGACGTTTCGGTACTCTCTCCACTAATCAACAAGTTAACTGTCTCCGCTCGCTTATGGTATGGTTTAAGTAAGTTTACATGTAACACCTGAGTTTTCTCTGTTCTTCCTGGCATTCTAACTATGTAATTGGTGTCCGAGAGTTGACTCTCGATCACACCAGGGCCAATCCAATTTACAGACAATTTGTTGGGTTTGGAAGCAGTTACGACCAACACCTTGTCTCCCTTTTTAAACGTTCTCAGAACCGCATCTTTATCGTATAAGTTTTCCTTTTGTTTTGCATGTCCGAAACTCGCTCATAGGCTAATTCCTGACAACGCTTCAAACGATTAATCAATTCGAACACATACTCGGTCACGACGTTTCCTTCTTCCTCTGGCTCTACCCAATGTTCGAACAATAAAGTCTCGGGCGTTCTAAGGTTCTTCCCGTGTACGAGATAAGCTGGACTAAAATTTGTTGAATCATGAGTCACTGTTCTTAATGCTAAAGGAGCTGCCGGAAGATTTTTCTCCCAATCCAATCCCGACTCTAAACATAAAACCTTCAATAACCTATTTACTGATCGATGCCATCTCTCTACTGGATTGCTCTGAGGATGCCTTACAGAACTGTGGGTCACTTTAATGCCAAATTTGTTGAAAAATGTAGATGTCAAATTACTGGTGAAGCACGTGCCTAAGTCACATTGAATTTCTCTGGGAAATCCCAACCTACTGAAGATTATCATCAGAGATTCCACTACCGATTCGGAAGTAATATCTCGAACCGGGATTGCCTCTGGGTATTTCGAGGCCATACAAATAGCCGTAACCAAATACCTATTTTCCTTACTGGAATGAGGAAGGGGTCCCACCGTATCGACATTGATTTTGGAGAAGATCTCTTTAATTACTGGCACCAATTTTAGATGGGCCTTTTTCTTCTCTCTCGGTTTTCCTACTCTCTGACAGGGATCACATGTCTTCACATACTCTTCCGCATCCCTAATGCAATTCGGCCAAAAATAATATATCAGCAGTTTGTCTTTGGTTTTGGTCGAGCCTAAATGAGCAGCGACCTCCTCGTGACATATTTTCAAAATCCCCTCTCTCATTTGCGCCGGAATCACTAACTGCTTCTTCTCTTCCCCACGGTGATCAGTGGTTATACGGAAAAGCAAACCATTTTCGACCCGATATTCGCCGATCTTATCCCCTGCTACCTTCTCCCAAAGCGAGCTCAGTTTAACACAAGTCCTTTGTACTTCACCGAACTTCTCTGGCGAAATCTCAACGAGGGGGGTCCCCTTCTAAGGTGGCGGGAGTACCAAAAGGGGATCGTCACTCGCCCCATCAGTCGACGCACAGTTTTCGGGGGGTATCCCGACCTCCCCTTCCTGCCTGACTTTTTCCGTTCTCTTTTTACTACGGGTTACTACCGCGTTCACCATCTGTGGTCGGCTATTTATCTCCTCGAGCAGTTCTTGCGTCGAATTTCCCAAGAGATAGTGGTTTAGTTCGACGGTTTTGTCGACCAATGCTGCCTTAGTTATTACCCTTCCGCATTCTCTGCTTTCGATACACATTTTCGCCACTGGCAAACATCGAAATTATTTTCCAGTGCCTGTTTCAGCCAAACGGTTTCCCCGGTGTAATCGTCTGGTCTCACCAAGTGATTTGGAGAGACATCCAAACTGGTTCCCCACTATCCCTTAATATTACGGTGATTACACCATTTATTACTGCCTCACTAAGATAGGGGGCAAACGAGGGGGCAAAACTATCCTCAATATCTAAATGATTCACGCGTTCGTGATTTTGGGTTTTTCTGAGCTCGGGACATTGTGGCCTTAGATGATTCGTTGAGTGGCATATGTAACACGCGGGTGCAGTTCGCCGTTCGAACTCCTTCTTTCTCCAAGTGGATGGATTTGGATGTGCATTTCTCCAATTCGGGCGGTCGTTTCTCTCGGGCTCGATTTTCCTGACGGTGGTGGGCTTGTTTTCTATTCGGGTCTTATCCAGAAAACGTCTTTCTGGGGGCCTAGTGACGAGAGGTTTCCTCACAGTATGTCTCGCAGCTTCGTATTGGTCTAGTTTTTGTACTAGCTCTTCCGGGTCGACTATGGTCGCCCACTGATCAATTAAGTGTTCTCTGATCTCGGGAGAAACTCTCTTTTTAATTTGATCGGTGATCATTAGACTTTTAAGGTCTTCAAATTCCCTTACACCAACTCCTTCTATCCAACCCTCCAAATAGCTCTTTAGCTCAAAGACTAGATCTTTCCAGGGCGTTTCGGGGCGTCTCTGATGCTGCGTGAATTTATTTCGAAAGGTTTCCGGGTTTAATTTAAACCTACCTAGGAGGACACCCTTAATATGTTCGTAATTTTCGGATCTTTCGAGGGGCTCTCTCATAATTATCTCGGCGATGTCAATCGGGAGTAAGTAGAGAAGGTGTGTAACCCAATCGACCTCCTCTATGCCCATTTTCCTAGCCTGTCTTTCGAACAAAGTAAACTACAAAGCCATGTCTGATTTTTCAGGGTCAAATTTTTGCATAACCGTTTTCAGGTTTTTCGTTGGCCTAGGATTTTCAGATGGACCTGATCCCAAGCTGTTCCTTTCCGCGTCTTGTCCCAATCTAAGTTTTTCTAATTCGAACATTCTAACGCGTTCTCGTTCTTCTGCCTCTATGTCCCTAGCCCGTTCTTCTGACTCTAAAGCTCTAGCTCTAGCCCGTTCTTCTGCCTCTAAAGCTCTAGCCCTTTCTTTTATAATAACCTGTAGTTGAGCCTTTACCCATTCTTCATCATACTGTGGGCTCTCGGTTATCTTTGTGGTTATGTCAACCACCCTATCGTTTGGACCTAGGTCGATACCTAACTCATACGCCAGTTTTTGCAAATCTGCCTTACGATATCTTGCTAAAAATGCCATTTTAAATGCTTTATACTCTGCCCTTACAAAATTCTACACAAAAATACTACTACTACTAGGGGTACCCAATACTGACACAATACAATACAATACTATAATAACACAATATACACTAAATCCCCAAAATAATTCTAACACAAGTTTTACAATAGATACAGATACCAAGTATAGCTTCTAGAAGATCTGATAAAATTTCAAATGCTAACAGTGTTTAAATTCAACAACTGACGTTTACTTTAAAATTTCAACGGAAACAATTTTGAAAATAACTACAGTTTCTAAAAATTTCAACCAAGATATTTTCCTAACTTGCAACCACTCAATTATACATACAATTGTTCTCAGCAAAAATATTTATCACAAGTTTCTTAACAACTTTTCCTTTCCGAAAAACTTAAAAAATTTAAGCACCTCAAGCAAAAAATTTTAAATGTTAATTATTTAACTATCCTTTTACTTAAAACCTAACATAGAATTTATCCAACTAATTTTCAAAAAATTCTGCCTCTAAAGTAAATCAAGACTTACCTGTCGTGCTGCCCAGGCTATGGTCGTCTATGATTTACTTCAGGTGTACGAGTAGTCGCTCCCGCTTTTCCACACCAAACTTGGTCTTTTAAAACTCTTTTCAACACAAAACTTGGTCTTCTTATCTTCTTTTTCGGAATTCGGCGTCCCGCGTTCTTTTCCGGACTGGCTGTCCTTCACGATTTGGCTTGGTGTCGATTCTCTACTCCACTTCACGGCTGGTTGTCGATCCCTTTCTACTACACTCCACGGCTGGTTGTCGATCCCTTTCTACTCCACTCCACGGCTGGTTGTCGATCCTTTCCGCTGGCACCAGTTGATTATGACGTCTTAGGGAGGGAAGATTCATTCACTACGTAAAAATGTTAGCAGTGGTCTTGAATAAGGTGTTTTTTATTTACAATTCAAGGAATAACCTTGAAGGAATTTGGTAGGTGGCGTTTTACAGACTGTAAATTGTCCTTTTCCGCAGAACTCCGATGTAGATTATCCGACTCGGGTGAGCCCTTCTCCAGACCTTACTCGGGTGAGTAAATGTTTTCTAGCTCGAGTGAGCTTCTCCAAAAGTTCTCGCACGCGTGTACGAAGTCAGCAAACGGCAGCTCAGGGTCGAGCTTTTTCTCCCGTCTAATAGACAAAATCCCAGTTTGGGCAATCAGTTCGATAGGTCGTGTGCAATGCAGCACAGTAGCAGCTCAGGCTTGAGCTTTATTTTAGCGTCTGATATCCGGAATCCCAGTTTGGGCAATCCGTTATGAGTCCACGAACAGCTGTCGCGACTCGGCACGTCTCCAGAGACGGGATATCGGACAAAAAACCGAGAACGGTTTTAACTTCAGCCGGATCAGTTTGATCCCTCGGTCTGGTCTCTCCTCTTCCAACCCCAAAACGCTCTCGACTCCCGAAAGTTCCAGGGGGTTGTTGGCCCCCCTCTCTTTTATTGGACACACTTGTCGTCTCGCTGTTGGCTGTTCGAAAACCGTTGATTTTCTATCTCGACGGTAGCCTCATTAGCGGACGGCGGCCCGAACAAAAGCATCCGCGGGTTCTTGTGATGATGTTAAAGCAGCGGAAATGAACTACTGCCTGGGTGTCTCGTCGGCATAGCGACAAAGATCCTTCGCTCTGTTTCGGTCGAAACTCAATCCCTCGAACCAACGCCAGCTCGTTAACTCACGCGGTCTGAGGTCATACGCGGTGTGACCTTTCAGCGTCTGGCTTGACCTCTTGGCAGTTTCTACGCCGAAAGCTTGTTTTTTCTTTCCTCGCCACAGACTTCGTCACAGTACCTATTTTAGCTTTTAATTATACGATACTCGATTTTCGTACTTTTATTATATAGACCCATACCAGGTCCATATAATTGGACATCAGGCTTCTGTCGCTCCATTTTGACTGGATTCATTATTCGATTAGAATTCCTAGATCCACAGTCTCTGACTATAACAAAAGAAAAAAAATATTATATATATATATATATATATATATATATATATATATATATATATATATATATATGTAGCATTATTCTACAAATCACTAGGAAATTAGCCCCTTATCAATTAGAGCAATATGGATACGTACCCCGTACCAGTGGGTGACATCCCGAAGGATCATATCAGCATCGGAGATCTTTCTTTTGGGTAGGGAACGTTTTAAGAGACGCTGTCCCTATTGTACCTATCCTGAGTGATTCGCTGCGTCTAGTCCAATAGGGATCAACAAGGGTGGGGGCGTCTTACGTTCCTAGGGATTTGGGAACAACTCTTCCCTTAAGCAGGGAGTTTGAATCTCTTGAGCGAGGCTTTTTCTGCGGTGTCGGATGAACAGACAAATCCGGTTGACGAATAGACAAAAATTTTGCAAAACAATAGAAAATGTAAAACTGAAAGCCTCAAAATGTCATTTTTTGCAAAACAGAATAGAATTTTTGGGCTATGAAATTTCTGATGGTCAGGTTACCCCTGATAATATCAATATTCAGATAATCAATAAACTACAACCACCAAAAAATGTAAAGGGCTTACAAAGGTATTTAGGATCTATTAATGTATATCATAAATTCTTAGACAATTACGCTAAACTTAGAGCACCTTTAAGCAGTTTACTGAAAAAAGGGGTTAAGTTTTTATGGACTGAGAAATGCCAGAAGGCATTTGAACAATTGAAAAATGCCCTTACTTCCAAACCAATACTTTCGATCTATAAACCGGATGCGATTTGTCACATATGTGTTGATGCCAGCCAAAGTGGCATTGGTGCGGTGTTAAAACAACCTGATGCATCAGGGGCCTTACATCCTATCGCGTTCCATTCTAGAAGTCTAAGAGACTATGAACGTAACTATGCCATCACTGAACTAGAATGTCTTGCTATAGTTGATACGTTAGACAAATTCCATCATTACCTGTTTGGGACAAAATTGGTGATACATACTTTACATAAATACATTAGTTTGGTTAAAAAATGTTAAAAACTTGAAAGGTAGATTGTTTCGCTGGTCACTAAAACTAAGTATTTATGACTACGACATAAAATATATTAAAGGCACTGCAAACATAGAGGCGGATATGTTATCTAGAGATACTTTCCCTACATCTGAACAAACGATTAACCAAAACGAGTCAAAATGTGTATCACACTTGTTGCAATTCGTTGAATTGGAAGAGGCTCAAAAAGCAAATAACTTAAGTGGAAATTTCATTGAAATTGACAATATTCTATGCATAAAAAAGAAAGGGTTCACAAAAATTGTAGTTCCTTTTACACTCAGACAAAAATTGTTGAAACTAGCACATGACAAATTTGGTCATCCAGGAATGCAGAAAATGATAAATTTAATAACACCCATCTACTATTGGCAAAATATAAATTTAGATTATGCTAATTATAATAGACATTGTCATGTGTGTCAAGTCAACAAAAAAATTAGGCAGAAACGTTATGGATTGCTTCAATCCATGCCTCCAGTCGAAAAACCATTTGAGCTAATTGCAATTGATAGTGTTGGCAGTTTTAATTATTACAACTCAACAAAAAAATATTTACATTTAATCGTGGACCACCATACTAGATATATGTGGTCTTTTGCCTCGAAAAGTGTGACAGCACAAACTTATACAAATTTTTTCAACAACTTTTCAATGAGCAGCAACAAAAACAAGTTTTAAGTGATAGAAACCCAGCGTTTACATCCTCACATTTCAAAAAATTCCTTAAACATCATAATATTAAACAATTGCTCACAACTGCCCACAGACCAGAATCAATGGGAAAGTCGAAAGATTAAATCAAACCATAGTGACTAGGTTAAGATGTAAAATGAATGAATCGGATAAGAAAATTCCATGGCCTAAATTATTAGAGCAGGTGACTAATGAATATAATTTAACACCCCATTCTGTCACTAAATTTCCACCAGCATACCTCATGTTTGGAGACATACCTTATCCTAGTCCTTTAGATCAAAATCCAATTTACCCTCCAGTAGAAGAAGCTAGGAAGTTATCCATGGAAAGAACAAAGCAATATCATGAAGGAAATAAAATTCATTATGATGCAAGGTTTATTGACACTGAATTTCAACCGGGAAAAATAGTAATATATGAGGAATTTGACTATCCTAATACACGCAAATTGACATCGCCTTTTTCTGGACCCTATACCATAATTAACAAGCATTCTGATAATAATTATGAAATAAGTAAGACAAATAATCATACCAAATAAAAGTCGGAAATTGTTCATATTTCAAAATTGAGGAAGTATAACCTACCGGAGAAACTGAAATTAAGCCACGAATAAGACGATGTCAATACTTAATATATATGCTTTGTTTTTATGTCAACTTGAATCAGTTGGTATACTGAATGATTATGGCTGAGAATTAAGAATCTTTTCCACTCAGGTGCACACTACAACCTAAATGTTGTATGCTTCCACTATTAATGGTATCCACCAACGAATAAATGGGTAAACTTTTTCTTACTCCTTGAGATTATTCAATTAGAATTCCTAGATCCACAGTCTCTGACTACAACAAAAGAAAAAAATAATATATATATATATATATATATATATATATATATATATATATATATATATAACATTATTCTACAAAGACTAGGACATTAGCTCCTTATCAATTAGAAATTAGAGCAATATGGATACGCACCCCGTACCAGTGGGTGACATCCCGAAGGATCATATAAGCATCGGAGATCTTTCTTTTGGTAGGGAACGTTTTAAGAGACGCTGTCCCTTTCGTACCTATCCTGAGTGACTTGCTGCGTCTAGTCCAATAGGGATCAACAAGGGTGGGGGCGTCTTACGTTCCTAGGGATTAGGGAACAACTCTTCCCCTAAGCAGGGAGTTTGAATCTCTTGAGCGTGGCTTTTTCTGCGGTGTCGGACGAACATACAAGACGTACTTTCGCCTTCGTCCTGGTGACTCTGCTCTGACGCGACCATGTCGCCATTTTGCCACTGTCTTGCATTTTCATCTGAGTACTGCCTGTGTGCCTTTTATGAATAAAGCATTGATCCGAAACAGTTTCCTCACTCGACCACAACTGCTTTACAAGCCGGCAGGACAAAATACTCGATGAAACCGACGTCAAAAAGAAATTACTTCCAACTTGCTGTTCAAAGCAGAGTTTCCCAGAGAGCAGCCGGACCCGAATCCTGAACCATAGCCCAAGTCTGCACAGGAGCGCAATACTGGACTAGAGCAGCCGGAGCCCACTCCTGAACCGGATCCCAAGCCTTGTCCGGAGTGTAATCCTGGACTAAGTGCCCGAACTCTTCTTTGGGACCACCAAGACCGGATATTTTGTGTCAAAAGACGAGAAAGGAACACATACTATTTGTTCCAAGGTGCAAAGGTAGACTACGCCATTGGGGTAAGAGCCGAACTTTTTTTTTCTCGCGCCATTTTGCGGATGTTCAAGACAAGAGAATAGACAATGCTATTGTGATAAACTAATGAATAATATTTTGTTACACATTGTAACAGATTTATACACTGCTATTTTGATTAACTAGTGAATAATATTTTTTCCACATTGTAACAAATCTGAGTAGCGAGTTAAATTTTTGTCGCGTATTTGTAGCATTTAATAGAATGTTGCTGTGTAATTGTTGAAATTGTTAAAATTGAGAATGACTAATATTCGGATAGTCGGGTTCCTCGGGCAATTTCATGTCATTAAGGAGTGGAAAATATTATCAGAAAATCATGGATAGTTCTACATGTGTCCTAAACGGTGTGGCCTTGAATAGTATAGAAATAACCCGAACCACTGATCAAGTTGGGGGCATACCAGGCCATTACAGATTGTGAAAGTTGCCACATATAATTTTTTTAGGCCAGAGCCGATGGCTGCATGTGGTCATGCATGTTGTTTTGCTGAAAGCAATAAATATCAGTGTTTGTAGTGGGGCAATATTTAAACTAAATTAGTTTTGCTTGCGTTTTCTATTCTACAAGTAGATGTATCTATATGAATGATATTCTTCATAAAAAAATCTGATTAAATAATTTAATTACTTTTACTTCTTTCCAAAGTTTTATTGCACAGCTAGTCCTGCTTAGGATATTGCACTATAAAATTCAAAATCTAACTGTAAGTTTGTATAAATGCTGATATAAATTTTTGTGGCAGCCTATCTGGTCATATTTAACGACAGTTAATATTAAGAGGTATAAATTAATAGATTAAAATTGGTAAAACGTGATTAGAAATATTACTAAATAATCTTCTACACCTGATCTTAAAGCGTAGAGACAAAAACTCATCTAGTAGTTTTATATTTCATCTTATTTACATTTAAATCTGTACATATTTTGATAGAAGCACAAAAGGAAGAATATTTATTAGTTATAAAAATATTTCTGTTTGGAAACCTGATTTCTGAATAAAAAAACGCTTTGAAATTACTTCGAAAGTGACATTTTAAAATAGAAACAAAGAGTTTGAGTTAGTCAGAAACATGTTTTTTAAGGTTGTTCTATATGTATCATACTTTGTGATTCATTTTTTTTATTTCACAAAACATATTTAAACTTAAATGACTTCCTGGAACTTCCTAAGACAATTTAGTAACGCATGAGTATACCTAAAAAGTCAGCATAATGAAAGGTAAAGATGTCACTAATGAAAGAAATATGATATACAATTTTCTTTTCTTTTTATTATTTATTTCGAATTTAGACCTTACGTATTAGACCGTTTCTAATATCTTCTCATTGAGGTGAGCAACTCTAGCTTTTGGGACACAAATTTCAGCACTTTGAAGGCGGCTTATAATCATTCTTGGTTTCCGTGAGTCTAAATTCAACACATTTGATTTTCTATTATTGGAAACACTCAAATTTGCAGACACAGATAAGTCTAATTTTACGATATATGAGGGTACCTATTTTAGTTTTTAATCATACAATCCTCGATTTTCGTACTTTTATTACATAGACCCATACCAGGTCCATATAATTGGACATCAGGCTTCTGTCGCTCCATTTTGACTGGATTCATTCGTTTTAAGAGACGCTGTCCCTTTTGTACCTATCCTGAGTGACTCGCTGCGTCTAGTCCAATAGGGATCAACAAGGGTGGGGGCGTCTTACGTTCCTAGGGATTAAGGAACAACTCTTCCCCTTAGCAGGGAGTTTGAATCTCTTGAGCGGGGCTTTTTCTGCGGTGTCGGACGAACAGACAAGACGTACTTTCGCCTTCGTCCTGGTGACTCTGTTCTGACGCGACCATGTCGCCATTTTGCCATTGTCTTGCATTTTCATCTGAGTACTGCCTGTGTGCCTTTTATGAATAAAGCATTGATCCGAAACAGTTTCCTCACTCGACCACAACTATATATATATATATATATATATATATATATATATATATATTAAAATTTCGTTTTCAGAAAATTCCAATTCCTTCCAGAGATGAGGATGATGATTTCATGCTTAAGATATTAAGTAAAGACCCTCGCGGCCCCTTGTGACCAGTTGACACTCTTGCAGTGTTCAGCAGACGGCAAAAGGGACTGAACGATATCTGACGTGGGTTTTGCAGACGGCGGAACCAGCGGGATATAGTAGACGCTTAACTTTTATTGAACAATTGTTATTTGCAGCAAAAGTGTGCTTTTGACGTCATACTCCAAACTATGTTAATGTTATAATCGTGATCGTCCAATTGCTTCGCGTATGCACGTCTTTCATTAAATGTTGATGAAATTTAGACAACTTTGTTTTCTAAAATACAAACCCTACATAATGTGGGGGCTCGGCCGGGATCAGAAACATATGACGGGTTTAAAAAAGGCATGAACAAACTGTGAACCAACGAATTACACTGGCAAGATTCCATCGAGCTACAAAAGAAGCAAGAAGATGTGAGTACAACTCTAACTTTTCAGCTATGGCATTTCTTGAACGAGCACGAAATAACCACTTATTAATTGTAGTAGACGAATTTGAACTAACAGTGCCTTAAAATGCTAAAGTGCAACAATTTGTTAGAAAACTAATGCAATGGAAAGACTACGACGAAAAGTTCGTTCACGAACAACATCTTTAATCTATGCATGCTGGAAATCAAAGTGTGTTAGCTGTAATACGACAGCAATTTTTGATTTTAAGAGGTTGAAAAACCATTCACCGAGTAATTGCAAAATGCGTTCGATACAGAAGACATGCAGCAAAAGGAATCGAGACCAGCCCTACGCCTCTTTCAGAAGATAGAATTAGGGAGGCTTTAGTCTTTGAAGTTACCGGAGTGGCTTTAGCTGGGCCAGTAAAAGATTGAAAGGAAAGAAAGAAGCTCTTGAAAGATATGACAGAAGCATGGATTTTAGTGTTCACTTGCTCCGTATACCATGCTATACATCTCAAACTGATACAAAGTCTTTCATCAAATTGCTTCATTTTATACTTACGACGACGATTCAGTGTAAAAAGAGGGCGTCCGAAAACAATATATAGTGATAACGGAAGCAATTTTGTTGGTACAGAAAATCTTATGAAATCCATCATCTGGGATCAAATCATTTGTGATGCTTCCATCTTAAGAATCCAGTGGAAGTTTAACCCTCCCAACTTCTGCTTTGTGGGGTGACTGGTGGGAGAGGATTGTACAGATGATTAAGTTGCTTAGAAGAGTTCTTTAATATATTTCTCTTTGACGGATGAAGAAATGTTTACGATTTAGTGTGACGCTGAAGATCAGACCAACTGGATAATGTCAACCAGTCTAAGAAATAGAGATAAAAGCAACATCTGAGAGAGGAATTCCGAAAAAGGTTTCGAGATGAATATCTTAGTCTACTAGTTCATCAATCACTTAAGTATAAACATCTAGAGCGATAAGTTAAGGAAGGAGACATAATCCTTATAAGTAGTGAAAACAAGAAAAGAATTGACTGCCCATTGGACTCGTCATTGCTACTTTCCCTGGGAAAGACAATATTATTTTAGTAGTCAAGGTGAAAACTGCAACCGATGAACTCGTCCGACCAGTTCAAGATGTTCATCCTTTAGAAGTGTCGCAATCTGATCAACTATACACAACAAAGTGATTCCTAAATCAGTTAAGACTGTTCCTGTAGCTACTAACTATACTTCTGAGGGAAAAGGAACTGTTTTTCAATGGAGATGTCACTGAAACTACTTGCATTATCGGTCTTTTACTTCGGGCGAGAAAAAAAAACGAAGGAAGCTTCGTTTTTGGGTACATCCAATAACAAGTCAAAGATTATTGAAAGGACAGTTTTAAAAGTTATTTCAAGATTTGTGTTAGCACCCTGCAAAGTTTTTCCAGTATTACAGAATGACAAAAAGCAGTTTGACGAATTGTTGGGAATAATTAATCCATCAATAACCTATAATGACACAACGTGGAGAATGTCCATACCACCAGAAGAACGTTTGTCAATAACTTTGAGGTATGTACAATTATTACGTATGTAGTATTTCTTTAATATATTATTATATCTATATATTACATTCGCACACTAAAATAATTTCTAATATATTTACTTTATCTATGATTTTCTTGAACCGGAAAATCTCAAAATCTGGATCTTTTCAACGGATATTTTGAAATAATTATGACCCCTTTAGTTAATTTTCAGTCCTCTCCCAAACATTATCATTACGCATATTAAAATCCACTACGTTAAAACAGTAACCTTACAATCCTCTCATTCCACTACTCCGATCACATTGATAAATTTTCACACTAAAATGAACTGTTTTGGGAATGCAACTTCTTTACTAGATACCGGATATTTAAAATAAACACCCATAGAATGGCCTTTGGTCCTTCTTTATAACTACACCAAAACACAAAATATATCTTCATAATTTTAATTATTGCACGGCTACAAAGTCAACTATTACACACTTTTGTATCCACCCCAAGTTAATAGATTCAGTATTGAGACAAACCAACACTTAATTCCACGTATCATTTTTGTAAATTTACTTATACCTAAGATTTTTTTAGGCGGTAAGTCATATACTCAGGACCTTTCCAATGCCTATTTCGTAACAATAGTGACCCCAACCGCCAACCCTCCGTCCGATCACAAAATTTGCAACTACGCAGATTAAAACTCACCATATTAAAACAACAATTTTTAACTTTCTTTATTTCCAACTTTTGATCACTACCATTATAATTATTAATATCCTGAGTATTTTTAATCTTTCTTTGGCCAGAGAATTGCATTGTGAATTGACAACTGGACTTCTACAATCTTTTCTCTCACTCAAATTAGTGACATGTATACTGTGTTTTTTTATACAGAAACCAGATCACGACTGCATCAAAACTGCAACTAAACTATCGTATGTGGGTGTTTGCACCAGCCTTTCCGTATGATTCATTGGGATAGAGCGACAGTCGCGTAAATAGGACCCGCTGCAACTTTTTAATCTCGGCGATTCTGCAATCGCAAGTGTGTGCACCTGCATTTGAAACAAAGAGTTTTATTTTAGCGACTGAAAAATCGCGCGACTAAAAATCACAAGTGTAAAGAAAGTTGTTCAACCAGTGCGTTAAGAAGTCTAATTTCTTCATTTTAATTAAGCGTTAAAACTATTTGACAGATAATTTG
Source organism: Metellina segmentata (assembly GCA_947359465.1). Classification (NCBI taxonomy): domain Eukaryota; kingdom Metazoa; phylum Arthropoda; class Arachnida; order Araneae; family Tetragnathidae; genus Metellina; species Metellina segmentata. Next base: position 39,129,445 of record OX375873.1, on the reverse strand, counting down.
TTCTTTCTATGGTATTGTAATCTAATGCGCTAATTTATTTATTTTTTGTGTGGTCATATTTGTTTTAATTTTCCGATTATCGAAAATGAAAAGGTGGGAGTATGTTAAAGTTGTTCGAATTATCGTTTGCATATTAGTTACTGCTATATTTTCGTATTATCGTTTGCATACTAATTATTGTTACATTTTCGTATTATCTTGTGAACACTAGTTACTATTATATTCTCGTGTAATTTCATTTGATAATAATGGCAACAGTATGAGAGAGATCGCACAGCTTCTGATCTCCGCTTTCATTCCAACATAGAATGTGTTAACGCAATTGTCTAAGTATTTCTATGTATGGAGTCAGGTAAAATAAAGTGTATTTTTGAAGAGAACAATTGAATAATTTATTCAAGGAGAATCTCGGTAACAAGTGGTGACAGTCCTTTATCAGTCACGAAGGGAAAGATCCAAGGACAACGCTTTGCAATATTGAACCATGGTCAAATGAGTAAGTCACTTGAGCTGGCACACTATCCTTCACACCAGGCTAAAGTGAGGACATTTAACATCACGACAGATTTAGCGTGATCCTGCCACCTTGTACACGATGGTCTTTGACTGATCCTAATTTCGAACTCGTTACTCTTCGGTAGCTAATCCTCCGGGCTACTGTGGCCGTAAACTATTCAGAATCCTAATTTGCTAGGAATCAAAGTGTTTATTAAAGTTTAACCTGATGACAAGTTTTGTACTGTATATATTTGATTTCATATCGTCCGTATAGTTTACTCCATATTTCAATAACTTTAATAACGTTGAAATATTGTTGACAAATAAAATGTTTTGCTCCAATCAGCTTCTGTAGATAATCTCACTTTACAGAAAAATAATAAATCGACATCATAAAACTGGCTATGGTTTCATAAAAGATTTATTTAGCCATAAGTCCTGCTAGAAAACGTACGCATTACTGTTTTTTTCGTGTACTTTATTATTCAATCATTTATTTACCTTATCCACACACACACTATTTTGTTTTCTAAAATGTTTTGAATTAATAAAGACATTTGATTGCAACATTGCGATATTATCCAAAAAGGAACCTAGTAGGTGATGTTTGTAAAAAATGTATATAGCCATCATTGATGTTACCATATGCAACTCGCAGTTGATCAAGTGCAAACGCACACAAATTCCAAAACGTTATTCTCTAATTATTTAAGTCAAGGTGTGGTATTTCCATGGTATGGAGACCTGGGAGATAGTACTCACAACTTACAAAATAAATGTAACAAATACACAATAAAAAGAGACACCACGTATTTTAAACTATTTATTATAGTTCTTTTTGCTTTTCATACATATTTGTGAACTATATATTAGAGTTTTTCATTTTGACATAATTTTATAAACTGAATATGACAGTTTTTTAATTTTTACACATTTTTATTAACTATATGTAATAGTTCTTTTTATTTTTCATACTTTTTTGTAAACAATACAGTACAATTTTTCATTTTACCAAACTTTTTAAACTATACATAATAGTTTTTTACATTTTTACACATTTTTATAAACTATATATATAATAGTTATTTTTGTTCGTCATAGTATTTTGTAAAAGATACATTATAGTTTTTTATTTTAACATAATTTTATAAACTATACATTAGTTTTTTTTCATTTATACACATTTTTATAAACTATATATAATAGTTATCTTTGTTTTTCATACTTTGTTGTAAACTATACATTATAGTTTTTAATTTTTTACACAATTTTATGAACTATACAATATAGTTTTCATTTTTACATAATTTTATAAACTATAAATAATAGTTTTTTTCATTTTTACTCATTTTTATAAAGTTTCCATAATATTTTTTTTTCCATTTTTTATACTTTTCAGTGAACTACATATAATAATAATTCATTATTTTCCTTTTTTTTTGTAAACTATGCATTATAGTTTTTTTTTTTTTTCAATTTTAGTTTTTTTCAAACTATTCAGTTTTTCTAATTTGTTTTCATTTGTTCGTTTTTATTTATTTTTTTTTGTTATTTTTAAACCCGCATCCATCCCACCCCCGGTTTGACACATACAACACATATCTTTGTTGACACACACGTTTTTTTGGTTTTAGTTTTTTATTTCATTTTTAGTAGTTTTTAATTTTTTTTAAACCCGCATCCATCCCACCCCCGGTTTAACACATATAACACAAATCTTTGTGGACACACACATTTTTCGTTTATAGTTTTTAGTTTCCTTTTTAGTATTTTAAAATTTTTTTTACTTTTATGTTAATATATATTTTTTGTTGTTATTTTTGTAGAATCCCACCACATCCCGCCCTGGAGTTTTACAAATCACATACATGCAAACATCACAATACGGTAAGTTCAAATTTTGGATCTTATGGTGCCGAATCTGAAATGAAAAAGACATGAATTAGATATTTTGCAGATGCACATATTTTATAGTTTGTAAAACTACTGAGCATGCACTTAGAATTTATTAGTTGTGAAAACAAAGATAAATGTTCCTTTTTCTCAAAATTTCTTTAAGACTAATTTATGCATGCGAGTCTAAGAACAAGAACTGTCTTGACTGGACTAGTATTATATGCTGCTTAAGAAATTCTTTATCTAAAATCTATTTCGTTACAATCTTCATATGTTAAAAGGAGGAATTATAACTTCAAAAACCTTATCAATAGACAACTAAAATTTGACATAGGATCAAGGATCTCATGTCTAAGGGGCCCATTGAAGTGTTTAAATACTGCTAAATAAAATTGTTGGATTAAAGTAGTATCGAAAACAAACATATTAAAAGGTTAAATTTTAAATGTCTTTAAGACCGACTTTGAAACCATATTCCGTTTTTTCAGTTGCTAGTTGTCAATTTGAAGCAAGGCTGTTCTATGAGAGCGATAAAGTCTTAGAACATGTTATGTTCCTCTGATTAAAGTTGCTATATATTGAAAAAGTTATGCTCAGCAAATTTTATTTAACATATTTTTTAACTCAACAGTAGGATTGGGGAACTAGTTTAACGTTACGAAACCTTGGCTCAGATTTAAATGAAGAACCAAACATAAAATTCCGAAACATTTCATACGATTGAAATCCTACATAAAAACTGAATTCGTAAATGTCTATAAGATGATTAGATAATTTATTTCGCAGTTAGGAACATATTCGATTTCTTGAAATACGTTGTACACCATTCAATAACAAGAGAAAAGGATACCTACCGTTCAAGGCCGCGATCACATCTTTAGTTATTCCTTCAAATTCTTTCATATCCAGATCATTCCTTAGTTGTTCACACTCATTCGTTTGCTCCATCTCTCTTTTTTCTTTATCTGAAAAAGGATTTTAAATTATCTTTTAGCACGGTGTTATAATGTAAGCTAAGTTTCAAGACACATTAACCCCGCGATATATTACGTTTCTTGGGGAGGAGGGAACCAAGAAAATAGAACACTCTACTAATAACAATAGAGCAAGGAAAGAGAAAATTTTACTTATTAGAAGTGAAAGCATTTATTTTTCATTACATCACGTGTTTTATTACTTAAAATCGTGTAAAACGTTTATGCGGTAAATTGTATTGCTACGCACGGTAGCTTATTTATGATATTTGCAAATTCCTTTTGGGTTTCATCCTGTGGGAAAATCTCAATCCCCTAACTTAAGGATCATATAGATGCAAGTGTCAAAATGTTACAACATAACCCACCCAAGAACAAAAGACAAGGTAATTAATTGTAAATAAGAAAAGATATCTTTAAATTTCCAATTCTATCGAAAAAGAACGGATTGATATTTTCTCCTGTTGTTTGCATATTGAAAATTAATCGACAGTCAAATAGACAAGTGCGATATAAGTCAATGTTCGATACTTAACGATACCATACGAACAGGATATGATCAATTTTTATTAGGAAGCTAATAATTTTAATAAAAAGTATTAATAGAAAGGTAGGTTATTTAATTACGCACATTGGAACAATAAAACGAGTTATTGGTTCCGAATTTTAATAGTTGTAACATATCTGCAGGATTGAAGCGAAACACGCTATAATGCTTAAACTACACTTTTGTTTCACACCAAATGCAACACATTGCAAAATGACTCGTGCTCCTTACTTGGAATCAAGGAAAAAACTTAGTATGTAAGTAGTTATTTAACGTTAACCAAAGACACACATCGGACTATTGGCAAAGGTCATGAATTAATCCTGAAGGAACAGATTAGTTTTGAACCACGGTCAGATGACGAGTTTAACGGAAGAAAGCCACGTTTGATTTAAAATTATCCAAAACATGTATTTTACAAGATCGTTCTAATACTATGAAATAACCAAACAGGTGATAACAGCATCCTACGATTTACACATCATACGCCATATGAACGCTGTTTACATAATTCTGGTGTGTGGTTACCAAGTGTAACAAAAATCTGGGGAAAATTAAAGGATAGGTAAGTATAATAATTGTATGTTTCACATCGCTAAATTCAAACCCTCGTACAATTCTTTACTGTTATATCAAGCTATATGACTTCGATTTTGTCTTCCTTTCCAAAAAGTTGATTTAGAAATTTAATATATTTTTTTAAAGTTAACGTTTTAGTATGGATACGTTTAATTTAATAAATGGAATTTAAAAAGTATTTTTATTTCTTCTCAGGTCGTTTTGGAATGAAAAAAAAATAAAAAATAAAAGAAATGAAAGCTTGACGAAATTTCATTCACTTAAATTAAGTGATAATTAAATTAATCGGTAATTATATTAAGTCAACTACAAAACAAATAATAAAATTTCTCGTACTCACCATTCCAGGTGTTATCTGTCTGAACTGGGGGCTCAGATGTTTTGTCCCCTATGTTGAAGAAAAAATTTAAACTGTCAGCTTAATATATTTGAAAAAATGATAAAAAATCATTTTAAATTTTGAAATGATAGATAAATGTGATTTAAATGCACTCTAAGAAAAGCAAAAGTTGCACCTAGAAGGAATTATCAGAATGCTATGAAATTTTTACAAGGTCGGTTAAGTGCTTATGAATGAGTAAATGATTAAAATTTGACACTGAAGTATACAAACTTTATTGAGAAATATAAAAAAAAAGTGATATCATACACTATTGCATATGACCGCCATTTTTTCCTATTGTAGCATGCCAAGCGCCCTGGTAGTGAGTCATACAGGCTCTTTATGAAGTCATGCGACAGTCAATATCATGCCTAAACCCTGTCACGTATTTCCAGCAGAATTCACAGTACGGGTGTAGTGATGATATCTCGTCCAATCTCATCCCATACATTCATGATAGAGGAAAGGTCCGGTGAGTAAGCCGGTCATAGTAAGATATAGTTATGTCGTAGACAAGCTCTTGAGGCAGCAGCAATATGGGGTCAAGCATTGTCTTGTATTAAAGCGCGTGAATCTGTGAGTTCAGGAATGGGAGCGTAACTGGCTGTAAAATTACTTGTACGTAACTCTGACCTATCAAAGAGTCAGTAACGAATACCAAATGTGATTTTACATTATAAACAATTAAACATCTTACCATGACACCAGTTCTGGGCGTATGACGCTACAAACCATGAATCGGCTCTGTCCACGTTGCCTTTACCCAAGGATTCCACTGTCATTTCCACCCAGACAGAAGCGGGAATCGCCAGTGAAGACCACGCGATGCCATTTGACGCCCCATGTTCGTCTGGTACGACACCATTCCAGTCTTTGATGGCGATGCAATGCTCTTAAAGGCAGTAGTCGTAACGGTCTACGTGAGTTTAGTCCCACGTCGTGAATCCGTCGATAAATGGTGCGATAACTTTCCCACTACCCGTTGAATGTCTGCAACAGTGGCTGTTGGATCAGTACGCGCATGTCTTACAACACTTCGATCCTCTCTCGGTCTGGTTGCTCTAGCCCTTTCTGAGCCTGGTTGGCGGTGGCATGTGCATGTTGTATTTCCCGCTGCCAACAGCGTGCAACATTAACATCACTATAACCAAAATGTTGCGCAATCCGTCGATTAGACCATCTACTTTCTCGAATGCCTATTACTAGACGTCTGTCAAACTCTCCCAGTTGCTTAAATTGCTTGAGAACTTTACCAGAGGCATAACTCAATGAGAAACGATGTAACCAATTCAACAGCAGGTGTTGAAAGTAATTTTCTGCGTTACTGAATGTCCTTTAATGCCCCGGTATGCATCGTGTTTAAGAGCTATCCTACTTGTGGCGCAAGCTCAAACGATTGTGAAAATGTGATCATTTGCATCTCCTTCTCATATATACCACTCATCCAAACTTCATTTATACTGGTCTACTCCTTCCAGGTGCAACATTTATTTGGCTTAGAACGTATATGAAAAATGCCCAATGATGAGTATCATACATGCACTATTTTTACAAATATGTACGAAGGCAATATAGTAGCTTAAAGATTTGTTTTACTTTCTTACCTTCTCTTAATCTGTTCACCTCTAATTGGGCAAACCCAAGTGCAAAGCTTTTTCTTCTGTATAAAAGCCGAAGGCTCTCGATAGCTCGATTTTTCTTTTTCCTAAAAATTTATTACTAAAATTAGTTTAAAAATACACATTAAAAATTATCTTTATAAAATTAAGGACTTCAAGCTGAGAAAATTACAGCTGGTTTAGGAACTGATATGAATTGTTGTCATTTTCCGCTTGATGAGAACAAAGGTTCGATCCTTATTAGTGCGTGTAGGTGGTCTTTCAGCAAATGCAAAGTAACATTGCAAACACTTTTTGCATGAATCACAAACCCAATCTAAATAATGATTGAGTAAATAGTTGTTCAACTTTGTGAAGAAATGCAAAATGTGACATTAAACCAAAATGAGAAACAAGCTAGATTTGAGGCAACTAAATACGTAAATAACTTCCAACCGAAAATTTCATGGCAAAATTATTCTAATTAAATTGGTCATCAATTTTTTTCTCATTGAAATCGTTTTTCTTAGAATGAAGTAAGTTTAATTTGTTTTAGAATATTTAACACGAATCGGCAGTACACGAATAATTTTAATACAAAAGAAATTGGTAGGAAAAATTAAAGAAGTTTTGGAATCATTGAGGATGTGTCCGTGATAATACATCATGTGAGTATCATACATTTGCACTTTTTTCCCAAGAACCAAACAATTGCACACTTTTGGCATCGAAATCTCATAAACGCTTTAATAAATCGAGATGTGAATGTTCTAAAAAGCTAAAGCTGTCTGTGAAACAAGTTAAAAATAAAAAGTTGTAAACAATATAATATTGTATGTAATCTTCACAGCATGAATGTTTTAATGAGGGCTGAAGTTTAAAAGTTTCAATCCAGTCATTTTTCATTATGCCATCACTCCTCTAAAAATTATGCATGTGACCACTCTGGATTAATTGGTTTGCCCACTGTGCATTTGTATGTTGTGCAGCAGCGATTTCTGAAACATACTCTAGGTTCATTCCTCTCTTGTTTGTCAATAATATTTTTCTTTAGTTTGTATGAACATTGCGTGACGTCACACCCGTTTGGCACAACTTGGCCTAATGCGTGTCTTTTCACCGTAAAACGCAGTCAACCAGCTCTTATATAAGAAGTAACCCATTAGTGAAGGAAACTTATTTTAACGCAAGACAAAAATCGACTAAAAATGATATGAAAAGATTCCTCATGAATAGGCTTCATATCAAAATCCAATCCATAGAATGTATACCGTCGGTGCTTGATGCAAAAATGTAATCGAAAATGTCATCAAGCTTCAGCATTTTTTCTCTAAACTTGAATGTGAGTGTATGAAATAAAAGAGGAAAGAAAACTGGAAAACCCTTAGCAAACCTTTTTATACTGTGTTTAAATTGAGACGAATGTTTTAAATGAAAATCTGTATAAGAAAGTTGTTTTAAGTACTTACAACTCTTCTTCCATTTCCTTATTCGATCTTTCCAGTGATGTTAACTTTGCTTTCATCCTCATCGGATCTTTATCGAGAGCCTCCAGCTTTTTCAGGTATTTCAGGACTTTTCTCTAAAAATGACAATGGAATTATGTTTACAGACCAAATCTATAAAACCCGTTCTTGATATATGAGAGTGTTTAAAATAGAAATTATAATACAATTTTTATTTATTATTTTATTTTTGAGGTATATCACTCACATTTGCCACAATTCGATCCAATTCATCTTGGGTTTGCACAATTAAGAACCTGGAAGAAAATGTCTTCAATGTGAATTCTAAGTTAATTCTAAGAAAAATTATGTTATCGTGTTTAATAATTAATATAAATATTCCGTCTGAGAAGTATTCTACTAAACATATATTTTCAGATTTAAGAATTGGATTGATTAATTTGTACACGCAAAGATTGGTGTAAATTCTAATCGGTTGCATTTCAATGGGAGTAATTTGTAATTTTTATGTACAAACCCATTGTAAGCAAATCTGTCTTGTGTTTAACATTAGTTTGCCTCAAATGTGCTATTGATCAGAATAAAGCCAATTCCCACCGGATTCCTACACTAATAATACATACACTGAGAAATTGTGAAGCTTGAATGATTAATTTCCACCTTTTTGTAAAAATTGAACTGTTGTTGCGCTCACATGGTTGGTTTATGCAATCAAAATCATTTATCGTCTACATGGAAAATATTGTTCATAGCTAGGTTTTGACTAGCTAATTTCAAAAGCAATTAAAAATAAAAGTTGTGACTCAAAATAAGGAATTTTAGTACAATATATTACATGTCTAAATCATTTTATTTCATTAATGTTATTGGAAACGTTTTTGAAATTTTGAAGGTCGATGTTGAAGTTACATCTCGATTATCAGTGAAAAATCAATTTATGAGCAGAGACATTGTCTGGCCTTCAGAACATTAAATACAAGGTTTGTCCCAAAAGTAATAAGAAACATTTTTCTGGGCATTTCTGGCACATCCCCAAGGAATACCGGTGGCTCAGAAATGTGGATAAATATATCAGTGACGTATTCCAACGGTCGCGCAGCTGCTCCTAATTCAGAGCGCATGCCCAGTGACCTAACATTGAGTAGTAGTAAGCGTGTCTCGTTACGCTTAAGATGAAGCGATCTATTGACTAAGGCCATGCAATAAAGTTTTGCGTTAAACTCTCGGTTAAAGTGGTAATGAAACCTTGCAATTGTTAAAGGAGGCTTACAAAGACGAAGTTTTGTCACAATCGCAAGTTTGCAAGCGGCAAAGCTCGGAGTGGCACACTCCAAACTCTGCTCAACCAAAGAAGGCTCGGATGATAAAATCACGTGTCAAAACACTACTGATCGTGTTCTTCGACTCTAAAGGAGTGGTACATAGAGAATTCGTACCACCTGGGCAGACACTGAATTCACACTTTTACTTGGAAGTACTCAAGCTCTTGAAGAAAAGGCAAACCGCGTCCGCCCAGAGATTGCTGGCAGCTGGATCGTCCACCACCACAACGCTCAGCCTCCTCCCCCCCCCCGGCGTTGGTTGTGACTAAATACATGACCCAAGAACACATCCCTGTTCTTCCCCATCCACCATACAGTCCCAACCTGTGACTTTTTTTGTTTTCACTGCTTAAAAGGGACATGAAAAGACGCCATTTTGAACACTTCAAGATGTTTAAAGAGCCGTAACCACAAAGCTTCGCGGCATCTCACAAACTGAGTTCTAACATTGCTACAACTGCCATCAACGCTGGACCAATACTCGATGTATTGCTGCCCAAGGCGCATACTACGAAGATTATGTGTTGTTCTTTGTAAGAACGATTATTTATTTTCTGTAATTTTTTCCCATTACTTTTGGAACAGACCTTGAATAATTAAATTTCAGTAAAAGTTTTTCAATTTATCAGGTTTTAACTTGGTTTTGATTTTTTAAAAACTACATTGTTAAAAAACTTTCAACCGTTGATCGCCCACATTTTTGAATTTTTTCTTTAACCTCATTAGTTCAGAAGTATCACTTGTGATACTCATGTTTCTGATTTTTTTTTCTCATTCACACACATGCATGAAGATTTGTGTAACTTGTAAAAATAAAATGTAATTTCAATACAATCTTTCAATTCTTTATTTTTGATTTTGCAGTAGATTAACCCTGAAGTATCACATGTGATTATTGCCCCCCCCCCCTCCTATCAAAAATAATAAAACTGATTTTTTTAAAACTTACAATGATCGGAATAGTAACTTATAAATATTTCTGAGGAAAATCAGTTGTTACTTTTGTGTTGGGACTGTGGAGGCTATGAAGAGATTTTTCGAACTGGAAAAATATTGTAGCCCTACTTTTATGGGATTAAAAAAAAAGGCTAACTCAACAATAAAAGTCAATATCATTATTCTTTAGTCTGACAGTCTAAAATATCGGGAAAACCCTTTTTATTCAATTACAGCCTCAAGCCTCTAAGGCATGTTTTCCGAAAGACCCCTTAATTCGGCGATCCAACTCGTCCGAGAATTTATCGATAGGGCCTGGGCTCTGGGCAGGCCAGTAAATTCGATTATCCCATTGTCACCATACCAATCCATAGTGAACCTCACAACATGACAGCTGGCTTTGTTGTCTTGCAAGTAACATGGGTCCAACCCGTAAAACTGCCACAACGTAGGAAGCTGTCATCCAAAATAGTGCAGTAGGCCTGTGCGTTTAGCTTACCATACATTTGGACCAAGAGTCACAGTCCATATCAGGAGAAATACCCCCAGACCATTATTCCACCCTTCCGCAAAACTTTAATGCGGGACAATGTATTCTGGCAGAAGACGTTCACCAGGCAGACGCCAGACCTAGACCCTGTTATCCGAACGGTAGAGGGTGAACCTTGATTTTTTGCTCCAGAGATTCCGTTTCCACTGATCTAGGGAACACTTTCAACGTGCTTTGCACCACATTAACCGAGCAGCGTGGTTGGACTTTGTGATAAAAGACTTATGTTCGGCAGCACGACCCTGAAAACCAAGCAGATGTGCTTCCTTACGGATGGTATTAATTGAAACAACACTCCCGGTTGCCTGTTGAAACTCCTGGAGTATGTGGGCCATTGGTTGGGTGTGGATCTTCTGAATTTTTCTGGACAGCACCCGTCAGTCCCACTCCCAGATTCGTGGGTCTGCCGACTCGTGGCACATTCCGACAATCACATTCACCTTCCACTTCTAAATCACATAGACCACTGTCGATTTTGGGTAATTCAGATCGCTAGATATGTCCCTTAAGGATCGGTCATTTCCGTGATACCCGACGATCACACCTCTCTCGAAATCAGATAACTCTGCACTTCGTGGCATCTTGCATACGACAATGCCAATTTTGTTTCCTTCACGATATTAAACGGTGGAGGGCATGATGTATATCAGGACCGCAAATATCGTTATTTGCATGGATGTCCAAGTACTTATTGGAAGATAGTGTACTCTAATCGTGATGTGAAATATGTTAAAAATATCATATAATTAAATAAATATGCATTAAAATATCTAAAAGACAAGATTGGAACAAAAATAAATTCTTGCATATTTTAATAGAACATCTAAAGAGAAATTTAACACTAATACTTTTTTCTCTTACACTTGTGGTAAGTGAACTATGAGGGGAAATGTATACCAAACAAAACCTTTTTTAAGATAGAAAATTTCAACAAATATGAATAAATTAATAAATATAGAAAAATTCAAACAAGAAATGGAAAAAATCATAGATAGAACATTTTACCATTATCAAGTCAAAAAATTTCCTTAACTGCTGATATAATTGGCATTATGCTACTCACATTAAGAGTCCAACTGCAATTATCATAATTTCAACTATCATTTCGGCTGCCTTGATTGTTTTATTGATGTGGAAATAACAAAAACACCGATGCGGCTATATTCGCACTAAGATTTATGGTTAAGCACTATACTTTTACGAGAGTAAATTTTCGAGGTGCTAGTCGTTTCAATGAACAGCTTTCATTTGATCAAAATATTCTTTTCGCAGCATCTCAACAGTGCGAATGCATTGTTCCAGACATTATTTTGAAAAAGCATTGTTACTCAATAATGTGCACATCTGTTTTAAAACGCTTTGTTTCGTGTATTGTTGAAAAGTATTCGTTGTTGTAGAATGGTGAGGATGTGAATTTCTAAATTTTAGCACAAATGTTCATTTTAGGGTTAAAATGCACATTTAGTTTACTCTTTTTATTTTACACACGAGTAAAACCTTAAGTTTATAATTACAAATAAAAATATCATAATCGTCCTTTTAAAGTTTCGTAAAATTAAAAAATGGAATTAACTTGTTGAATTCCCGCATTATGAGATTATAGTTAGTTTATTAAATCCACGTTACATTTATGCCCACAAAATATGTGCACTTGAATTTGAATGTTGAATAAATGTTTATACTTACTAAATTTAAAACTTCATCATATTCTAATGTTCTATTCTGAAGGAATAAACTTTTGTCAGCTCTGACCCATTGTAAAATCGGCACTAAACCCTGTATGCATTTCCCTTTAGATGTGTATAATTTGAAAAGTTTACTGAGGTTGTTAACTTTTAGTCAACTTTTATTCAATAAATCGAGATTGCATCGATATTGGAACAAGAACTCATGAAAGAAAAACACTGCATCCAATGCATTTATTCAAACACCTTTGAAACCTTTACGAAGAGGCAGAGAATATGGTTAGGTGCGATAATTACATTGCAAAGATTGGGCGGAAACGTCACCCTCACCTAATAAAGTGACACATAGACACAATAAGGCCACAACACAGAATGTAGTGGAAAAACGCTTTACTACACTAAAAAAAATGAAAAGGGAGCTGAAAACCATGTTTTTTGATATTTCGACTCAGAACCGCAAAAGATTTGAAGTTTGGGTTGTAGTAGAAACAAGAAAAGGGAAGGTCTCTGAGTCTTTCTCTACGGTGAAAGGGAAACTTTTGACGTCATAGCGGAAGGAATCGGCCTGCGAGCAATTCGTCTTCTCGCTGTCACTCTGAGGTCTAAGGTGTTGGTTCAAGAATTACCCATTATGGTTTACTAGTGTTGTTACCTGACAGCACGATCAGTGTGGGGGATTATTTCTTTGAAATGTATATTATTATCTGGTGTTTAAAAGGTGTTTGGGTTGAAATAAAGTTAAATCAAAACATAAAAGTCAAATAAAAATGCATTAATAAAAATTAAAGGATATAGCCTGTAACATTTGGTTTCAGTCAAAACATCGCTCTTCAAGACAAAGAAAGTCACAGGTTCCGCACTCTAATCTAGTCTTGAGCAAATATGTAGTTAACATATAAGCAATGCACAATTTATCTCGTATTGAAGTGGCTCTGTGGGGTTACAACTTTTTAAAACATTACAAGAAAACACTGGATGTGCTGTTTCATTAGTTTTCCACCTAAGATTGTATCCGTTGTTAAGACCGTGGTTCAAAATTACGAGACGTTGTTCGTGGACCTTGACCATTTTAATTCATCCCGGACCTTTGCCAATAGCCGTTGTGTTTCCTCAGTGCGATGTTAATTAAGTGCCAACAACAAAATTGTATTGGTCGCAAAGTGTAAAGAAAAGTAGATATTTAATTAACGTCGTGCTGCAAAAACGCAGCGGGGTTTTGGCGACGCTCCATGATCAATCCCGAAGGGAAAGATCTGGGGAAAACGGCTCGTAAGTTTGAATCACGTAAAATAAAAGTTTTTTTCCGAGACCTAATGCACAAAACATTCCTTTCACGCTTAAATACTGTAATCGAGCTATGAGGAATGAACGTCTAGGTTTGTATAGCAGGAAGGTATTGTACAAAACTGTCATACCTTCTAAAACTTCTCAAAACCAAAATCAAGAAGACAGTTTCGTCATATACATAGACTGAACAACATAGAAATTTTCGCAAATGAGCCCTAATAAATATAAATCCCTATCGCCGAAAAGACTGGAAAACATTGCGTGGACTGATAGGTATTAATTAACGTTACACTGGAACAACACAACGGGCTATTTGCAATGGTCCAGGATGAAACCCGATTGGAAAGATCCCTAAACAACACGACGTGATTTTGAACCGGGGTCAGATGACGAGGTAACACCTGATCTGGCACCCCATTCTCCAAAGTTCCACACCACGCCAACGTGAGAACATTTAAGGCCATGGCAGATTAAAAATGCCCCAACCCCCCTTTGTACACGACTAGCAGTTCTCCTACCGTGGCTCTTGGGAATACGATCTAGGATAATTAATTGCGAACCTAGCCCCGAAGGGGCTTTAATCCCTTATCTACTATTTAAGCATAATAGTTAAACATATACTAGTATACAGGAGAGTTGATAAGGAATGGAAAATACTCTTGAGTTTATAGTGATATCATACAATACATACAAATATATACAAGGAGAGGAGGAATGCTATATGAGGAATGAACGTCTAGGTTTGTATAGCAGGAAGGTATTGTACAAAACTGTCATACCTTCTAAAACTTCTCAAAACCAAAATCAAGAAGACAGTTTCGTCATATACATAGACTGAACAACATAGAAATTTTCGCAAATGAGCCCTAATAAATATAAATCCCTATCGCCGAAAAGACTGGAAAACATTGCGTGGACTGATAGGTATTAATTAACGTTACACTGGAACAACACAACGGGCTATTTGCAATGGTCCAGGATGAAACCCGATTGGAAAGATCCCTAAACAACACGACGTGATTTTGAACCGGGGTCAGATGACGAGGTAACACCTGATCTGGCACCCCATTCTCCAAAGTTCCACACCACGCCAACGTGAGAACATTTAAGGCCATGGCAGATTAAAAATGCCCCAACCCCCCTTTGTACACGACTAGCAGTTCTCCTACCGTGGCTCTTGGGAATACGATCTAGGATAATTAATTGCGAACCTAGCCCCGAAGGGGCTTTAATCCCTTATCTACTATTTAAGCATAATAGTTAAACATATACTAGTATACAGGAGAGTTGATAAGGAATGGAAAATACTCTTGAGTTTATAGTGATATCATACAATACATACAAATATATACAAGGAGAGGAGGAGAAGTGGGTGAGTGGGGGAGGTGTAACGGTCTTCATTCATTTAGCTGAGGGGTGCCCATCAGCTGTTTATGGGCTCTTATCTTTCTCTAGGCTCAGGAGCTCTAGAGGACTGTAGTTGCTGCTCTTTGGTTCTCTTCTTTTCTCTGACTCGGAAAGTTCCGGTTCCCCTTCATAGATGACGCTGGTTGGCTAAATAAAACATGTGTCAATTAATTCTCAGTGGGGGTGTGAATTTACAGCAGTTATGTTTTGTCTGTGGATGATGCCAATAGATTTTTTATTTGTGTGGTTGTTGTTGTGGGTGTAATCTTACACGTTATGGATAATCGGATTATTGATATTTACTAGGTTGTGTGAAATCTTTGGGATAGGTGTAGAATGTTAGATTTAATGGTTTTCATTTTCAGTTCTTAAAATATGTCTGCGATCCTGTAGTACCATGGAGCTCTGTCGATCATTTTAATGGTTTGAATTTGAATTCTTATAAGTTTATTGGTATTTTTAACCGCTGTATTAGTCCAGGCTTGACAGGCACAACTGAGTACTGGATACAAGCAGGTTTTGTAGATAAGTACGCGGTTCTCGAAGTCGAGTTGGGAGTTGCGGGCAATAAGTGGGTAGAGTTTTGGCATTGCGGAATTTTTGAATGGTGTATTTAATATGATTATTCCAGGTGAAGTGATGGTCTAGTTTGGCCCATAGTACTTGGTTTCTTTTTACCATTTAACATCTTGGTTGAATATTTTAAGGCGTATATAGAGTTTTTCTTTTTATGTCCAAAAATAATGGCAGCAGCTTTTTGTATGTTAAATTTTATTTTCCACCAATTTAGCCAGGATTCAAGTAGTGTGATGTGTTAGTGAGTGCATTATGGATCCAAAAATTTGTTCTGCCTCTGTCAAGAATGGCTGTGTCGTCTGCGTACATGGATATAATAGTTTTGTTTGTCTGTGGCATGTCATTAATGTTTATGTTGAGTAGAGTTGGAACATACAAGAATATATCCTTTTGGAACCCCCGAATGTATTGATTTGAGTGTGGAATATTCGTCTTGTACACGCACACAGTAGTGTCTATTGTAAACATAGGAGTAGATAGTAAGTAATGACGGATATTATTTGTGATACGTTTGTACATGAGACTTTCTAGCCAAACCTTATCGAAGACCTTGGCAATATCTAGAATAATGGCTGCAGTCAAGTTTTTCTGTTCGTGTCTAGTAGCAAGGAAATCAGTGACTCGGTAGAGTTGGTGGGACGTGGAGAACTGGGATCGAAACCCATACTGTTGGAGGATGAGAGTTTTGTAGGCATTTAGGTGATTATTTAATCTGTTCGCAATTATTCTGTCAGTTAGCTTACTTAGGACAGGTAGTAGAGATATAGGTCGGTACGAATTTGGCAAGATTGGGACTTTGCCAGGTTTAATTATTGGGCGGACTACATCTTTCTTAAAGCTGATGGGGAAGTTTCCTGTTTTTAAAATGGCACTGACAAGGTTTGTGATCTTAAAAATTATTATAAGGGGTAGGTTCTTAATCAGTTTACTCGTAATTGTGTAGTGACCTGTTTTTTTTTCTTTATCTAATCAGTGATTTTATTTGGTGTAGTGGGTGGAGGAGTGTTAGTTTCATTGGAATTGTTCTCAAGGAAATGCTGGATAGTGTTTTTGACTAGTTCTTTCTCTCTCTCTGGATGAGGATGGATGTGATATGTCATTGTCGGTGAATTGTTCCTGTAGGCAGTCAGCTACGACCTCATCTTTATCTTGGCTTGATGTAGCAGTACCATTGGGTCCATTAATATGGGTGTCTTTTCCCTTGAATTTTTTTAAACGTTTGTTTAAGATCCAAAAGGGGGAGTTATCTTATGGGTTGTGGGAAGATATAAAGTTGCTCCACAGCTTTTGCGTGTGTTCCTTGATTTTTTTTGTTAAATTATACTTGAAGTCGATTCACTTTGATTTTTTCTTGTGGGTGTCTGTTGAATTGTCAGGTTTTCCTGGTTTTGTTTCTCTGATGAATTGCCTGATTTTCGGCGTGCTGCAATTGGAATTGTTTAGAGGAGCAGTTTTGGAGTTTGGAGTGTGTGCAGAGTGGATGAGATTGATAATATTTTGTATCTATGTTTCAATTTCGTGTGGGATTGAGAGTGTTGGGAGTTCGTAGTGCAATTGTGTTGTAGTGTCTGTTTAAAATTGCCCCAGTTTGTGATTAGTGTTCTGTGTATCTTTGGGAGAACTACATTAAGTTGAAATTCAACATGACCGCTTTAAGGTTTGAGCTTAGTTCATCAAATCCATTTATGTCATATTTATAATAAAATTCTCTAATGAGAATGGCAGAACGTTTTCCAATGTTTTACCGTATCTAGTGGGTGTTTTAGGGGAAATAAAATTAATGTTTCTAGGTCGTGTAGTATAGTTCGGTGTCCATTAATATTTTTGCACCCCTAGTCATGGTGTATGGCATTGTAATCTCTACAGAATGTAATATTTGCATTGAAGGCAATTAGTGTTTCAATTCAATATCGAAACTGAAGGTCAGTTTGTTAGTTGGAACATAGATGGAGACTATTGTGAGTTTAGGGAGCTTTGGTAGTGTGAGTGTGTGATACAAGTTGCTTCAACAACTTGTAGTTATGGTGGGATTTCCTGGTAGAATGGAATGTTTTGTTCAATGTAAATAGCCGTTCCTCCACCAGCGCGGTTTTCTCTGTCGTTTCTGTATGTTGGGTAATTTAGAATCCAAGCATTTTGGTGTGGTTTAAGGTAGGTTTCCTGGATGCGGAAAATATCGGGTTTAAACTTCTCTACGAAATATATAGCCTCGTTGATCTTAACGTAGATCCCATTTGCATTCCAGAAGCATATTCGCAGTTATGTTAGTAGATCGAGTAGGATAGTTCGGTGTCCATTAATTTTTTTTGCAACCCCTGTCAAGGTGTATGGCATTGTAATCTCTACAGAGTATAATATAGTATAATATAATACAACGGAAAACGAGGAAAGCGCCATTCTATTACAGAGGGATATTTACTCCTATGTTTTCAAATAAGTAGAATAGTTTTTTCTTTCGAGTTTGGTTATCATTTTTAATTTCCTTAAGGGTTTCTTTAATGCCGGAGAGTCCCCGGAAGATCTTACAGTTGCGAACAGCTGAACTGGGGCAATCTCTTGTGAGTTTGGTATGTAGTCTATATGCTTATTGTCATTAGTATCTATGGTTTTATTTTGGGTAAAACTCGCATTGCTCAATTCTTCTCTAGTTTTATTTCTATCATTGTAGTTTGTTTTGTTGATGCCACTGTGTGGAAGAAATCACATCCTCTCCAGAAGGCAACGTGATTCTTTCCAAAGTTATAACATCAAGATTCCGAACCTTTGTGTGAATTACATTCATCAGATCCGTGTCCGAGTCCACAACTGACACATTTGGAACGCATGTGGTAATTATTGGAAGAGTGTTGGAGCACATGGCAGTTATAACACTGCGTGGGGCCATTCTTCCGGACAAAATTTTCAACTTAAATTAAACATAGCTTCTCAATTTTATATACGTGAGCAATATTGGTGGAGTTTCTAAGCTCTAAAATGAAAATGGGATGGGTTTTTTTTGTTTTGAATTGATGTAGTTGAGATACATTATTCACAACAAATTTTAAATTCCTGATTTCCTCTCTTATTTCGTCAGTAGTTGTGTTCATTAAGAGTCCCTTAATAACAGGCTTGTCGTTTTTACTGTTCAAAAGAACAAATTCGGAGACTCTTCTAGTTGAGAAAACTAGTTATGGCTCTGTGGGAATCATAGAATTGTGGGAATACTTTAATGTATTTCTCTGAGAATGTGCGTGGCTTTGATTCCAGGGAAGGATTCATTTAGTTATATGAGAGTAATACAGAAACTATCTATGATGGCAATTTGAATATGGATGGGGATCCTATGCTGCTTCTGCTGCCTCGCAAGTTTCATTTACAATATCATATCTATGATTCGCGATTAAATCTGTTGACAATCCGTTTCGTCAACACTGGATTTCGTAAAAGATACATTTATAGGTCTAGCCGGTTTTTTTTAAAATGTGAATACGTCGGAAAACGTATAGGGCATATTATCAGTAATTTTAACAGTATTTTTACTAGAAATATTACATTGGGACTAATATTTAATAACACATTCACATTAATATTTGCAATATGTACATTTTTTTGGCAATATGACAGAGTTTTTCACAGTTGTTAAATTACTTTTCACGTTATTTTCAGAGTACACGTTATTTTCCACGTTTATCGAGTTATTAATAAGTTTATGAATGATACAATTTCCAGAACATGGATCAAATAAGACCAACTCATCCCTTTTTCTTTCAAGCAAGTCGTCTAGTCAATGGATGTGCCTTATACTAGGGGGCTCCATCCCCTGCTTGTTAACGTTCCCCAGCCCCCGGTGATTGCTACGCAATTCCATTTGATTTGCTTCCCAACACAACAACCCTTTCGCAAGCGACAGGTTTGAATGTGTTTTGGCTTCGCAAACCAACACACGAAATAAAGACTAGCTTGCTGCGTAAATTCTAATTCTATGGAATCAGTTCCACCACCACCCAACATGACATGTGTTGGAAAAGAATTTTCCGGTATACGAATCTATTACATCGTAATTTGTTATTCCTGTTTGGACTTTCCTTGACATGACGTTAAGCGAGTTAAACGGCAAAAAAATCGTTGATACGGCTACGGCGATGAATTTTAGAAATGTATCCTTTTTATCTCCACGAAGAAAAACTTATTTGCTGTCACGAAATTTTACTCACGGCTGAAGACTAAAAATGTGTATGTGTTTTGCTCACTCGTTCATTTACTAAATTTAAAGAAAATTGCCAACTTTACTCCATATTTAAGATTTAATTCGATGAATTATTAGCTAAATTTTTGCAATTTTATATTAATATATACTTGAAAGAATACAACCAAAACAGTTCCGTTCAAAAATAAAGTCGATGTTTAAAAAGTGGTGTACCTAATAGAAAAACAAAATGTGAAAAAATCCTTAAAAAGCACGAATATATACTTTGAATCCCAGCTGTCTAATTAGTCTACAGATGTATTGAAATCAAGGGAAGAGGTTCAAATTTTTAGAAACATGTCGCAGCGTTTAATTTTTGACCTTGCTCGTGAACTCGCAAATAGTAGATCTGAAGTGAAGAGCAATCTATTCGTTTCAGTTCATGTTTTTAAATAAATATTTTTCTTATTAACAATTACCTTATTATAGATACCAAGGATACTTATTATGTCTTGTACTTGCTTTGTGCTAAGAACTGGAAGTTTACCTGGAAACCGATATTTAAACATTATAATGTAACCTGGAAGGTAGGTAGATAATTAACAAAGCACTAAACCAACACACCGGGCTATTGGTGACGGTCCGGGATGAACCCAAGAAGAAAAAAAGATCCGAGGACAACATCACGTAATTTAGAACCACGATCAAAATCGTCATGTTGCTTGAGTTTTACGTTAAATGTCTACCAACCGAAAAAAATATCGATCTCTAGATTTCTGCGCTGTTGGTTGGTAATTGAATTTATTTCTTAATTATTATGCAGTATTCGTAGCTCCATTTCGAAAAAGTGAGCTAAAGACAAAAAATCATGTATTAATTATTTCTATTGCACAATAATGTCCACGAATAAAATATTTCCTCTGGTTTTCTATAGAAAATGTGTACAAGTTGATATTTATAAAATAAAGCTCATATGTGCACAGTCAGTTTTTAAAATGCTAGTGGATTCTTAAGATTGTTTTAATATTTTGTTGCCAGAAAAACTTACACAATATACAGAAAAAGGAAGAAACTAAAAGAAAACCCCTTTTTACAGATCAAATATCTTTTATTTCAAGACTTAAAAATTTCATTTGAAAAATACAGTCAATAAAAATCGCAGTTGGCAAGTTATCTATGGCCTTTTACAGTCAAACTTGCGATACTATCAATTACAATAAAGCATAAACTCGTACCTCAGCTTTTCCCATACCACAGGTGTTAATATCGGCAGTCCAGCTGACTCACAACGCTCCTCTTTCTTGACTCAACGCCAAAGAATGGGTTATTAGTGACATCATTTTTCTTGGTAGCTGAACCCTTCACGAATCATCCCACTGATGAAAGACAAAATCGCGAACAGGTACGTGGTGGGCCAGAGCTTTCACTATCAGGTTTAAGTCTTCAGTCATTAAGTAGTACAACTTATATGAACAATGTAATGGAATCATCTGGAAAAAAATCCAAAATTAAAAATACAATAGGAACATACAGTCAAATCAGGAATGTCCAAAATGCATCCGAAATAAAATATTAAAGAAAACACGTGCTGTAGTGCTCTGAAATAATCGCGAGGGTAAGAGCGCGCTCGCTAAAAAGGAAATTTCAATTTTAATAAAGAACATAAGTGTAGCCTACAGAGTTTTGATCTTCAAAGCATATTGTAATTAAATGCAAAATACATAGTAGTAATTGTTCCCCTTCTTAGAAATTTCCTCAATTGAATTCACCTTTGATGAGTGAAATAGCTGAAGGATTTACAGCCGGATGAGCGTAAAGGAATGTCTTGTAGCCCCTCGTTACAATTGTTGAACATTCTAAAAATAAGGTACAGAGAAGGGAAGCTAAGGTCTGGCCCCACGACAAAAGAACCACTGGATTTTTGGACTTTAACAGACGCTGAGCTGATCTGACCGACGAAATCTCAGAATTGAAACCGTTTTGTTTTTTTACTCATTCAGTTTCGAAAATTGTTTTCATTTGTTAACGTAAATAATGTTAAGTATCTAATTAAATATGAATTATTGGTGGTTTTAATTGCCTAACATCCACTCGCCACATATATCTTAATGCAAAAGAATGCTTTTACTTACAGTAAAAATGCAAGAATAGCTATTGGTCACATGGACTTCCATTCTTTTGAACAATTAGCTCAGCTTTCTAATACCAGCTAAAATGGAAAGAAATTAATTTGAATAATCTTCTAAATATTAGTCTACTATCTGAAGAGATAAAAATTTCAACTCTTTTCTGTAACAGTGAGATGCTATCGAACTACACAATCTACAAACAAATTATTGGACACCCCTGCAATCGACGATGTTTCTCCTAGTATGGCACGGGACCTTTGGTGGCAAATCTAGATGGACTCAATTCCGAGATATATTGCACCATTTTCGATGTCTATGCGCTTGCAACATTATGGCAGTTTTACGGTGTGGACTCAGGTTATTTCGGGATGACAATGCAAACTGCCATGTTGCGAGGTTCACCATGGCTTGGTATGATGACAATGGGGTCCATCAAATGGACTGGCCTGCGCAGAGCCCAGACCTTAACACGATCGAGCAACTCTGGGACTAGTTGGAGCGTCGACTGATGGGGTGCCCCCACCGTCCGACGTCGGTAACGGAACTGACCTGTCTACTTCAAGCCGAGTGGCAGGAGATACCCCGAGTCGTCGTACAAAGACTGGTTGAGGGTATTCCTCGGAGGGTCGCAGCTGTACTAGACGCACGTGGAGGCTCCACCAACTGTTGAAGGTGAATAAACTTCGTTTTCCTTTGCTATCACAGGTGTCTACTTATTTGTTGGTGGATAGTGTACATTATGTGTCAGAAATCAGTTTCATTCAATATTTGCGAAAGACAACACAAATGTATATAAACTATATAAAACCAACTCATTTTTGACAATTTTGCTGCAAAATTTAAATGTGTTTTATTTGATCTAGGAGCTAAATAATATTGTTTGCAGTCTGCTGTAATGAAATTCTTCAGCATTTTGTTTATAGACTGCAATAAGAAATGTTGGAGCATGAAAAAAGAGCAGAAAAGAAAATCTGTGTCAAGCCAACAGGAGGTTTAGAGGTAAAATAAATCTCAAATTGCCTTTGAACAAGTGAATGATATGTAGTTATAGTGGATATTCAAAAGCTCATTAGGGTAACATAACTCAGTTGTAAACTTTTAACATGTATTTTATTGAAAATAAGTATTAAAACCTCTAAGAGTACATTTGAACAGGTAATAAGTAAACATTTGACTAATTCCATTTTATATGGATATTAGAAATATACATATCATTGCGTATATTCATATTACATGGTTAAATAAGGTAAAAAGTAAGGTTAAAAATAAGGTTTAAAATCTGAGTAATGCACTGCCATCCAACAGTTATTAAGAATAAAGAAACTTTACGGCAGATGCTGCGTGGTGATCTGCCAATTTAAAAAAAAATCGTGCTTGAATTTACAAGATTTGTTTCCGACAGTTATTTCTCTTGCTGTCTTTAGTAGATTTTGCATTTATTACATTGCAATCTTGAAAAAATGCTTCAGAACTTCAAGGGAAATATTTTCTTGGAAACTACCCGTACTTTGTAGAAGGTTACTTTTTTCATTCATATTGATATTAATTAGTTACAACAAAGTGATTTACTTTAAACTTCACAATCTAGGCATTAAGGCATGTAATGATAAAGATTAAAAAATTACAGTGCTCTGGTAAATTTAAGTAATCAGTATTTCAAAACAAAATTAGTAGAATTCACAAAGCGGCTGAAGTAGCTATCTTGAGCACTTGACTATTTTATGCTCAAACGTGCAATGTAGTATAGTAATGGTAGGAAATAAATAACGTAATAATAATGATAGGAAACATGTTATAGAGTAATGGTAGGTAAAAAATATCTTCATAATTCAAAAAAATTAAATTCCTAGTTGATTAAGATTTTAATCCAAAGGTAAACAACTTACCTGCGAGCTTTACCATAATTTGTTGTTTTGCATACTTGCTCTTTATAGCGAGAAAAATCTCCTAAATATATCAAAATTTTCTGCACACTGATCAGAACGCATCGCAGATGTTCTGGTACGCAAGTTGAGCTTTTCATTTCCAACTCTAACACTTTATCCCCTTGAATTCATGGGTTTCTTCTTGTTTCTCCAGCAAGTTTTCGAAAAACACAGAACCTTATAAAACAGCATGCTTTAAAGATGTATACTAACAGCAAATTCAGCAAAACTAAACCATAATTCAGTTCCGTCAACACACTTGTTGCCCAAGATATACTAGTTGTTTGTAGAGTGAAAGAATAGGCTACAGAAATAATTGTTTGAAACTTATATTATATTGAACTTAACATTAAATTATTAATGTAATTTAAAAATTAAATATAATTTAACTATTAATATATGTTTTACTGTAATCTGAAAAAAATTTACATTTTACACTATAGCGAAAGAAGAATGTGAAACAAGCCCTTAATTTGCTTGTTAAAAATAACTGTCTAGAATATACTCTTCTACTAGAGATAATATACTAGAAATAATTATTCATATTATTTATTTAAGAGCAAAACTGTATTAAAATTAAATGAACAATTTACTTAATACAACTTTATTCCCATCATTTCATTTACAGGAATGAATAAAAAATAAAATGTGCCTTTAAAATCAGATTTAAAAGAAAATCCTTTAATTTTTCTTCTTCATCAGGGTTATCTTTTAACTTCTTCATAAGCATTTCTATTATCATATGAAAGTCAATCTTCCAAAGGCCTTGTTCTGGATTTATATCAGCACAGTATTTTGGATCAGCAAGAATTATACTTTCTTACCTTAACAGTAGATGCCATCTGAAATAAGTTTCACAGAAAATTTTAGTAGATATATCTGAAAAGAAACATTCTATTCATTCAAATACAGATAGTGAAGTTTTATAATATTGATAAAAAAATTCATTTTGAGATTGAAAGGTTCTCTGATTTTGTTTCTCACATTTCCTAGTTTTTAAAGCCTACATTTTATTTAAATTTTAACGCGAGGTTTTTAAAAATGAGTTTCTATGCATTACTTACCTGCATTGCTTAAAAGAAATTGAATTAATATCACCAATGTTAAATCCTTTAATTAATAAGGCAAC
This sequence comes from Metellina segmentata, assembly GCA_947359465.1. Lineage (NCBI taxonomy): Eukaryota > Metazoa > Arthropoda > Arachnida > Araneae > Tetragnathidae > Metellina > Metellina segmentata. The sequence continues at coordinate 39,104,394 of OX375873.1, read as the reverse complement.
TTTTTTTCATGAAGAACAATATCATGTAAGTTTTTCTTTACAATTAGCTTTAATCTAAAAGAAAATTCTACAAGTTCAGTATACAATAATAGATCAAATTGTTACTAAATAGAAATTAATAGGAGATTTGTTAAAAAAATATTAAAATAATACACTTTCCATGCCTTTATTTAGAAGTTTATATTTAAGAACATTTTGAACGAAAGCATACATCATGTTATTTAATGTGATCAAATCTTACACGTATACAGAAGGTTTCGGACATTCATGCATTTTTTATATTTTTACTTAATTAAAACAAACAACAACCTGTTAATTCGGAAAAATCGGCATGTATAAGATGTTTGACTTAAAAAAGATGTTCAATACGGATGAAAATCAAGTATATATTATGGAATTAAAAATAAACAAATTAGCCAACATTTAACAGTAGCGCACATACAATGATTTCTCAGCTGAATAATATTTTATTCGAACTATTTGTGAAATTCCTCCTCAATTTATACAAATCAGAACTTCTACAGTAAAAAATCCCATATAATGGCGAGTTGTTTTGATTTTCTTGCTTTACGTCTATGGTTTTGCAGCACACGAGTAAATTAAGAAAAAAGTGTGAAGCTTAAAGTGGATTCTGAACCACTTAGAGTATTTATGGTTCAGACCAGGTTTCAAATTAAGGAGCTGTTTAAACAAGAACAAAAGTTCTAATCATAAGCATACCAGGCCATTACAGATTGTGAAAGTTGACACATATACGTTTTTCAGGCTGCATGTGGTCATGCATGTTGTTTTGCTGAAAGCAATAAATATCAGTGTTTGTAGTGGAGCAACAGTTAAACTAAATTAGTTTTGCTTGCGTTTTCTATTCTGCAAGTAGATGTATCTATGTGAATGACATTCTTCATAAAAAAATCTGATTAAGTAAATTAATTACTTTTACTTCTTTCCAAAGTTTTATGGCACAGCTTGTCCTACTTAGGATATTGCACCATAAAATTCAAAATATAACTGTAAGTTTGTCTAAATGCTATAAATTTTTGTGGCAGCCTATCTGGTCATATTTAACGATAATTAACATTAAGAGACATAAATTAATAGAATGAAATTGGTAAAACGTGATTAGAAATATTACTAAATCATCTTCCATGCCTGATCCTAAAGCGTAGAGAAAAAAACTCATTTAGTAGTTTTATTTTTCTTCTTATTTACATTTAAATCTGTACATATTTGATAGAAGCACAAAAGGAAGAATATTTATTAGTTATAAAAATATTTCTGTTTGGAAACCTGATTTCTGAATAAAAAAAGGTTTGAAATTACTGTGAAAGTGGAAGCTCAGAACGGAGGACTAACTGCCACAGAATGGGGAATCCTCAACCAAAAATCTGGTAATGAGGGTAGAACCATTGTGGTGAACATTCCAGAGCAAGACGCCAAGACCTTGATCGGTATAGACTGTAAATTTTACATAGGCTTTACCCAAGTGCAGGCCAGGGTTCTGGAAAAACCTGCTGCTGCTTCCGCTGACAATGTCATTGAAGCTCCTGCAGATAAACCTACAGCATAAACGACAGTAGGCTTTCTGCCCAAACCTGGAAAAAGCCAATATGACCAGGCTAAGAACTTTCGTCCTATCAGTCTATCGTCTTTCATACTTAAATGTATGGAAAAATAATTGATAGACACATTAGGGATGTAATGAGGAGTACCAGACCTCTTCACAAAACCAATTTGCCTATCAACCTGGTAAATCTACAGAAGTGGCTTTGCAACACCTGGTTGTAAAGATTGAGAAGACCCTGGAGTACAAGGAAATGGCTTTGGCAGCTTTTCTTGATATTGACGGTGCTTTCGATAATACCTCTTTTAACTCAATCGCTGCTGCTGCTGCTAGCAGAGATATTGAACCACAAGTCTGCAAATGGATAAACTCATTGTTAGCAGACAGAGTTATTACAACCGAGTTGTTTGGGGCAACACTTCAGGCTAGACCCTCTAGAGGCTGCCCTCAGGGAGGAGTTCTCTCCCCTCTGTTGTGGAATCTGGTGGTTGATTACCTAATTGCAGACCTCAATCAAAGCGGCATCTATACCCAGGGATATGCAGATGACATTGTCGTCTACATATCGGGCATGGATGAGAAAACTGTGATGAATATCATGCAGGGGACCCTGAACAGAATCGCAAGATGGTGCTGTGAAAAGAATTTGAGAGTAAATCCTCAAAAGACTACTCTTGTCCCATTTACACAAAGAACCTGCATTGACAAAAGTGATATTCATACCCTACTAGGGAAAAAAGTAAATATGCTGAGCGAGGTTAAATATCTGGGAGTTATACTGAACACTAAATTAACCTGGAATCAGCATTTGAAAAGTAAAATTAAACAAGCAATAGTTGGACTTCTACGTTGTAGAAGAGTTCTTGGTAAATCATGGGGTCTAAGGCCAAGAATGACCTATTGGCTATACACTATGGCTATTATACCCATTGTGACCTATGCGGCTGTGGTCTGGTGGAAAAAGACGGAACAATGGACTGTTAAGACCAAGCTAGACAGTCTTTAAAGAGCTGCCTGCCTGAGTATAATAGGTGCTATGTCCTCCACTCCCACCAGAGCCATGGAAATTATTCTATCTGTCGTCCCACTTGATATCTTTATCAGTGGTGCTGCCAGAAGAAGTTCCTACAGACTGGAAAATGCTGGACTGTGGATAGATTTTGCCAGCCAAAAGTCCCACACCAGTATTAACCAAAAATTATTTGACCCTATACTTTTGATGCCCTCTGACATCATGGAGACAAGATTCCTCTTTCAAAGACCCTTTGAGGTACTTATTGACCTAAGAGAGGAATGGAAAGAGGAAAACTACAAGCTCACAAATGGAGACATTGTGTGGTACACAGATGGCTCCAGACAAAACGAAAAGGCAGGTGCTGGAATCTGTGGGGGTCAGACCTAAGGCAAGGATTTCCCGAAAATTAGGTAAACATGCCACAGTATTTCAAGCGGAACTGCTTGCTATCATCTACTGTCTACATGAATGTTCTAGAAGATCCTACTCAAATAGGAAAATCTAAATATTTAGTGACAGTCAAGCAGCCTTAAAGGCAATAAACTCGTTCCAAATAAGCTCCAAACTTGTTTGGGAATGTAGAAACCTTCTACAAGACTTGGGGACCCATAATAGGATCTTTCTTACTTGGGTACCAGGGCATACTGGTGTAGAAGGAAACGAAAATGCAGATAAGTTAGCCAAACTGGGGACTGCAGATCTACCTTTAAGCCCTGAGCCTTTTTGCGGGATCTCTAAGACTACCGCAAAAAGGGTGATAGGAGAAAAAATGCTTAAAGAAACTACAAAAAAGTGGAAGCAAACCACCGATCAAAAACATGCAGGGCTTATGATTCACGAACCTTCCATGAAAATATCATCTCAGATCCTTCGTCTTATCAGGGTTAAGATGAGGGTGATAGTTGGATTTCTCACAGGCCACTATCACCTAAGAAAACACCTTCATACGATGGGAATCTTTAAAGAAGAACCCCTATGCAGGAAATGCAATATGGTGGAGGAAACTGCCCACCACATACTTTTTGAATGCGAAGCTCTGCTTCACATAAGGCACTCAAGTCTAGGTCTTGGAACAGAACTTGATACTATTCACGAAGAACCTGTCAAAAGCCTTTTGTCCTTTCTCAAGGAATCTGGCTCTCTCTGACAGGAGTATCGAAAAACAATGGGGTCTGAGGCAATATTCCCTAGTGGAATCAGCTCCTAAGGCTTTCCTGACCTCCCCACTCTATATGAATATGAATACTGTGAAAGTGACATTTTAAAATGGAAACAAAGAGTTTGAGGTAGTCATAAACATGTTTTTTCGGTTGTTCTGTATGTATCATACTTTGTGATTCATTTTTTTATTTCACAAAACATATTTAAACTTAAATGACTTTCTATAACTTCCTAAGACAATTTAGTAACGCATGAGTATACCCAAAAAGTCAGCATAATGAAAGGTAAAGATCTCACTAATGAAAGAAATATGAGATACAGTTTTCTTTTATTTTTAATATTTATTACGTATTTAGACCTACAAGATTGGTTGGTTGGAATTTATACCACAAGGGCCATATTTGACCAAGCTGAGAAAAGCAGGATCCAGTGAAATGCACACTCAAGGTAGGCTTTGGTTCTATGCTGAAAATGTCATATTTGGCGTAGAGAAATACAATTTTACTCCAAAAAAATAAGAGAAAAAAATGTAAGATTAAAAATAATATTTACCCTTGCTTCTGAAGTTCAGGTGCTACTGCTGGAACCTCACTTAAACACACTGTGATCTTGAAAATCTTACACCTAGAGATGCCACACAATTTGGGCGCTGAATTGGTCCACCAACGTTCTCTATAGGCTTTGCATATGAATGATGAACATCCTCAACAGGCTGCATGTAACTATACTGTTGGTGCATAGCAGCTGGATGAGGAGGAGGAGCGATAAAGCCCAAGTTGGGCACAGGAGCAAAAATATATGACTGACCAAAATCAGTAGAATAATATGGTGGACTTCTCTTAGGAAATGGTATTACTGGGTGTGAAACTGGAGCAGGTATGTTGATTATTTCGGATTTACTGGAACCATTTGGGCCAAATAAGTGCTTGCGTATAAAAGTTTGAGGTTCTTGAAACACACTAGGAGAATACATAGTATTTGTAAGTACTTCGCTATGAGAATCAAGCTTTCAAACTCATCATGTAACTTTAAAATGCCTCCACTTCCATTCTCAGTAGGATTCACAGTAGCAGAATGGTTCTTATCCAAAATCGATGCTTCATTCTTTTGATATCTTGCAGGAATGCAGGTCTCGGTCTGTTCTATCTTCATTATATCTAAACTTGCCTTATTATCCACATTGTTGTTATAATCACGGCAGCGATGACTAGCATCACTTTTTTCTATTGAATCACGAGTGAAATTTTCATGATTAGATTTCTCACTTTCACTTTTTTTTACAATTATATTATTAGTTGCAGACTTTCCAGAATAATTTCTACTCCCGTTGAATCTTTTTACTCTATCTGCCTTTTCGTGCTGTTTCGATTCATCTTCCAAGCCTTTGTTCCTTAATCCTTCTACACTTCTTGCTTTCGAATTACTACTTCCTTTTAGGCTGGATTCTAAGGCTTTCTGTCTAGGGCAATTTCTCCTGTTACTTGACCCTTTGGATTCTCCAGAATTATTTACATTACTTTGATGTTTAGTCTTGCGAACAGATGAGAGGTAATCAAGATTATCACTACACAGTTCATTTTTTGATGTAGACCTTGAATTAGACAAATCGTACTCGTTCATAAGATCGGCCCATGAACTGGTGGTCAAAGAGGTGCTTTAATTTGAACATTTGAATGGGATACATTTCTTGAAAATTTACTTTTCATCTTCTTTTTCGAATGACATAGTTCTGTCATCATCTATATATATAATACGCTTATGCGTGGCGCAAAATTGGCCTGTATTTCTCTCCCGGTTGTGGCAACGGGTTTGTCCTTTACGAATGTAAATAAATATTGATGTCCCTCATTTCACCAACGGGAAGCGCGTCGCCTTCACGCTTGATCAATCTTCCCGATAATTGTGAGAGGTTTTAGATAAAAAAATTAGCTTTTTGCGTCAAATTCAATATAATTTGCGAAGAAGAGAGCAGCGAACTAGGGAATCTTTTGACGAACGAATACAGAGAATTACCGCTAGAAATACTGCGACCAGAGCACGCGATGGAGCAACATTTAAGTAATAGAACCGATTCCCAAGTGGAAATAAGTGTTTCTGAACACGACTGTGGATTCATGACAGAAATATGCTCATTTTGTTGAGCTTTTTATTGGCCTGATGAATTGAACTCTTCAAAAAAATTCACAAAATGCTGCAAAACAACTGTTTAATGATATAGATTTTAAAACAGTGACGCCTGAAGAGCTCAAAAATCGTGCCATTCTCACTGTAACAAATGATTCATCAATGCAAATCAATAATCATGTACTGCAGTGTATGCCAGGAAATGAAGTCATTTATGAGAGTATTGTTACAATAGTCAGTGAAGATCCACGAGATCAACTTACATATTCAGAGGAATTTTTGAATAGCATTACACCAACTGGAATGCCACCTCATAAACTTAAATTAAAAACAGGTGTTATTATAATGTTACTCAGAAATTTAGCACCTTCAAAAGTTTTGTGCAATGGAATTACACTTATCGTGGTAAATTTGCAGAAAAATACTATTGAAGCAAAAAAAATAAGTAACGAAAATAATGAATCTTACCTGATACCTCGAATACCTCTTATTCCACCTGATAGTAATATGCCTTTTAAATTCAAGCGTAAACAATTTCCTATTAGGTTAGCATTTTCAATGACCATTAATAAAGCTCAGGGCCAAACTTTTGACAAAATATGTTTAGATTTGAGCAAACCAGTTTTTACTCATGGCCAATTGTACGTAGGTCTTTCTAGAGAGATCTTTCGAATCTGTTACTGTTGTATCTGCGAGTTCTCAAATACACAACTGTGTGTGCAGGGAGGTTTTATGTGAATGAATATAACACCAGAATTTGTTATCATAGTAAATTCATTCATTCATATATCCCAGAAATCTATTTGTCAGTGTAAATAATTTCCCGCACTGTTCCTAAAAGTTCCAAGAGATTCCCTTTCTCGCTGCTCTCTCAGAACCTCAGCTGTATCGTTCAGCATACATAAAAAGGGTCTTCGGATAAACTGTTTTGCACCGTGTAAATACTCAAATATCATATACATCAGAATTTGTTATTATTGTAAATACATTGTCATATCATATCCCAGAAATCTATTTGTCGGTGTAAATACTCACCCACACTGTTCTTAAAAGTGAATTTAGAGCACAGTAGTCCCAAGAGTTCCCCTTTCTCGTTGCTTCCTCAGGACATTAGCTGTATGGTTCAGCAATACGTAAAAAGGGTCTTCGGATAAACTGTTTTGCACCGTGTAAATACTCAACTATCATATCCCCCAGAATTTGTTATTATTGTAAATACATTCAGTTATATATTGTCCCAAAAATCTATTTATCAGTGTAAATACTCACCCATAGTAGTCCCCAGAGTACATAGTAATTTAGTACATAGTAGTCCCCAGAGACCCTCTTTCTCGCTGCTCTCTCAGAACTGTAGCTGTATCGTTCAGCAATACATAATCAGATCAATTTTCAGGTCTATGTAGACTAAATAGATCCCCTTTTAAGCTAGACTAAAGAATTGTAGTGTCCTATGGGCGAGCGAAGCAAGCTCGGATCCTGATGGAACTGCTTGCAGTTCCGGGGGTTGGCGAGCGTAAGCGAGCAGGGGGCGTTAGCCCTCTAGTGTTGAAAATAATGATTAGACCAATTTTGTTTCTTAGAAACTCCATTTATTTTTGTTACTGAAGGGTTTTGTTTGAGCGTTTCTAATTTCTTCTCATTGAGGTGAGCAACTCTAGCTTTTGGGACATAAATTTCAGCACTTGGGCGACGGCTTTTTAATCTTTCTTGGTTTCCGTGAGTCCAAATTCAACACATTTGATTTTCTGTTATTGGAAATACTTAAATTAGCAGACACAAGTACCGTTTACATGAGCCAAATACCCGGGTAAAAGGAGAGTAAAACCGGTTTTTTCTACTCCGCTTCCCCTACGTGGGGAAAAAGCGAGGAAATTCACGGGTTGATTTACGACCATCTCACGGGTGTAAGAATCATAGCAATTGCGCATGCGTCAATTTATTCCGGTCCGGACTTCTGTTGCAACCCTTTCTTTACGAGTGGTTTGTTTGGCGACGACGAGGATATTTTCACCCCGCGCCAAACCAAGCATCTGTCCGCTGTCGTTGACATTCTCGAATGGATGAACAGTATAAATAGAAGCGTCTCAATCCTATGATAGTACTTTACGCAAGTCCAATTTGATTGGCTAGTTTCACGGGCTTGGCTTCACTTGGATATCTCGCTAATCTGATTGTTGCAGTAACCATTTGATTTTGAATATGCGCGTTGTTTCGTAGAAATACAATACATACACAAGCGCCTCAGCGTACAGCGTAAGTGTCCGACAAGTTGACTCTGATTTGCTCCTCATTTTCATATATATGTTGTATGGTTGTTGTTAGTAGTATTTCTTGCAAACTTATATTAAAGGGTACTTATACTTTAAAGAGCTTCTTTTCGTGAAGCAACGATGGCCTAACAGCTAAAGTCACCCACATTCTGATTAGCGTCGGCAGCGGAGGATGACTACCCCAGTTCGAACCCAGCTGGCGGAAAACTTTTTAGATCCTCCAAATTATTTTTAAAAAATTCAAATTTAATTCCTTTTCATTCTAATTTTTACTTTTCCCAATTTTTAATACCCTTTTTATATTTTTCCAAGCTTCCGTTGATTTTACATAAATAATCTAAGAACCACTCCTGAACTCACAACCAACTGATATTTTTCCGCCCCTCTGCCGTCCCCTTTGCTTTAGGATGATTGTGTCGTATCCACCGCTGGCTTAGGACCATTCTGATGTAACAAAAAGCATACATAAAACACTAACTTATATAATTATTAACTTATATAATAAAAGGATACAATTTTCGGCTCCCACCTCTACCCACCCATATCCATGGGTCTGAAAAGAAAAGAAGAAAGCACAAAGGAAGTGATAAATCGCCAACAGAAGAATTCTCATGACTACTGCACATTGTGACTAATGTCAGCAATAAAAGAAAATTTAACATAAACTGCCTTGCAGTATCGTGTGAACAAACATTTTCAACACGAACAAAGCTGAGGGAACATGTGACGAGTGCTCATAATGTAGTATTGGATGTAGAGCAAATGGATATACAGCACAATTACAAGTTATAAAATAATTTATTTTTCAGAAACTCATAATGTGTGTGTTTGACATTTAAAATAAACTTTTAAATTATGAACTTACACAAATTAACTTTTTTCGTAGAAAGATAGTATAGAATAGATAGTATTTAATACTTATTTACTGATCGTAAATAAGCCTTACTTATACTAAACTATAAAATAGGATTCTAAACTGGGCCGTACTTATTACTTTAACATCTGACAGCAAACTCAAAAAATCCTCGTATTGTAAGCGATAAATTGCCAAATTTGGCATACCTTTCCCAGAACCAAACATGGAGTTAAAAATTTCCAACTCCATACGCATGCGCAATTGCTATGAT